>VZTN01022316.1:3538-39673 GCA_013400515.1 Erpornis zantholeuca | reverse complement strand
GAAAAGAAAAGAAAAGAAAAGAAAAGAAAAGAAAAGGATGCAGAGTCAAATCCTAAGTCTGGAGAATTCTAACTGACAGAGATACCAGACTAAAACTGGAATTACCATTCAACTTTTTGACACATATTGAAATCCATGGGGAAAAACATACCATGTTAAAGAAACGAAACAAAAAAACGACTAAAGAAAAATAATCATGGCAATGTTTATGTCTCAATTTTTAGATTATATGTACACATTGCCACAGAACAATTAGTTAATATTTTTTTCTCTGTGTGGTTTTTGCAAGGCTGTATGTTAGTTTTAGGGTTTTCCACAATAAGTCAGGAACTAGAAAAAGAAGGGAGTTCAGAAAACAGCAAGACTGACATTACAAACTGGAGAAATTTAATTTGGCATGATTCAGAATATATGCAACATTTACTCAGTAAGCAGTAACTTGGAAACCTACTAAGCCTAAAGTGGCTTAGTATTCATGTAACATATATGGCTTTTTATGTCAAATTTGAGTCCTCACCAGCATGAGAAAATATTAATGTAAAGACAACCTGGACACAGCAAAAGTACAAGTTACTCAGTTAGGCTTTTTAGGATTCCAGCAGAGATTCCAAGGGGAAAGCATGAAAGTTTCTGCTCAGTGAGACTCGACTGAATAATTTACAGATAAGATGATCAAGCAATAGCAAAAAACATCCAGATGGAAAACTAGCTATGTCTCTAAAACTAGCTATGGTCTGCCATCCAACAGACCTTTTAAATATTTTGTACTCTCTAGATAACTTTGACATGTATCTAATGTATATACATAGAATGGCGTGGGTTCAAAGGGACTTTAAAGATCATCAACTTTCAATTCCCCAGGCACCAGCAGGGACATCTCCCACTAGACCAAGTTGCTCCATGACCCATCCAACCTGGCCTGAAACACTGCCAGGGCTGGGGCACCCACATCTTCTCTGAAAAACCTGTTCCAGTGACTCACTCACAGTAAGGAATTTCCTCCATTTCCTCCTACATTTCCACTCTTTCAGTTTGACCCCATTACTCCCTGTCCTATCACTACAGTTCCATGTGAATTATCTCTCCAATTCCCTTGTGGGCCCCTGCATATAGGACATACTCTTTGTATGCTCATGTATACACACAAGGACTTGAAGAAGTATGCCATTACTTACACAATTTCTTCAAAATTAGAGCAAGGTGGAAAAGGAATAGTACTTAATCTACCTACCAACTCAAAAAAAAAATCTCCCTCAGATAGAGTGCAAAGATCTTCAGAAAGAAACATTACATTTTGATGATGGCTAATCAATTACTAAGTTCACTCATCCCAGTTTTGCTGGTTTACTTTTTTTTAAAGCATAGAATTCTATGTTCCTTATATCTTTCAGTAATGGAGTGAAAGCTTTTCTTATCAGTATTCCTACTGACAACTGCAACAATTTCAGAGATCCACTGGCAATACATCCTGAAAGTGTAGTGTAATGTTGCATCTTAATTCAGTTTGTAACACTGACTGCAGTAAGCTGCATTGCAAGCTGACAAAAATATATACAGTTCATGTGTGCTCCAGTCATTCACCTTCCATTTTAACTTTAGAGGAAAAACAAAAATGCATCCAAAGTAGTATTGGATAGGAAATATATACATAAATAAGACCAATGGATTAAAATTCCCAATTTGCACACTAACAAATCCAAAGCACAGAAAAAAGCAAAGAGATAAACTATTAGTTTAAGCTGTCTGTAAGACTTGAAAGCCAAGTGAGAACTGGGGATGTATTAACAATTCCTCCCACAGGGCAGGACAGGGAACTTTTGGAATCATAACCTGTTTGAACTGTTATATTAGCTTTTCCTAATTCAGTTGTTTGCCAGGTATCTGTAAGCTACCACTGAATAAGGTAGATGGAACTGCCACATTGTTTTCCATACCATAAAGAGACACAAGTTCAGAATTAAAACAGCTTTCTAGAAAAGCTACTGGGGAAAAAAATGACTAATTATTATTGAAGTATTAATAATGATCATGATTTCCATTTATTGTTTTAGTTATGTAAACACTGATGAGGACTGGACAATGTATGTTTGAAGGTTCACCACTGTTCCAATTGTATGATTACTGGAAATCAGCGGCAGATATGACTACAGACCTTAATACTAGGGTGGGAATCTGTGAATTTACTTTAAAAAAAGTAAACTATTACTTTGGAACCTAAAAATATAGGAGCTTGGGTACTGAGATACTAAAACTATGAGGCAAGAATGGAAAAAATGAACTGTCAAAAATACAGCAAGCACAGTTCGTGAAGATCAGCTCCATTTTATGTTTAGCTCTTCATTTATCCAAAATCTAAATAATCAAAGAACGAGAGGAAGTCTCTGTGGGTCCAATGTTCACAAGGTACATTCACAGACACTGCAACTCCAGGAGAGAGTGGCAGGAGCAAACATGGCTTCTGGCCTGAACTCTGACGACAAAAGCTTTCAAAAAAGGACAAGCTATCTTCTGATGTGTTACATGCGAGACACTTGGGACTTTAACAGTTATGTGAATTTACTTACTGAGAATTCTTAGCCATTGCTCAACAACATAAAATACTACTGTCACTGAGTGCACAAACCACCACAGAGAAGACATGAAGTTTTCCTCACAGAAATCCATGACTGCCGTACCATTGTTTTCCCAATGCTGGCCTCTTGAGAAAAAGACTCTTAATCAAGATGAAGAATCTAAAAGCTCCATAGCTTAGTAGCAAGAGCACGCATCCACTGGGAACTATGTGCTTCAATCCTGGAAAAAGGGCAGGTTATTTGTATAAATATTTAAGACCTCAAGTTTCTAAAATGTGCTGCCATAAATGAGAGGCATCACTTTTTCTTCCCATTCTCAATTTAAAAGGAAAAGCAAGACAAAGCAAAAATCAACCTGAATTTAATAGCTTCTGATTAGTGAAAAAAAAAAAATCAACTAGCCCCCTAAAGCAGCCTGGTACTCTATACATACTTTCAGCTCCTAGATTTTCATACCATGAGTAAAATTAATCCACAGGTTTTCAAATCTTGATTTAGACTGGAGCAGATTTGAGGAATAATGTGATGATACTCTAGAAGGGTGACTATAGGCTAAAATAAAATACTGTAAAATATGAAATTGTAAAACTAGGGCAACTGTACAGATTTGCAATTAATAGCAAAATTTCAAAATGTGCTAATTTCAATGAATTAAGATACACAAGGATTTTTTATTTTATAGCTATAAATTCACATTTCATATAAACTATAAAAAAGATATATATATATCTTTATAAAAGCTATAAATTATAGCTTTTATATAAATTATCTTCCAGCTTTCATCTTCACATGAGTTTACTTTTCTTTTTCCTTTTGGGACTTGAAGTTAAAATAGCACGAATTCCAGTATGTAACTTCTTCAGGCTTTCATAAAACTAACTTAAAAAAAGCTAGAAAATGACTTAGATCTGATTCACTGTTAATTTTTATTTATTTATCTTAGTAATTTCTCATAACAAAATGAAGGAAAATGAAGTCAGGAAAACAGAGTTACTTTTTCACTTAGAATACAGAACTAGTGCTGGCCACAGCTGTAGAAGACAGATGGTTTTGCAATGCATAAAAAGTTCACATGACAGACAGCTACAGGAGAAATAGAGCTTGCAATGACTACAACAAAGTCAGCTTGAAAAAGCTGAGACCTTTAACTCAATTTTTGGGTCCAAAGAACAAAACCTTTTTTCTTCTTTTGGATATTGTCACTTCATGTTTTTCCTTCACTCTTCCAGAGCAGCTTCAATACAGGTATTACTTTACCTTGACCTACGTGTTAAAATCTCTGCTCAAAAGGTAGGCTCAAGATACACTATTGTCTTTGCTTAACACACTCAAGTCTGCATTCAATAAACTGTAATTCGGAAGAAACACCTTATTAAAAACATTGAATAACCACATCTCCTCTTTAGACATCATGCCAAGGCTTTTAACAGGGAACATTAGTGACAAGTCTCACATGGAGATTTTTACCTTCACTTGTCACCTTCATCTGTTTCCCATTTCAAAGAGGTAAAATTAAACAGCCATTTCATTTCAATGCTTGCAACCCTGCTTCTCTGAAATACTTGTAGGCATTGAGAAAGAAAACTGACTTCATATTTCAGTTACAAGTCAAAGAAGAACAAAGCTTAGCATGTGGTACTTAAACATAGAATGGACTAATCTAGAAACAAATAATCTTTTTCAGAGCCCATACTTACAGTGAAATGTGCATTTCCTCTCAGACCCTACTGTTACACTGAAGACAGAAGGACAGTATCTCAGGGAAACTCAAAATTCCCAACATCAATTTGTTTTTTACAATCACTTTCCATTCAGAAATATCTGTGACTTCACACTGGCCAACTCTACCAATTAACACAGGGACATAATAACTTAAATAGTGCTATTTAGCTAAGTTCAGAAAAAAGAAAAATTCAAATTTCTCTTGAAATTTATCTCTCTGTGACAACCAATATTTTTTAAAGGTGACAAAAGATGGCAATTCTTGATTTAAACCTAATTAAAAAATGAATTAAGACCCAAGTTCTGGCCTTAAAGATGGCCAAACCCTCTCCTTACTTCTAGAGAAGTATCTGACCCATTTCAGCAAGTCTGCAAAACAGCTGAACACTGAAGGAATTCCAGAGATTGGCCATGTAATTAGCACACACTAAGTATTCAGAGCAACTTGCTGTAGCACTGTAGTAGGAAAGAATTTTGGAGCACAGTCCTCCGCTAATTTGCATTTCAATATACTTTGCATCTCATTAGTAAATGAGCTACAGGAACAAGCAGACAGAGAAAAAACAGATAAACACCGACTTTTTGAAGTTGTGTATCTGCCATGCACAAAACTAAAACAAAAGTATTTTCCAAGCACTTCTATGAATTCTAGTACTCCATATTTTCATATTAAAGTTACACTTTACCAGGCATCTACCAAGCTTTCCCCCACATCAATTTTTTATTATGGTTTGTAATAATCTCAAACTACTAACTAGCTGTACAGGAATTCCAGTGGGAAGAGAATCAATATATTTACTGTATTTTTTAATCTGCAAATTGTATAAAAACTGAAAGCATTCTTTATAAGGAAATCTAACTCCAACAGTCTTCCAGGAAGACAAATACATGGAGCCTTGACATTAACATTAAACTTGGCACTGACATTAAACTTGTCCCATGTTTTTTTCTTACCACATAATTGTTACAGAAATTGACAATCTTTCTGCACATACAGTTACTAGCTTCAACCACAAAATTCTAATGTCTGGACAGACCAATGATGGTCAGGTTTTTGATGTGGCTTTTTTTTGTTTGTTGGGTGTCTCTTCAGTATACAACTTTCTGCCTAAAAGCCAGGCAAGACCCACAGTACTCTTGATCAAAACAAAGCTGTGCTATCTGTAAAATGAGGGTGAGGACACATCCTTATCATTATATAGGAAAATGGAGTGGGTGGAGTCAAAGGATTAAGCATCAGTAGTTTAACCAGGTACAGGAAAACATTTATGAAGTACAATAAATGTGGCGAAACATCCAACAAGTGCACAGATATGTAGCTCATTGCAGGGTGACAACCACCTCTGGTTTTCTCTACTTTCAAGTCTTTGGTGGCACATAAAGAATTCCATATATTTAAGAAATTACATTTAAATGACACAGTTTTAGAATGTACCTTGTGAAAAGTAAATTGCCATAAAAAAGTACTAAATAAAACACACAATTAAAAGGAATGACACCTAAACATTTTTTAATTTATACTATTTACTCTCCATGGTGTTTCCACAAAAACTCAAGTTTAGTCAGAAGACAAAATACAGAATGAATGAAACAAAAACTAACCTCATAAATAAAATAGACTTTGGCATTTACATAGATTCCCATGCGTACTACTGCGCGCACAGCAGCATTCATACCTGGGAAGAAAAAGCAAAATCACATTGTTAGAGTCATCCAGTTATTTTTTGTATACTAAAAATATTCACTGTCTTGAAAATAAAAGGAACATTAACTCATTCCTAAAGAAAGACAATGAGCAGCATCCATTAAAACAGAAATTTGCTTAATGACAGTGCAAGCAGCCCATGAGCATGAAGGGTTCAGAACTATTCTTTGTTACAATAATTACGTGAATGCCAGTGTGTGTGTTAATCAGAGATTAAATTGCTGCTGACTGCAAAATAGCATTGTAAAAGTTACAGCTACTGAACAAGAAAGTAAATTAATTTTGCAATAATGCTTAGTTTTCAGTCTGAAATGCAAAACATTCAGCAAGTTAAAATGCAGCTTCCCCAAAAGAGAAATTATAGTTGAACAATTTTTATGTGATTTGCAAAATAACACAGGTGTGTATACAGTATTCTGTGGGGAGTAAAGCCAAAGTTGACCTGGATAGTTGCTCATTTAAAAAGACAGAAGTAGCAGTAAATTAACATAAAAAATGCTACATGGACTCATTTGACCAAAAAGCATCTGAACACTACTTTGGTCCCATATGCAAGCTCTGACTGGAATTCCCTGTTCACACACATCTGACAAATTATATTCTTGTAAAATCTTCCATTTAAGTCCCATGGTGAAACACTTAACTTCTGGAGCAACAGTGGAGGTTCCACTGGTCCCTCGACACAAGTCAAATGAATTTCTGTTATAACCCATCCCATCAGATACTGCATTACCTTACCCATTGATAAGGAACTTCCCAAAACTAATCAACTAATTGCTTCCATACCACTAAAAGAGACATAAGAGATTATGCAAAGCATGAAGAAAGAAGTAGCTATGCTACACTGATAGTCTTGGTACGTAAGTAGAAAAGGGATGCAAGAAGGATGACAACCCAAAGTACTGGGCAACCATTCTCCAAATCTGATGCACTTAATGTCAAAATAGCCAAGTAGTAGGTAAGCCCTGCTGCTCGACATACGTGTTAAGTGTTCACCCCTCTGCAGATATAAAAAGTTGGTAACTAGAATATATAAATAACACATCAAGCCACAAAGATCTAATCCTGCAGTATCTACCATTACTGGAAAAAACACCGAGCTGTAAAAGTCAACCCCTCTAAAGAATGAAGCTGAGGTTTTCTCAAAGATTCATTACTTATGAACACACCAGGAAGTCCCTGAATATGCTCAATGTTAAACAAAAAAATTAAGTTTGCCAAAATCAAAAACTTGCTTTTGCTGTTTGTGTAGAAGTCACTCAAGATAAAAATCATGAATAACAGTGTTTTCACATAAGTTCTGTTTGAGGTAATTTAGCAAGATTTCTACAGCCAGCATCAGCCTTGTAGCATAGCTGGAAAAAGTTCTCAAATGCCAAGACAGCCAAAAGCACAGCTTTAGACAAAGAACTGGATGATGTCAAAGAAAAACAAAGAATCACATCTCACAGCCCGTACTGAAAATAAAGTTAGCATGCTAAATCTCTGATTAAACAGAGTGAAGTTTTCTCCTCAGTGAAACAGTTTTCGTAACAAAATTAACACCCCTGAGAGACAAAGACCTTTAATTTTACCAAACTGACAGCTCATCACAGCACTGCCATTTTCCACAAACAGGAAGACTTAGCACAAGGTACTCCTTTCACCAAAGCCCACAGCTTGCTTCTATTAAAGCATGTTGTGTGGGAGGCTTTTTGTTGTTGTTGCTTGGTAGGGAGGTTTTTTGGCAGTTCTGTTTTGGGTTTTGGGGTTTTTTTGGATAGGGGCTGCCGTTGTTTGGTTTGGTTTGTTTGTGGAAAGTTTATATATATGTGTAAATAAATTCTTAATACAGCCACATACTTTCTTAATGGATACCTTCCAGTTTCCATGTTTCTTGCATGAAAATTAGGTAAAATTCACAGTTTGCCTTCTCCATGAAAGGGCAAAAGCCAAGGAGAAAAAATCCCACAGATTACAGACAGAAAGCATCTTCCCAGAACCACCACTGCAGCTTTGTAAGTTTATGTAACATGTATTTCATTGTTATTTCATGTTGTGTATTTCATCTCCTCACACAGAAAAAGACTTGGTTGACTACTGGCAGGCTCCTGGCTTACACTTCAGAAGGCTGAGGACTAAATCATGTTAGAATTTGATACCTACAAAATACAGTTGACTCATTGCAGCTTTAGACTTCTACAATTTGGCTGTCTAAATTGCAGTAATTCAAGAAAGAAATACATAAAATTTCATGAAGCCTCTGTAGGAGTGTCTAATAAAATTTCATTATTTGTGGAGTCTTACAGCAGCATTTGTGAAGTACCATAATAACTATGAAATGTTATTATTCATGCATATTACTTTAGAAGAGATTTATCGGGTTAACTGTGGATTTAGTCCTGAATAACAAATGCACTTTGATAAACACACAGGATTAGAATAGCAGCTTCAAAAGAAAGCCACAAGCAAAACCAGTAATTTTTTTTAATAATATCTAAGAATTATTTAAGATCTTCCTGAATTACTACTTGCTTTTGCATTAAAGCCTTGGAAAGAGAGAAAGATTTATCTTGCTCTTTTGGACTCAGCAAAGATTAAGTGAAATGCAACTACTTACATGGCTTTACATAGCATTCAAATCAATTTAAAAGTTCATAATTTATTGTACTTGTTGATGTTGTCTATTCAATTGTCCTTAAAAAAAGCAGTTGGTTTTCATAATAGGGTTACAAACAGTACTACAGAAATCTAAATTACTTCAGAGGCACCCCCTGCCTCCAAGAGTATCCCTCTCTTGCGCCTACATCCGCGTGTGTACGTACCACTACAACAGAGGAGGTTCTACATGAGTTTGTGTTTAAGGCAAGTTAGCCTTGCTTTAGTCAGCTAGACATGCCTTTAAATAAGTAACTGTAATATAAACCATTCAAAACCAAAATCAAAACTATGCATCTTGGACAAGCATCAAGAAACACTTAAGTACCACCAATTTTAAAGATAAACATTGGCTTTAACGCAGGCTTAATGACTTAGCACATACGTTTCAGTGCTACCCTGAATAAAGATTCAGACTTAAAAGACTATATAGCAAAAATCACTAAGGAAAATGTCTATACATCACCAAACAGGAAGACTATTCAAATATGTAAATGGGTATGGCAGTAAGAGCATATAATAATCAAAAGAGAAGACAGTCAAATACAAGAACTGAGAAAATCATTAAAAAAAATGGGTTTGTTCCATTTACTTTTAATTGCATTACAGATTTTATTGCATATAATCACAATAATTATTCTAGATACCTGAAGAAAATATTACACAACTTTCCTGAACACTGACAGTGTATTAGATCAAAACATTCTACTGCACAGATATATACAGTAACGTAACATCTAGATGAAAAACATACTTTCACCTTAAAAATTAAAATAAAAATCTTAAAGAGATCAGTTTCAATCAGTGAATCAACTGATTATAGAAGCAGCTTCTCAAAAATACGAAATGCATTGAAATAGTTACACTCACCCATTAATAACTACACTCCTTAATTTTACATAAAAATGGTACTTATATTATTGTATTTATAGACACATAGATGTGTATTTCATATACATGTCTATTTGCATGCACTTCTCTTAGCTGGAAAGGTGCCTTTTGGGGGGACCAAAATTCCTAGTGACTATGTTCAAATTACTTAAGTGTTAACAAATAAACTCTAATTTGGCTGACATAAGAAGAGTGTGGGTTGTTTTAGTTTGTCTGTGACTTTTTTTAAAAAAAAATTATTTATTTTACTGGATTAGTTCAGAAGCTTACGGCGGAAAAAGAAATTTTGCCACCAGAACAAGATCAACACATCTGCACTACTATATTGAGTATGTCTTAGGATGTTCCTCAGCTTGTAATACTTCAAGAGCAGAAATATGTAAATCTTTGTTTCCACAGTCATGGTCTGTAGTATTCCAAAACTCTGGAATCCAAAAGGCTTCCTCAGGGTTCTTTTTAAGCTGTTTCTAAATTCAGTATTTGCTGAAGGAGTTGAGATTTTTCATTTGTTCAGTCCCAAGCTTCCTTCTTCCAATCTATGTCACCAGGACAAGAGTCATACTAAATAAGCCTTGGAACTTTGGGAAGCCTGGAATGCTTCAAATATAAGAGACATGTAGCTCTTTACTTCAGCAGGGTGGGCTAATGGTATTTCAGATCATCACATCCCCTACTTATGCTATCCTCCACAACACTGAATCTTTATCTCAGAAACAACATGGTCCTATTCAAAGATGAGGTTCTTGAGTCAGTTGGCTGAGCAGCAACTCCGTAGCCACAAACGCATCCTTCCCCAGGAGTGCACAATCACCTTCTGTCAGCAGCTTTCCGGTGACTCTTCCCGCTGCAGAGCCGTACCTACCACGCTCCCGGAATAGGCTGTTTGGAGGCTGTGTGAACGTCAGTGACCTACGGTGGCCAAAATTGTCTCTGGCAGCCACTGGCAACCCACAGAAAATTTAATAGGCGTACTTCGTGACCTGAAGCAGACCGTGTCCAGAGAATCCCACAAAGTGAGAAGTGTGACTTATTAAACCCCATTTATTAAACCACCCTCCTGAGCTGCAATCAGTACAATTTAGAAATAGTCCAGAAACTGAAGCAACACATAAACACCGAAAATTGATTGTCAGAACTTCTTTTGCCTCTCAAGGTTCTTGTGGTTACGAAGGAAAATACATTTTTAGTTCACAATTTAACAGCTGGCTAGCTTAAGTGATAGACTGTCAAGTTTAGCGCTTATACATAGTAGGTGTACTAAACACAGTTCTTTTTTCCTGTGAAACAGATCACCGATAAATTCTTTAACTCCACCAAACAAAAGAGTGGCGAGTAAACCATAATAGTTCCAGCATGACACATATACATTCCATAGTCTTTAAAATTCTACAGGTAGAAAAAGAAAAGAGAAAGAAAACTTTCAAGGAACTAGCACCAATGTGGGGAAGTAACTGAAAACTGAAACATGTCCTATAAATAGAAAGCCTTGTGTAATTTATGGAACACTAGTTTTAAATTATTAAAAAGTACAATAACAGCAATGGCAGCAATTTCCCTTTAAAATAATTTCATGTATATTTTATTCTACACTCAGATTTACAAATTTCTACACTCAGATTTACAGATTTTAATCCTGGCAAGTATTAAGATTTTGTCTTTAACAGGTGTTTTTTCTACTCAATTGTTTGTGAATTTAGTTTGGATTACAGATACTCTGAAGATTTTGAGAGTTTAACATATCTAAAACAAAATGAAACATAAGGCTGGAACTCTTCCTAATACTACAATTTTTTGCCTACTTCCGAGTTAGTAGCTTTGCCTCACCTACGCTTTGCTTGAACAGATTATTTTCCAATAGCAGTAACAGTAGCACAATTCCTTCTGCGTGTACTTCACAACTTCACTGCTCTCACGTATTTGCACTCTGTCCTACAGAGGGCAAATGACCTTGACAGGGCATGACTCATTCTGTCCTTTGTTTAATTCCTAACCTTCAAACTGACCTGAGGTTGCGTATTTTACACCTCTCTGCTGTTACCAAGATAGTAAGAGGTTATGGTCAGACACTGTGTTCTGTGATTCAGGTGAAATGATCAAGTTTTAAAACGCAGGGGGTTTTATTTCCCTGTTCTTCAAAGTCAGGACAACAATGCTGCCAATGATCAGCTTGGAAGGCATCCAGTTTACTTTTTTTGGTCTTTGTGACCACTCCACTCCTTAGACAGCAACTTTCACAGACTGTTACTTTGGAACCCTCCATGCTTTTGTGGCAATCTGCCAGACAGAAAGTCTAGATGTTACCGGTAGATTCTGCAAGTCTTTTAAATGCCTCAATTCACAGAGTGGCAAGTGCAGCTTAATACTTTATAAAAGGAGATGCATCTGCTGCTGCATTATATAATCTCTAGCCACGCGGAAGCAAATTCCAGGGCTCAGCCTCTTGCTGAACACGCTACGGCTGCTTCAGGCAGTGCCCTGCCACACTTTTAAATTAAAATGGCGATTTGGCCACCAGACCATTAAGACAAAGATGCTCTGATTCCCAGTTCCTCCTAGAATCATTTAGCAGTGGAATTGATGTCACTGACAGCAAACTGTGGATAAAACTTGAACAAGTGTAGCCCCACCGAGGGGCAAAAAAGAAGCCATTTAAACGCGTTGATTTGTTTTTTCTCCAGAACTGCAACATTCTCCTCCTCGATGGTAACAAATCCCTTTCATCCCGATTAGAGTTTCGGATAATCCTAGGTAAACCCGGGGGCTCCCCGTTATTCCTGCGGGCAGGGGGAGGGAGGATGCTTCTCCCAGCCCAGATGACGCAAAGAGGCGGAATCTGCAGCGACTCGCAGCGGATCACGTACACACCGGCGGAGGGAGGGAGGGAACGCCGAGACGCCGGTCCATGCAAGCTACCACCGCATGGACTCGCCGGGAAGCCAGGGCAAGAGGAGAGGGGAGGCTGCCTCAGCCGTGGGCTGGTGCCTGCACCTCCCCGGGTAAACTCTGGGGAGAGACTGGTTCCTGAACCACCGAGCGCGCAGAAAGGAAGGAGAGGCCCCCACCCCTCATTCTCTTCACAAACACGAATGAGTGCCGCTTCTTCTTTAAGTGAAAGTACTCTCGAGACACTCCCGGGATAAAAAAAAAAGTAAAATAACCGTAAATTAAGGGAAGCTGCTAATAGCAAGTATCACTTAAGAACTCTCCTGGTATAAGCAGAACAAGAGTCCTCTCGAACTGCACGGTACATTCCGCGTTTGAAATCTTAATTAACTGAAACTTCAAACTATTACCATAGGATCACAGAATATAATGAATTGAAAAGGATCATGATTTTCTGGTAGGAAACGGGAAACTTAAGTGTAGGAAAAAATTGATTCTTCACTAGGTATATTGTGATTAAGCCTCTTTTCTTTCCCTTCCCTCTTAACGTCTGTAGGTCTTTTGTTCGCCCTGTCCTGTAGTAGCTACGACTTCCTCTACGCAGAAGAGATTTAAGAAGGTGAGACACGTTTCTAACATACTCCTACGGGGGGAGAGTAAACCACCATCTGAGCGTTCTAAACCGCGGGTAAGAACATGAACGTGTTCCTGGTGCCAAAACGAAGTGAAAAGCAGATGAGGCGAGGGCTGGCAGAGCCCCAGCAGCGCAGCCAAGCCTCCCACCCGCCGTGCAGGGCGGCACGACCTCCTCCTCCCCCGCTCGCATCAACCATCCCCCCTCACCCTCCTCTCCCCACCATCTCTCCAGGGAACGAGACATCTGGGTAGTAAAAGTTACTGCAGCGTTTCTACCCTCTCACTTGCCCAGCCTGGGTCAGAGGAAACGTGGCGAGGAAGGGAGGGAGGAAGGTGTGAGGGGATGTTTGAACCTCAGACGTCCAGGCCGTGCAAAAATTATTTATCTTTTTAAATGCGCTTAGTAGGAAAGCCGGCTCGAAGGCCAGCACGGAAAGAGGAACCTGAGCACCACTGCAATCCCCTGTGTCCCGCTCCCAGAGCCCTCTCTCCCACTCCATGTGCTGTACCGCGGCTTCCCGACACCAGCCCCGGGGCAGCCCACGCTGTTCCCCCGGCCTCCCGCATGGGCGCCCTGCCAGCCGGGGGAGGCTCTTCCTTCCTGCCCCTCACACAGCCCTCGAGGGTCTCCTCGTCCTCTCCTTCTGCTGCCCCACTCCCCACGTGCCCGCAGGTCCCCCGCGTTCTCTTTCCCCCTCGGGTCCTTCCCCTCGTCCTCCTCGTGCTCCCGGAGTGAACGGCGTGAGCCGCTACCTTGGGCATCGCCGCCGCTGGTCAGCACCGCGATGGCCTTCCCGGCGCCCGAGAGGTTCTCGAAGAACTTGGGTTGGTGATCCATGGCGCTGCAGGAGCCGCAGCAGCAGGCGAGGCGGAGCGCGGTCGCTGAGGGAGCCCCTGGCCGCGGGGGTCTGCCCCCGCTCCGCTGGACCGAGCGTTCGGCCTCTGCGGGAAAAGAGCCCGAGCAGCCCGGCGTGGGTGTGTGGTTACCGACACGTAAATCTCTGCAGACAAACTGAAGGGAGGGGGCGACTGTGTGAAAAAACCCGGGAAAAAAAACCGACCGAGAAGAGCAGCAGTGCCCGTGCTCCTCTCAGGGCGGGGGAGCTCTCAGGGCACGGGCAGGGGGGAGGGGGCGGTGGCGCGGCCCCAGAGGGGCGGGAGTCCTGGCACCGCCTTCCTTCCCCCTTCCCCCTTCCCCCTCTCCTTCCCTTGGCGCCTGAGGTGGGGGCGATGCGGGAACATGGCTGGCGCCTTGGCACGGCGGCGGCGCGGGGGAGGGAGTTGTGTCGACTAGAGTTGGCTCATCCTCCCCGCAGTAGCGGCTGAGGAACGCCGAGTGTCTCCGTCGCGCCTGCGGCTCCCCTGGGTAGCCCCTTCAGCGGGGGCTCTCCGGCGGCTTCCCGGCGTCCGCACGGCTCTGCCGGAGCCTCGACTGGGGAATCCGCCTGCAGCGTGTCGGTTCCTCGCAGCCCGATGCCTCCGGAGCGGCTCGGCCTCACTGGCCCGCCCGACTGCTGCTCGGAAGGCTCCGGCAGGGAGCATAGAGCGCGGCTCCCGCTGGGAAGGCAGAACAGACGGACAGTCGCTCCTGCCGGCCTCTGACAGGGTCCGTGTCAGACGGGCAGGGAAACTCAGAGGCCCCGAGCTCTGTTCTTTCTGTTCTTGCCTCTCATCCTTCCTCAGGTGTGTCTTTCTGCTGAGGCATCTCAGCACCGCAGTGGGTGTTCAGGCGCCGGTAGGAAAAGGAAGTTGCTTCTGTAAATATTAATGGCTTAGAGACAGAGTTTGAGTCAAAGAGAGCAACAGAGGCAAAGCGGTGGGGAGGAATTCCTGTAGGTAGCAATCGCAGTCTTCCTGCCTTCCTTTTTGTTCTCCTGTTAGGCACTGATGCCTTTGCTTTGGGGAGTGGTTAGTACTAAGTGGTACTGCTAAACTGCGCTCTTAAACTCTGGTAAATAATTCTCTTGATCAGTGTGTGTAGGCACAGAAACAGTTAAAACGCCAGATTTTGGTAATTGAAGCAAATAAAGCTGTATTACCCTGTATACAGTTGTTTGTGGTACTTGGCATGAGTAAAAGTATTTGCAGAATCGGGCCGACTTGCACAAAGTAATAAAGCAAGTCAGGGAGAGAGTCATGAACAGCATCAAAATGCTGACTCGAGTTTTGTATTTTAATTGCTGTATTAATTACTAGTTTTATTCAACATCTTCATCACATCACAGACAACTCACGTCGTAAAAATACATGTGCTTATCCTGTCAGCTTTCATGCAGACACATGTGGAAGTACAATCATTTGAGTAGTCAAGATTACTCAGAGATAAATGTGTGAAGGCATACCTGAAAATGGGTATTTATACCTAGCGTGGGGGCAGCTCACATTTGCAAATCTACACTGAGACTGGGTGTGATTTGACAACAGAGAAGATCCATTGACAAATAGATTGCATACCATGAACATTAATGACTCTGCAGGGAATTTACTGTATTCTTTCCAGAATTTGAAGAGAACTCTGAGTCATAGATTATAATGAAGATGAACTTCTGTTATAGAGGTATGTAAACATCCATAAAGTCAAACTGTGTTCAAAGGGTTCTGGTTCGACTGGAAGTCACATTAGTTTCTTGGATAATAGCTCTCCAAAAGGTAAATTAAGGTCTGTGAGTGATTTGGGGCTTGATCCAAAACATGTAAAATCAGAAACATCTTTTGCTTATAGAAAATACTATGACTAAGATCATGGGCCAGTGACCATTGTCACCTCAGGAGCGTTTTGAGGAACACAACAGCTTGTTGGTTATGTTTGGTTTGATGCAGCCATTTTTAAAAATTGTCTATTCCCTGTAGCTAAAGCATTCTCACTTTGTCTGGAAGTAGATGTGTCCCTCTTGCTTCCAAATACAACCTCAATGCTGAGGAGCTCCTATTTTCCGAAAGTAAGTTTTCTTCAATTGCTCTATGGTAAACCATAAACTTATAAGTGATGTAGTTTTTCACCCTGTGTAACTAGGAATATGCCAATGATTTCATGTTTCCATATTTTATTATAGCTACTCCTTGTTCTTCAGCAGAGCTGTTGGGGAAGAATTTTGTTTTGGCTGTGTCAGGTTTTTAGAGGTGGGAGGAGAGGAAAGGATGTGGAACTGTTTGTTCCTGAGGCTGTCTTGATATACTTAAATATCTTCCAGCAATACAATTGCCTATAAACATAAAAGGAGTGAGTGACTGCCTGGCTTAAATGTTGAAGATTGTTGGGGAAAACAGTGTTAGCCTTGTGGGATATAGTTAATGCAGCTAGGTACACGAGTATAAATCCTAGTGACACTAAGAGAATAGCTCTTTGGAGATGTGTAAACTGATAAACAGAAACTGTGTACCTGAATAAAGCCTCAGCAGGTCATTTGCACACTACATTAGGTGCTTTAATTGTCTTGTTACTGTAGTACTAAATGGAAGCTGTTTATGTGGAATCGGGAGAGGACAGGTGGGTTTGACTGTTCTCTGATACTGACCATTGCAGGTGCTCTGGTGCATGCTTTTCTCATTGCCTGTTTGTTCCCTGTGCCATATAGGTCAAGCCTATCTACCGATCTTTAAATCTTATCACTACCTAAAAAATCCTGATTGACCCTTTAACATACTTTGGATTGCTTCCCACCTCCCCTTACTGTACCAGCATCATTACAGGTGTTGCCTTTAAACTGTGCAACAGTTCACACCCTGGGTGTAATGCCAAGATGCATCCAGCACTACATTTGGCACAGCATTTTCCGTTGAAATCTCATTCAGCTGGGAAGAACAAATTATGCCAAAGGAGAATGAGATTACTGCATGAATACCAGAACTGAATGAATGGGTTTCCAGCCAACTGAAACAGTTTTCTACAGGTAGACCTTTCTTGGGTGTGGATTCTCTGGCATCTGTGATACATGAGCCACACTTGCTAGTTACTCTGAGGCTCTTGGAGGAACTGTCTCTTCTGCTCAGCTGTGGTTTATTTACGAGACTTACAAATCACAAAGACAAATAAATTCTTCATATTCAATTTTTTTTATTATTATTAAAAACCAGGAAGGGAACAGAAAATGAGATGGAAAGATTTACAGAAATTCTGGCATTTTAAAATTATGCAGGCTAGTTAGTCATGGAATACACAGATAAGCATGAAAAGAGGGAACTAATAAGTCACTGAACTATCATTTCTGAGCAGATGGTGACTGATTACTTCAAGAGAGGTGACTGCTGTCTTTCAAAATACTCCCCTACCTCCTGTAGTACAATATTTCCTGGCCCTACAACTATAGAGGATTTTTTATTGTTTTCTGTGAAGAATGGTAAAACATCACCATATTCATCATGAAGGAAAAGCACATATTGAACACGAGCTACACCTTTTTCTTGAATGTCAAGTGGATGTTGCTTTAAGTTTGCTGTAACTGACTCTTCAGTTGAGGCATGAGGTACAAATTTAAGGCATTGAGTAAATTCCCACTGAAATAAAACTACAGGAACTTTTAAAGGTACGGGAATATGGCCTTCTATAAATGAAAAGCACAAATTTAATTGCTATGTTTTCTTAATTATAACTGTTCTTAATTAAAATAAGAAAGACAATGATTGAATAGTATTTTTGTAGAAGTTATTTCCCCCAATGTGTTTTTATCTTGGAATCTTAATGTAAAACATGATAAATCAGTAGCAAATTAATTCCTAGCCAAAACATTTTGAAGGGGAATGTTGTTACATAGCTTTAAAACCAAAAGCTATTGTTCAGCTTATAGTAGTTTTGAAGCCTCCAGGGTTTTATGGAAAGTGTTCTATAAGTAGGTATATGGAAAATATGTCAGTGTAGTCTTTAGGCTTGAGAGTTATTTTTTCTTTGGTAAATTCTTGTATGATTTCTTAAATGACACATACTAAAACTTTTAATTTGTGCTCAACAGGTTCATTATGTGTCACTGTTTTTCCTTCCTCCTGCAGCCAGCTCCTAAATCTACTGCTGAGTACTACCATCAAAGATGCTATATATTTCTAGGTTATCTAACTTTCAAACTTTGATTCTTGAAAAAGGCCTAACCAAGTTCTAAACCCCTAAAAACGCATCTGTCTGTGGTTTGATGTGACCTGGAGTCCACTTCTTAATTGAAAAGTCCATTCTTCATGTTTTGTTGGGTAGGAAAATTCACAGCTGAGCTAAATACCACCCAAAACTATTGCAGACCAAACAGGATTTGTGCTGCTGTGAAAGATATGTCATGTAAGATACACTCTTTTTGGAAAAACTGAGCCATGCTAGTCATACATGTATCATAATTGCTCAGATGTTTGGAAAATCCTCAGAAACAGGAAAAAACCCTGCCTAACGCTTCAATAAAAGGAAACATTGTGCTAATTAGACAATAAATCATACTGTTGACAATTGACATACAATTGACTAAGCTATTTCTCCAGATTTGGGGGATAAGAATACATAAGCCTTTTTCACCTAGAAAAGTTCCACAGTGAGCCATCATTTGGCACCACCAGATAATTTGCAAACTTGCCATACTATGAGCCCCAAAAGGTGTATGTCTCATTGGAAAATTGGTAGGGCCATGTATATATGTTCATAGTCTGCATTAAAAGGATATAGACTACTCAGGTATTCTCAGAATGTGGTAGCTCTGCAGCTTTCTCCTTAGTAGCGCAAAAGAAGAGTGTCTTTGAGATACCAAGGAGAATTCTTGCTATTTATGGGATAATTCTCAAATTATGTTTGTTTACTTTAATCCTCAGTGTAAAAATATGAACAATAACCTTAGAACATTGTCTAGAATGCAGAACTTTCTTTTAGATGAATGCACTAATTGATTAGAGGTGGGATTATCCTTTGTACTTCTGAATTAGTGAATCATTGGTACAGCTTCAGCAGGAGTATTGGGAATGTCCTCATCCAGAAAAAATGTCCTCCTGATCGATGGCAGATTGTGGAGAAAGGGTTCAATGTACTTGGGCAAGACGTACGTCATGGAGCATCACTTTCTAGTCACGTGCTCTAACTGTTTATANATATTTATATATATATAAAATTGTGCACTGTGGAATTTTGCATGGAGGTCACTTCTGCTGAAAAGTGGATGATACTAAGGAGTTCTCCAAAGATTTTTTATACCATATTCTTTGAAAGAGTTTGGTTAGAATAGTGTTTAGCCACTTGTTCCCGAAAAGGCATGAATACAGAACACATCAGCCAAGTGCTTATGTGGATTGGGGCCAAATGGATAATTTGGCCTGAAGTTTTCTGTTTCTTCCCTTAGCAGAATTGATGGAAATAACAAGGGGGATATTCTGAAAGAACTAGGAGAGATAAAGAATATATATGATTTGTGTAACTTAGGGCTGATTAAGGTGACAGTAGTCTCTTCCCCTTTTTTATGACCTTGGGCATAATTTGTATGTGTAAAAGAAAAACAACCAAAAAAACCCAGGCATGTTTTTCTACTTAAAATTATGTACTCAATTATATTTCAAAAAATGGTACCATTAATAATGATCTGATCTAATTAATTCAATTGGTTAGCATAACTTTATTCCTAAATGTAAGCTTGGATATTTTACAAGCATCACGATGGTTGTTCCCTTCCACAAAGAACAGAATTTTACAGAGTTAACATGGCAGTATAGCTAAAGTAATATAAATGCAGTTACATGGGTACTGATATGATGAATTAAGAATGAAATCCTCCCAAATAGTTGTTTGTGTAGCAGTTCCCACAAATATTCAACAGTTCTCATGATACTGGAGAGTTTTAGTTTATTTAAAATTAAACTGATTGTGGTTTATAATTTGCAATCTTTATGTTTTGTAATATATGAGAGCTAAATAGGTGAACTTTATCTCTGTTGCAGTGTAAACACTCAGCTTCCTACTTACTGAATGGCTTTGCTGAAGTTTAAGAATTTGTAATGCTTTTATTTGTACTGTTAAGCGATGGATTTGATATATATGTCTAATTGAATTATTTACCTTTGAGGATAGATTTCACTCTTTGCAATAGTGATTGGGCATGTTTTCTTTGCAGTTTTGTGCCTTGCCTGAATATGGAAGCTCCAGCAATGCTTAAAATAACTTAGGTGGTTTAGGAGGCCTCAGGCAGCCATTAGTGATAAACTGCTCAGATGGACAGAATGATACATGACTGCAGATTTTATTGTATGTGCTGTCACCCTAGCCCTTCAAAGGCTCCTGTTCAGGGTGGTGTCTTCAGATTGAGAGAGGATTCAAAATTTCCTAAGCGTAATGGAGGCATTGATTTGGGGGCAGTGAGGTGGAGGGAGAGCATAACTGCTCTAAATGGAATGTGTTCCAGAGTGTACAGGACATATTTCTCTCTTGCACAAACTCTGGGGAGTACAGTGCCACAGAGTTGTGTTTGTAGGACTGAGGAGACTAGAAAAGAAGTTTTGGTACCAGAGCAGATAGTGGGATCATCATTACTTGTGTGTTAGTAGCCAGTAGGTTCTGAGAGAGATTATCATTACTTAGAGAACGAAATCAAGGTATTCCATCCAAATAATTAACATTTCAAGAGCAGTCTTTACCTTTGATTTTTTTGGTGTGTTTTATTGTGTTACAGTGTCACAAATAATGTGTAACAGCAAAGATTGTTTCTTCAAGAGGACATATTTATTTTTACTTACACTGTTCACTGGTCAGTCAGTACCTCATTTCTCAGCATTTGCTGCTCTTTTACTCTTGTCCCCACTCCAGCCTTCCTTTCCTTCCTTTTATGTATTTTCTTATCATCTGTTTTCTTTTCCTCTTTGCTTTCACTACTTCAGCTTCCTTCCTGCCTCTTTCCTCCTTTCTTCTTAAACTAAATATAAGAATGTCAGGAGTTTTTTTCACTCCCATTGTTAGTTTTAGTGTAGTAGTTAACTGCTACAATTTTCATACTCTTGCTTCTAAATATTTTTATGACATTGATTCAGTATCATAATGGATGATGAAAAATATGTAATGTTTCACTTACAGAATTTAAAATATAGCCTTTAATAACTGGCAGAGTCATTTTCATTTGTGAGAAGCCAGTCTGGATGCTTTATGCAAGGTGATCTGTTTTCTTCCTATTAGGAGAAGAATCTCATTTCTCCTTGTCTGTGAAGTTTAATTAGTTAGCAAAGATGTATTTAATATTGAATTCTTTGGAAGATGCATTTGTATGCATCCTTTGCACAGAGCAACACCAGAATTCTGTAGCACAACCCCCACGTTCGCCCCTGAAAAAAAAAAATGTCAAGCAAAAAAAACCCCAGCCCAAACATATTGCTTATGTCAGAACCTACAACTTAGACATACTTAGGCATAGCTGAGAATTTAAGTAATGTATTTAAACTATGGAACAGATCTGAGAAAAAAGTCCAAAACAGATTGGTTTTGCTTGTATTTACAGAATAAATAATGTAAACTTCTGTAGTGTAGAATTTAAGTTTGAGCCAGTGCTTTGAACATATTAAATATGTGACTTCTTCCTTATTTATTTTTCTTTTTTTCTTTACTTGCATTATAGTTCCTTGAATCCCCTTAGAATTCTAATGAAGAAAAATTGATTTATTTGATTGTTTCCATAAGTGACCAAAGTCCTTTTAGAATACAGCTGAGTAATACCATTAGGATCATTATGTCAAACTGAACAACATATCGAATGGTGATTGTTTGGATCAGGCATAGATGGAGAATGTTTAATGTTTAAAGTCAATTATCTTAGGCTGATCATTTCCCATCCAGGAAGGCAATGTTTCTTTGACATTGAATATCTCCATTTGCTGCTGAGGCCAAATGTTTCGCACAGCATCTCGTCTGTAGAATCTTGGTGTTGCAGGGAGGTTGGCACAGGTCTCCTATTGCTTATGCAAGTGTTATGGTGTAATTCTCTCCAATTTTTTTCATCCAGGGAATCAAAAGGTCCATGTGACTTATCTCCTGCCCTGCGTCCCGCAAAGTAGGATGTACTTTGGAGTATGGTATAGTATATCTTCCATGGAAGGGACAAATGTCAGTTGCAGGCTAAAAACATCAGATGGCACTTACACACATGGTTACGCTGCCAAGCAAATAGCAGCTGGTCTGAAAATAATTTTAAGAAAGAACCAGTGTAGTTTTCAAAAATTGGGCTCCTGTGTGGAAATCCTTACTGTGCAGCTGTCAGGGTGAGCAGCATGAGTCACTGCAGGATCGTGATTAATGAGCAAAGAGGAAGCACTTCAGAGCTGGCAGACTCAGACCCAGGGGGTACCTCATTGTCCAGGGAAAAGAATCGTTAGAAGTATTCATTCGGCCAAAATTACTGAAATTACAGGCATTTGATTTGCAGGTGTTAGGGCCACAATGTCCCTGGAAGCCATGCACCCTGACAAGAGGCCATGCTGCTGCAGATGATGTCATTAAAGGATGGGATTTTGCTACAGAATTAGGACAGTACTGAAAATGAAAGTGAATATAACTTGTGGAGTAGGTCTGGCAGTACGCAGCCAAGTCTGGAGCAGCAATCCCTTCCATGGAACCCTCAAGCAATTTCAGTCAGCAAACACTTGGACAAAGAGCAATAACCATCCTTAAGAGGAAAGGTGTAGTATGGGTGTTGGAGGGAGAGGCTGCTGAGCACAGGTACAGCACAAGGATCACACTAGGAGGGCAGCTGGGAGGAGATTTGTACTCTGTTCCTTTATCATGGAGCTAATTCAGTTTTACAACCTTTCCAACTTTGTAATGTGTTCATATTGTCAGGTTTGCAGCACAGTTTCCGCTCTGCCTTGGGTTAGGTCTTCAAGTTAAACCTCATTTGCACGAGATAAGAATCTTGTTATAAGTTTCCAAATTAACTTGAAATAATTTTTCCACCTAGATATTGTACTTGAAGATTGCATCTAGTTTTCTCTTTCAGGAAATGGGAGTTTAGTAAGAAAATTTCTTTGACCAGAAATAAAGAATTCAGATGTAAGAGAGTACTATATGACAAATAGTGTTTTCATTATTTTATCTGTAATGTTTAATACTCAGTAGCAATTTTAGCAGTATTATCTATATTTCTCAAGAGGCAGAAGTGATCCACAAAACAAAAAGATGGACAGTGGTTAAATAGCAGGAGCAGAATGTTCATTCTTGTCAACAAGAGCAATAGCTCATTCTAGCTAACAAGATTAACAGTTCTGTGACAAAAGAGAGGAAAATCAGAGATCACAGAATGGGTAAGGATGGAAGGTTATCTGGTCCAACCTCTCTGCTCAAGCAGAGTCATCCTGGAAAATGTTGCACAGGATTTTGCATCATTAGATGGTTTTTGAAGTCTTACCTCTGCAAGTTTAGCAGTAGAGACATTGGGAGCTGTGTGTCCATTGACGTTTCAAAGCTTAGTCTAGAAAGAATTGTGAGTCTGCTGAGCTGGACAAAGGCTAGCTAGGCATGATCTTCTTTGCTAGACCTTCTAGAGGGCAAAGCTGGGATTCCAGGTAAACTCAGTATTTCTGGTGAGACTGTCTTATGAACTCAGATTGTTGATGATAGAATTCTTTTCAGGACTCCATGCTGCAAGAAAAGCTTTACATGGAAAATGATATGGTATCTCAGTTAGACTTTGCTAGGTTTTTCTGATGTACTGTTGTGGCGTATTCAGGGAAAATGCAAGTGAAGCAGGAATAAAGATGGGGTGAGAATATAAAACCATGGAAAGGAAAAAGCTTTAGCTATAAAGTACGAGTTCTTTGTTGCAGAACTGCTGTTCCATTTGTCAGAAAGTGTGTTGTCTGTGAACAGTTTCCATAAGAAGAAAACATTTTGGTATTCCAAGCTAGCTAGAGACAATGGGAGTATTAACTGATACTGGAATTGAGCAGTTTCAGAAGTGGAAATTAATAATGTTGTAGGATCACAGTGGATGAACTAGTAAAAGTAAATTGGAAAGAACAACACAGTTGAGAATCCTTAACATCTTTTTCTCTACGTTTTTTGGAATAATCTAAAGCAAATTAGATTTAGGATGATTGCAGCAATAAGGTTGTCACATGAAGAGTATGTTGTTAACAAAGTCCAATAAAACAATGTAAAATGATCCCTCCATCAGAGCACCATAAACTATTGGTGTTTTGATATGCAGTGTGGACTCTGACTCATACAAGCTTAAGCTAAATGGAAGCTCTCTGTTACGATCAGGGAAGAAGAAGAGTTCTCCGGAGTATAATTCAAAGCAGCTATTTTTTTCTTATTAGCTACAGACAGCTTCCCCAGCCTGTGACAGGCCTTGCTGTAGCAAGGTTTATTTCCCTTGTATGTCTGAGTGAAGATTACATAAAAAGCCAACGTGGGGTTGCTTTTTCCCGATGTTGTCGTTGGCTCAAATTAAACTGAAAGCCATGTATTCTCGTTAAGGTCTAGAACCTGGTTTATGGCACTCATTTCTTGTTTGCAGCTGCGAGTTCATGTTGCAAAGCTGTTGTCACCTAAACAGCTCAGTTACCATAACTGAGTAAAATCACTCATAAGCAGAATTTTCCCAATCGTGACTTTGCCTCGTGCTGTTCTTCCATGTCTCTCTTAAGATGCCTCTGTACAAAGGGGGTGGGTTAAAACTTCAGACTTTAAATGACTAATATATATTTGGTTTGTCATATGCTAGTAACATACATATGTCTTATTTTCACTTGTTCTTGCTATTCCTGCCATTCCTGTATGCCACCAGGTTCTTTTCTCCTGAGTAATAGCGGGGTCAAGGGCAGCTACAAGCTCTTACTGTATTGGATACACTAAAATACTGACACTGAATCTGAGCAGCAAACCAAACTATGTTATATGCTCATTAAATTAATTAATTCAGACTATAAGGAGGCTACCACTAGACTTTTAATGCGATGTTGGTTATCTGATACAGACTAGGGAAGAGTTTCAAATCAAATTCCATTGCATGATATCAGGAAAAGCCTATGGAAAAAAGAACGCATGTGTGAAAACATTCAAAGTCATCATGGATCTTTAGAAAAGAGTGACCACTCATCTCTTTCACAGGTTGGAATTAGAGACTCATTAATCTGGTCTCAGTAAAAATGGTATTTCACATAATGCAGCATTGTCAGTCAATTTCCAATATTGTACTTTAAAATATGTTCTTTACTTAAAAGATTGTGCTTGCTGCATCTGAGAATATACGCACTTCTTGTAATTATCAAGGCTGCTACTGAGGAATGAGGTTTTACATAGATGCTTTTAAGATGAAATTTCGAGTGTGAATACTCAACTGGTATGCTTAAATTTTTATATTAGAAATTCCTCTTGGCAGATGAAATCACATTTGCTAGACATAAATAGTTGCGATAGAAAACAGTACTTTTAAATTTGTGCATGCTAGTGACTTCAAATGGAACAAAAACCCTAAATCTAGTCTATTCCAAAGATGTTGTTTTATAGTGTATACAGCCTGCTTGCTTTATTTATATTCTGAAATACTTCCATGGTGAAATGCTTTGTAAACATATGCTAAGTAAGATAACATATATTTAATCCTATATCTACAGCTTTTCAAGGAAAAAGTGTAGGCTGTTTAACATGATAATCCCTTCATATTTTTATTTATCTTCCTTTTAAAAATCTTTTTCCTCCAGCCTTCCCTTTTTTCTCTCGGTACACAATTAGTGTTTTAGAAGACGCTAAATAGCTTCTGTCTTTTTTTTTTTTTTCCCAAAGCATAAAAATCTTTAGCAATTCTAATGCTGGTTTTCATGGAACATCCAAATTTGAATAAGCCACTCATGAATAGTGAGTTGTGCATTGGTATTTTTTGACTCCTGTTAAATTTTTGTTGTTTAAAACCAAGATTGCTGTTATTCTGCTCTTCACAACCTGAGTGAAGTCTTGATACTATGATCTGTAGCCTGTGTTTTGATCATGTGTTTTGATCATGCTATGATCAAGTGTTTTAAAGTTAGCTCAGGTATTCTTGGACTACCCTGTGCTGTAGAGAGTTTTCCTCAGAATGGTCCCTAATGGAGGCCTTATACCTTCTAGTCAAAATTTTTGTCCACTGTCTGGCATACGGAGTGGATTGGGGCCATGACTTGTGATTGATGTCCCCAGACAGAAGATAACAGATGTCTTAGTTTCATATATTGCTTTTACTTGCCTGCAAATCTGCAAATACACAGAAAAATGTGTTCCTGTGAAGAGAGCACAGGTTGGTTTATTCATTGCAGATCAAAGAAAGTTAGAAA
Source organism: Erpornis zantholeuca (assembly GCA_013400515.1). NCBI lineage: Eukaryota > Metazoa > Chordata > Aves > Passeriformes > Timaliidae > Erpornis > Erpornis zantholeuca. The sequence goes on along the minus strand of VZTN01022316.1, from coordinate 13,387 downwards.
TTGCCAACTTTTCCAGCAGGAACTAAAGTGTCTGTCCTTGGCTTCTGTTTGAAATGCATATTATCACTGCTAGATGCCTAAAGATTTCCTAATACTAATCAATCTTCCTCTATGCCAGGAGGTTGGGATAGATACTGTGAAAATGATGTATTCATCAAATGATTCATTAGCTGAAACTTGAAAGCCCAGTGCATCTCTTCACTCCTTTATTTTTCCAAAGTTGTTTTTGTCTGCTTATATCTTCTGCATTGAATATTTTAAGTACTTTTTGTACTTTCCAGTCTGATTAAAATAGGTTATGACCACTCTTAAAATAAATATTCCGACATAATGCATTAGCATAATAATCCTACCCCAACTCAGGTTACAAATGTCTACGTGTTAAGGAATAAATACATATATATTTTAAATTGAACTATAATCAAGGGAATACATTTGGAAGTGATGGTAAGACTTATTATTATTATTATTATTATTATTATTATTATTATTATTATTATTATTATTATTATTATTATTATTATTATTATTATTATTATTATTATTATTATTATTATTATTATTATTATTATTATTATTATTATTATTATTACTATAATCTTTAAGCATTTAATGCTATTAATATATGTAATGTACTTACACTGGCACTGTACCATTTATGACAGAAAGGCCAGATCCATATCCAGACAACACTAACATGTACCAATATCTGCCTTAGATGGTTGTGAATGCAAAACACTCCCTCAGCTCAAAGATGTGGAAATTCTGTTCATTATTTTAATTTATTATTTGGCTTAGTGGGATTTATTCATTGAAGAATTTTTATTCTTGTACTGATTTCTGTGTGACTTCAGGGGATTATTTTTTCAGCTGGAACAGTGTCTGCACTCTCTCTGCACTCTGATCAGGTCTCAGCTGACTGAACACTTTCCAATTCAGATGATGCATGAACAAGGCAGTATAATGAATATGTCATGAAACAACACAACTGTGTTTGCTGTTAAACGTGGTGACAAAGTGATGATCTAAAAGAGTTAATATTGATTAACTGGTTACTCTTACATTTCTTTGTAAAACATAAAAGTTTGGGGTTTTGGGTCTTTTTCTGAAGCCAGTTTTTGAAAGGAGAGATGAAGAGATCTTGTGAATTTGGGAAAGTCATGCTGAAGTAAAGACTCCAACCATGCCTGTAAAGACTCCAACCAGATTTAAAGAAAAAAATGAAACAACAAAACCACTGTCCAAGAATGGTAAGAAAATGACACACATAAGGTATTACAAATATTTTTATTCCTTTCGTCTTTGTGCAATCCAAGTTAAGTGTTAATATTAGAATCTTTTGCAGTCTCCTGATTTGTTTTAATATCTTTGTTTCTCTGAAGAGACATCTTGAAAACAAGTGCCTAGAAATCAGGAACCATGGGAATAAGGCATATTTCACCGCTAAAAGATGTTATGAAACTGTTCATTCACTGTACCTCTCCTTACTCTCCTTCAAAACTGTCAGTTTCATAGATGTTATCTTCTTTTACAGGCTTTCAAATAATCAGTGAGCTGTTTGGAAAAATGTGCCAGTATGCAGTGCTGCCAGTGTATGTTAGGTACTATGTGATCACTTAAAGGTGTTTTGCTGTTTAGGAGTCTCTACAATAGAATGCAGAGATTTTTTTTTGTTTTGTTGTTTGGTTTTTTTTTTTATATATATATATAAATATATGTATTTACACATATATAAAATTTACATCTGGATGACCAAACTGCAATCTCCGGATTCCTGAGTGGCTGTGGAAGCTTGGCAGCACTGTGTTGTGGAAAGAGGCAGATCTTTTCACACATGGGTGGTTACAGAGTCTTGTGACTGCAGTGGTAGAAGTGCAAGAGTGCAAATGCATGCTGCGAGGTCTGCATTGGAAAAGCATTAGCCTGTCAGAGGTTTGTATTCCCATAGCTTGATGAATGTACTGTGGAATCAAATAGTGTAACTGATATGCTTACCTTTTAGCTGGAAAACAATTTTGGAGGGCCTTATCTATGAGACTTATTTTATGAAAAATGCCCCCTTTGTTTTTTTGAAACAAATAATTTCAAACATTTACATAGGGGTTTTTTTGCATCCTTTTTATTAAAGCATAAGTTTTCATAGTAGTTTAGAAAAATATCTTAACAAAAATAAGTTAATCTGTTTATAGTCTTAAATTCAAATTATGTGCTTGCTTCTTCCTTTAATTTTTACATCTTGACATGATAGTAGATCCTTGAAGTATGTGATGGAAACTGACTTTGCTAATGTGTTGCTCTTCTCTTGAAAGGGTAGTTTTCAATTCTTTGGAGTATCTCTCTGGACTGTGCATGGATCTCTTGCCAAATGCAGTGGTCATTTGACTGTGGAAAAAACAGGTTGTTAAGAAGTGTGTCTTAACTGGTTTGTAAAAAATTACATCCAATATTATGGAAAGTAAAATTTGAGTTGAGAACAACCATGTAATTATTTAAAAGAAATTTAAGAAAAAAGGGATACTAATTTTAGGAAGTCAACTAAAGTACAAATATTCTCTGGTATATATGATGACCATTTTCTTCCACCAACAGACTCATGGCTAATCCTGACCCATGTGATGTAAAGTTTTTCTAAAAAGGCACAGAGTGCCTTTGGGTTTTGGTGCTGAATTAAATGGTTTTTAATAGCCCATGATGATACATTGGCTTTGAAATGTGTGTGGGCCAAAAGATTTTCAGTGAATGAAAATCCATAGTGTGTGGAAGTAGGGCATAATTTCACAGTTATGTACAACTTTGATCAGCAGTGGGACTTCTTGTATAAGAAGCTGCTTTTTATCTTTAGAATTCCTTACACTGAGCTGGAAAGAAACAGCCTACTTACCTTGGTCACAAATTCATCCATTTTTTTGAAGCAGTCTTTCACTATGGACTCATGGCTAATGTTGCGTCTGGGCTTCAGCTGTTATTTTAATAAGAGAAGAGAAGAGAAGAGAAGAGAAGAGAAGAGAAGAGAAGAGAAGAGAAGAGAAGAGAAGAGAAGAGAAGAGAAGAGAAGAGAAGAGAAGAGAAGAGAAAGAGAAGAGAAGAAAAGAAAAGGAAAAGAAAAAGAAAAGAAAAGAAAAAGAAAAGAAAACCGTTAGTTTGAACAATGACAAGTAAATAAAAGTTCAAACAGTGCCCTCTGATGGATGTGGTCATCGATTGAGAGCACTGTAACTGCTCTCATATGCAAGCCTGCTGAACTGGTTAATGATAAAGGTGGTGCAGCACACACTGTGTCAGCAGAGAGGTGAGGAAATTAATATATCGGTGTTCAAGCCAAGGCAAGGATCTGTGGATGTTTTTGCTTTGTGACAATTCTGGTCTTGTCAGTGTATGCTGTCTGAAGGAAACAAATGTCAGAAACAGGAACTGGTGGTCATTGACATTCAATGTTACAGATGCACAGATGTGATTATGTTCAATCAGTAACACAAAATAATTATTGACGTGTATGTATATCTACACACATATTAAGCAGTAGTTGTCCATGGCTGTACACACGCACTTAGTCCTGGGGCCTGGCCAGGTCGGGAGCAGCAGTATGGGTTTGAAGGTCAGTGCTTCTGTGCTCCTGCTCAGGTCAGTGCCCAGTCGTGGGAAGCTCTCTCCTCTGCAGAGCTGTGCATGGGTTCCCTCCCCTGAAGCACAGGTAGGGTAGGGTGTGCACTTGTGTGCCCAGGTTTGCTCTCCTCCACGTTTGTTGACGAATCTGGCACCTGGCACAGGCATTAGTTGCAAGGGAAGCTATGGTAAATCTGAGGCTTTGTCCTCTGTAAGTAGTTCTTAAGCTGACCCCAACTGAGTTAATTTATTTATGCATATGTTTAAGTAGTTTACTCAGCTGAAGTAGGCTGAATGCTGGCATAAGATTTTTTGCCTGCAACTTCCATGTTTTTCTTTATGTTAGCTGGTCTTGACAGAAGACATATGTACTTGAAGAAAAACACATAAAATTGATAATTAGTTAAAATAGTAAGTTCTTCTTTTTAGAACAAGTGCAGGCTTTAAGAGGAAGAAAGTGAAATATTTGTTTTAGGCATCACATCGTTAAATAAGCCTATGAATATAATGTGTGAATTTAAAATTGCTTATATAATACATGTCAGTAAAAGTGCTGAAAGATACCTGTCATTAGTTTCAGACATACAATTTAGGTATCAGTATTTGAAAATCTAATATTTTAAGTTTTCTATTGCATTTTCAACATACATGTTATCACTTTTATTCACCATGAATATCTGACTTGAATGTCATGCAATATAAATAAATAAATTGTACTTACACAAGTCTTGAGCTGAGCATGAGCCTCGTACATTCCTCTGAGAAAAATGGTCTTATTTTGAAAAGGAGTGTCTGCTCTCTTGAAAAACTCAGCAATTTCATGCACTATATGAACAATGGCTGCATTATCATATTTAACCTGTGATGACAAAAAAAAAAGGTATAGAAAAATTCATTTTCTAAAGTTAGCACTTAAATGTCAGTTAATTTTTCAACTACCTGAATCTGGTTATCATAAAACGTTAAACAATTTTCACCACATTCCTGTGCTTTTCTGAATGTTTTAGTACAAAAGTTTTAGCTAGTAATATGCACTGCAAAGTTGGTATTTATTTGAAAATCAGGAATTGCAACTTCCAGTTGCAATTCATAAGTTGCTTCAATTCAAGTTGCTTTCATAAGGAGGACCCCTATTTTCTAACATGTCTTGCATTTTTGGGCTGCATTTATGTGCTTAGATATTTGCAGTATGTAAGCAATAGCCAATCAAAGGCCAAGAGGCAAAAGAAGATCTTTTGGATTTGGGCCCAAGGCATCAGACTGTGCAGGGCTTTCCTCCCAAGCACAGTCCATATCTGATGAAGGGCAGCTCCCTCTGCCTCGGAGAAGATGAAGTACAGGAGAGGCCAATATTGCCGTCCATCTGTTTTGTTCCCTGGGTGCATTTTAGAAGAGATGAGCTGTAAATGGGCAGAATGAATTGCTGGGTGCAGTACCACATTCTCAACCAGTACCTTACTCTGTGGCATTGCAGGTCTGGACTGAAGGTGAGCTGTGCGCATGAAGTGATGTATATGCTGAGAAACATAACATCACCCCTGCACTGCCTTCTGACTGAAACTGAGGTCAGCATGCTGTTCTGATGGTTTCCAGGCTACCAGATTGATTCCAACTAATTTTTCCCCTTTAGATAGCAGGACTAACAAGACAGCATCTAACCCTTTTCTTGTCAAAGTGGCATCGTGACTTAAATAATAGGAAAAGGAAGAAAACTGTGATTTCCTTTAAAATAGAATATGGCAAAATTCTAGTGTAAAAGTCTTGTGACAAGGTGCATAGGCTGTGTGAGATAGAGCTGCTACAATGAGATAATGTAAAGTACATGTATTTTACTACTTACTGCTTTCAGCATCTGCTCAGGGAAACACAAATCTTCATTGCTCACTTCCTCACACGCCAAAGAAAAGCCTCCTTCGTTCTTAACGAAAACATAAGTGTAGAAACTATAAGCATGTGCCAAACCAGGTTTATCATGTAAAAAATTCATAGAAGTCCCTTCTCAGTTGGTTTCTTAACAATGAAGTAAAAGTGCAAAAAGTGTAAAATTGATGACATTGACAGAGGACACTATATCTCATGAGTTTGAAGAAGATTCATTTGCTTCCCAAGCCTATTTGAAATGGCTGCTTGTTTCATATTTTCTCAAATTTTCCAGGGATGTCAGTATGTACAGAGTTGAAGAAAGGGCAGGCTACAAAAGAAAAACTCGGATTTATCAAAAATCAGCTCGAATGTAGCTGATTTCAAAAATACCTTCAGAGAGTATTTGTATCAAAACGTTTGTGTCTGTGGATGTCTTTTTCTTTCCGTGGAATTATGTCATGATAAAGTACACTATGGTTTTACAGTTCCAGCTGATGCCAGTTAGAAGGACTCCCAGATGACTATACTCTTCTTGGGAAGGCACACAAATGTCATATATTCAGCAGGATGAGTGTGAACTAAAAAATCTAAATTTAAGATTTCTGTTTTTTTTAGAGAAGGAACATCTGACTCATAACTTTCTAATTATGTGGAAAAAAAAATTGTAATCTGGCAGTTACACATTTGAGAATCCCTTACACCTAAACTGAAGAAAGATGGATAACAACATCTATGGACTGTGACCGTGTTTTACACTTTGACTTACCAGTTTCTCGATATCCTGCAAAAGCTCACTCCAGGGCACACTTCGGAAGCACTGGTGGCTGTTACGTTGGGAGCTACCAAGGGATGTAGCAGTAAGGCAGGCAGTTAAGAGGAAGAAGCAGCTTGCAGGGCAATACATTGTCTGGTTCTGGAGAAGAAGACAGGAGGCTTAACCAAATCAGGCAGGTTTTACAGTTCTGTTGAGTCACACAAGTGTCAGCTTGGTCAGCTCCTGCTGGCTCATTATGCTCTGTATTTACAGATGTGCTGTTATAGGTTTAACAAGTTCCGATCTTGTGGTAGAACACTTGAAAGTTAAATACATTAATCCAATGAATAAAGAGAAAAAAATGGTCTGAGAAAACCTCTTTTTTAATACTAATTATGTAAAGGATTGCATGTGTGTGTGTGGTTTTTTTTTTTAAACAATTCCTATTTTTCTGAAATACATGTTTTCTTTTATATTTCTATATGGAGAAACACATACAGTATCTAGAGAACTAGCATTATTTGCTGTAGTAAGTTTGACTAAATATAAACTATTTCCTACTAAATAATTAATTAAAAATGAGGAGTTTTTCCAGTTTTCCAGCCATTTGTTGTAACTCATAGTAACCTGTAACTTTGCTACCTGTAACTCATAACATGATTTAGAGCAGTTGGATTTAAGTATAAGGTTGTATTTTAATCAGACTTTTTTTATAAACTGAATTTGCATTACAGTAGTAAAGTAAAAAGGAAAAAAATGAAATGAGCAAATTAATCTCATCTAGAAAAATCAGCAATAAAATCATAGAGGCCTACCTTGTGGATAATACTCAGCTCCTGGTTGTGCGCTTCTGTATTGCTCCTGGGGTACCATTCTGTCAGCTGTCTGAGCCCCTTTTAAATACCCTTCTTCCACTTCCAGAAATCTCTGACCACCTACTCTCAGTAGATGATGCAGAGTGAAACTATCTTCTTTCAGTATTCCATCCTTTCAGGTGTGTTGATTTCCAGGCATTAGAGAGGCTGTATGTGGGTGGCATACCTTTTGAAGGTTTTATTGAAACAGAAAAAAGCCTAAAATCTGTAGAACAAATTGTTAAATTTTGTCTTACTTGATTTTACAACAACTTTATTGTTAACAGTTTGTAAATATTCACATGCAGGTGATAAAATACAGAGCACACTCTTCTTCTATATGAATAGTACTGTCTTCTGTATTTACAAAATGAATGTCAGATTTCATATAAGTTACTCCATGTGGTTTATACTTGTAAAAGTAATATTGTAATAAGTAATATTGGGCGGTAAAATGTTTAGCTGTACTCTTTCTGGGTGAACTAACTTTATAGTTCTGCAACTGTTGTATTTACTTTTGGATGTAATGTACAAACTCATATGCACACACATAAGAATGTGTCCCATGTATGTGTACATAGACATGTTAATTCCAGAAGTTGCTCTAAGTACTATGAAGTAACCTGCAGAAGTTTTTATTTGACTGTAGGTTGGAGGTACTGAAGAGAATCAACTTCCAAGAGAGCTAATCCCTACAAAATCAGAAAATGTAGGAGGAGTACTAGTAGTAGTAGTAGTAGTAGTAATAATAAGAATAATAATAGCAGCAATAAAATTTCATTACATTTTCTCCCTGAGGATTTTAAATTTCATTAACACTCAAAGCAGGTCTAGTATCCAGCTGTACTGTTCTTGTTATTTCCTACCTGTCTGAGCTCCCTCATCTTACTGCGTAAAGTCTCTCTGTGGTAGTTTGGCCAAATGTTAAGCACTGCATCACTTGCAGACAGAAAGGGGATTGCACCATTTTAAAGCTCTTTCTGGATGGATTTGCTCGTAATTTTAAAAGTCCCTAGATACCTAACATTCAGCTTCTGAAAATCACATTAAGATCATATTTGTAACTTTCATCTGTAATATTTTGTCAGTTTGCCCCTTTACAGAGTCTTAATAATTTTACCGTAATCATGCTCGTGGATGTTAATTCTCTATATGCCTTTCATAAATCATCAAGAACTGTTATATACCTAACAGCTGGAATTAAGGGCAACTTATGCCACTTGTCTGAGAATAAATAGCTGGGTGGGTGTGGTAAAACAGGCCTCATTTTATCTTGTCTTGAAGATGTCTCATGAACATCTTTTCAGGAGTAGATTCTGGATACAGGACTTGAATATTTACCATAAGATACCTGCAGCCACTAGGAAAGGGTAAAATTGAGGATTCTGCTGTCTTAGCGTAGTGCCATGTGAGGACTGAATAGAGAGCAGTAGGCAATAGGGCAAAGTGGACATCAGTGCTGAAGGTTGGAGCATTTTCAGACTTGATTGCCAATTTCAATGTGATCACATCTTTCAGTGTGAGCCTCCTGACTACCTAACATGATGCTGCAGGTGTGGACCTAAATCTTAGGGATTCATTTATAGTCAGATTTATTGTGTAGTATCTTCTGACAAAATTGTAACTATTCTTTCTAGAATTTCATTGTAGCTCCAATAAAATTTGGTTCAACCACTTGGGAAGTGTGTTCAGGGAAGGAGTGTGGTGAGGTTGCAACCAAAACACATGAAATTTCAGAAGGTTTTTCTTTATGTTGTGTGTGCTGGTAGAAGTTGGTTCTCAGAAAACTGATGAAATAACCATATTGTGAGCCTCCAGTTCACCTCTGTGAGTGTCTGTAACCATCTGTTAGTGTAGGAATTAAAATAAGTTCTCTTGAAGAAAAAAAACACAAAATAAAAAGAAAAAAAAGAGAGGAAACAATACTTTTTTTCTAGCTGTGTAAATAGCCTTATTTGAGCCTACAAATCTTTCAATACCAGATTTTAAAAAAAAATTATTTCCATTTAAAATTAGACTATCTTAACAGCATAAATACTGCTTTTGTGTTGTTAAAGTGATAGACTTTCCTTGGCCTGAAAGATGACTGACAAAAGTCTGTGTTTGAAAATTCGCCACTCCAATTTTTCCACCTGAGTTAGCTTTCAACATTAGGCTTCACATTTCAGGATAATAGAATTTCCTTTTGTGCACTGGAACTCCATTAGTGACTGGGGCTGGCTTTAGCTTTTTTACTTTAACATTTTCTTCCTCTATTGTGAGGAATCACAATCAAGAAATTGATTCTTGATTGTGAAAAATCTCAAAAATCTCAAAATTTGATCAAAAATTGATCAAAATCTCTATTGTGATTTTCCTTGTATAAGGTTCTCAGCACTGATGTGGTAAAACTTTTACTCTGCTGTCTCAATTTCTCTTATTGAGAAATCTTTATTTCTCAATAGAGTATTTGCAAACAAACAAAAGGACTTGTAAAATAATGAAATAATGAAAAATATTTCAAAGAAAATTTATCGATCATAAGAACCATAGTCTTTATTGTATTTTGTCCCCTTTCAGCTGGTTTCACAGAGGAAACAATAGCTCATTTTCTCAAAACAAGGTAATGGAATAGTTTCAGTGTCACTTTGGGACTACAGAAATTCCTTGTGCTAGAAGATCCCGTTCTGTTTAGGATTAATGTGTGTGGGAGTAGTGTTCCCGCTCTGCCCCACCTCTTTTTTTTTTTTTTTTTTTTTTTTTTTCTTAATTTTTTTTTAAAATCACACCTGGCTT
>VZTN01022314.1:15452-28939 GCA_013400515.1 Erpornis zantholeuca | reverse complement strand
TTCATTTACTGCCAAATAGAGATTCAGCACTGAAAATTTAGTACTTTGCAGTGAACCACACAAAATTATGGAAAAGGAGATGAGTTTCTTTTCTTTTCTTTTTTTTTAAATACTTGCTCACAGAAACCAGCGAACTCTAGCAATAAAATTAACTTAAATGACAGTTACATAAACTAAATGAGAATATGTATTTCTTCCAGATTACCACGCTGAGCTTTAACAAAAATCACCTTTAATTCACTTGCATGTACCAGTTACATTACTTTATTCAAGTTAGAGGTAACATTTAATATTTTAAAATAGTCAAATGAATTTTAAAAGTTTTCAGCTTCACTTACATAAGAATTCACTTACAAATCAAGTTTAAGTGCTGAATCTCTATTTGGCAGTAAATGAATTTCTAGAAAACCTGTGGACTACAGGTGCATTTGCAAAATTATGAGTTTTAATTACTCTAAAAGTGCTTTTCTTTTCAAGTAATCTGTTTAAGGGCATCAGCAACTACCTTGTCATAAATTGTTCTGTTTCATTACCAAGAAAGTAAAAGCAAATTGAACTCTAAGAGCTCAGAGTTGACAAAAAAACCCAACAACCTTCTTTATTATACAAAATGCCTTCCCTACCTCCACTGTGTGTTCTGACTATATCCATATGGGGGCAGTAACGTTAAAGAAAATAAAACACCTTAAAGCAGTCACCTTAATTAATTTGTTCACAGACAATTCCTTAAACATGAGGTTCTCAATATGATACTAAAAATATCATCCAGAGCCTAAATCTATTTGTTGGTGTTTTTAATCACCCACATCATCAATAATCTGCTTTTATTTTTGCATTGTAGTTACTCAATCTAAAGCAATACCTACAGTGCAGCACTGGCCCAAGAGAAGCAGCAGATGGGAACTCATTTGTCCATAATGTTTGAAGACATAAGATACTAAATCAGGTATTATGCATTCTTACCAGAGTAACACTTCCTGGATTAGAATTTCAACTCAATGGAAATTATTCTATCAGGGCAGTTTCCATCTGACTCCATGGAGCAGCTGGAATCTTGGTGGGATAACCTCTGCCTGGACATTCAGAGCAGCAGCTCCTGCCTTGAACTGAAGTTGGCCTGAGCCAAGAGCACAGTCAGACTCACAGAAGAATGTCCTTTCAACCTTCATTCTGTAGCCCTCAGGCAGACTTTCCTAAACTAGCTACAAAACCCCACCATCATCAGTGCCTCTGCAAAAAGCCAGTTCTTTCCCAACCTTTCCCCAAAACTAGATTAAATCACCAATTATTCAATGGCTTCCTGAATATACTGGTATTTTACATAGAAGAAGTCATTTAGTGTTAGATGAAAGGCTGTAGAACACAACAAACAGCTCCATAATTCATTAGAAAAGAGAGCAGGAATCAGCTATAGAAGCATAAATGTTTGCAACGTTCTGTGGAAAATCACCCAAAAAAATCAAAACCCAGGAAATATGCCAAACATACAGTGAGCATTACCCTATTTCCTCACTAAAACTTCCCATTGCAGTCCCCCAAAGAGCCTTCTGACTTCCCCAACACAACAGCTTTCAATCTTTTGTAGTAAAAAGGTTGGAGCTGCACCTGTGTGAAAACAGGCCCTCTGCAGTGCAGCAGGCTTCATACCACTCCTAAGTTTGAAAATCCAGAAGTTAACACAAGTTGAGATGCACTGTAATGTCACAAAGCAATCAAAAGAAATAAATACAAAGTTTCTTCTGTGTTGAATATTCATTCAATGACAACTACTTAATAACTAAAACAGAAAAAAACCTTCACAAATTAAGTTAATCATATGGACAGAACTCCAGACCACTGTTACAGCTACTTGGAGATGGAGATTACATAGCCAGGTTAAAAAATGATAATAATGATATTTAGTTGGCTCTAAATAACATCATCCAAGGTGGTGTAACATTTCGAGTCTACTCAGTAAGAATCATATGATTACCATAAACCCCAACATATCCTAAATACCATCACTTAAGGTGAAAGTCTATGGTGTTGGCATCTAATTCTGCAAAACTGAGTGGAAGCCTTTTTGCCTTCAACTGTGCATATACATTTCAGGATGAAAACAGCCATTCCCATGACCCTTCAATGAAGGCAAACTTATTTATCCCTCACTGAATTTCCCAAGGCAAACTTTCTCATCTCTTCACAATCTACTTCATCACCTCCAGCAGCCTGTCCAGCCACTAATCATAAACATCTCACATTTACTCACAGATTCTACTTCTGTTTATTCTCATAAAATCAATAGAGCAGAAATTAGAGGAAAGTAACTGAAAATAAGAGTACTTTGAACTGTAAAATAAAAAATAATCTGAGTTCAAGAATGATTCTGTGAAAGAAAATCACAGTTATTTGTAAATATTAATTTCATCTCAGGACGCAAAATCCCAAACACCGCTGAAGTCCCACTACACTGGGAAACACGCAGACATATTTTACAAAGCAATATAGTAGTGGATACAAATCTGAAGCAATTGCATCAAACATTTTGGTATCAACAAGATGTGCCTGCTGAGCTCCCAAGTGACTTTGAAAATGAGAATAATTTACTTCCCTACACAAGAATTCAGAAGCTAAAGTTTGAAACCTAAATTTGTAAAATTCTAATGAGGTCTGCAAAATGACATGTAGTACCACAACTTCTCAGATGTAATTCAATCCCCATAAAAAGTGAATCCATATTTGATGATAATGGCAGCTTCTATTTGTCTTTTTATTTTCTTTTTAAGGACTTATCAGAATGTCTGTGACTTCAGCAATAAATTAAAAGGAAAATTAGCAGAAAATCACATAGTTTCTTACTGTACTACAGAAATAACTACAACTGGCCATGTTATCCAATGACTGTAATGCATAACCCTTTTAAAAGTTAGAAGAAACTAAAATGGGCAACAGGATGAGAGAAGGCTTTGACTGTAACTATAAGTATATTGGAGCCAGCTAGTAACTTTGAAGATGCAATAATGATGTCACCTCTGGAGTAACTGCTCAAACAATGCTTGACTTGGTGTTTTTAAAGCAACACTTTAAAAAAAGCAATGCTTTAAAAAGCAACACTCTATTACTTTTAAGGGAAGCGGGACTGTATTAGGACTATAGAGACCCTTACTTAGGAGAGCATGACAGCCTTGAAGTAGTTTTCTGGGGTAAGGAAAGCCTTATTATCTGTGTCTGATCATTAGCTCACAGAACAGACACTTTCCTATATAAAGGGCAGGAAAGGGTCAGAGCCACAGAGCATGTCCAGTGATTATGTTGATAGCTATCATGCCAGCCGACAGCTGGGGGAATTGTGGGGTGCATTACACATGAAGCTGACTTTATGGCTGCAAAGATATCCGCTTTCTTCATAATTTGGAACTAACAGGGAGTTTCCTCTTAAGGCAGATGGATTTTTCTGGCCATTTGAGAAAGATGTTGGTTGCTAATGCTAAGAACCTGTACAAAGAGAGAGAATGCTAACAACTGTCTGAATTGCACTTCTGACCAGAATACCCACAGAGATCTAGACTACAGAGCTACTGTATCAGATAAAATCTTTCCCCAGACATTTGTTTGTCCTATTCAATCAGGATTTCTCAGATAAACATTGTGGATTTGACACTAGCAATTCCAATTCTACTTATGAAAAGACGTGCTGAAAGGTTTTGGTTTTGAAAGGCAAACATGAAACATCCCTGGTGCACAAGTTCATCCTGAAAGAAAGAAATCTCAATATATATTAATCCCTGCATGCATATGAGATTCCTGGTAAAACTCTGGAGCACTAAATTATCCACCTAAATCAAGAAAATATTGTATTTTCCTTAAGTAACAGAGCAACATAAAAACAGTTTCCAGATACTGTTCTTGTGTTTCTGTTAGAAGCTGTTGCCAGAAGTAAGAAAGAAAAATGAAAAATGGAGGGAAAAAAAAAAGGTAAAAATAAAATACTTTAGCACATTTACTTTTTAAGTAATTGAATCTAGTTCCCTGACTACAAGAAACTAACACACATTATCCATTTTTCCCTCTGGGTTGAAAAGCTTGCTGTTACCTAAATGACAGCATAGTCAGAGCTTAACAGCAATTGTACACACACTGCAGCAAATAAATCAATCCTGAACTCCACAGGCTGTAGATCAGGCTATTATAAAATTTACAGCCTAAACTAAGTGGAACATAGCATGATTTTTTTGCCTCTGATCCTTGTCAGACATTCCTATTTATTTTAGAAGACATGGAGGGTTTCCACTCTCTCAAAGGGATAGGATCAAACTACCTTTAATTGTGCTAATTGTCCAGTCAGGTCACATATGCACTGAAGTCAGCTTAAGACTGGTCTGACACTGACCAACAGTTGATGTAACCAACGTGTGTCCACAACCACAGCACCTGTAATATTCAGAGTAATGAAAGCATCACCTTTTCACTGACAACTAATTAGATCAGCTAAGCCAAACAACAAAGCTATGGTATTGGGTACTGACCTGACTATTCTCTTCAAATGCAATATCCAATATAAAGGTCAGGATAGAGAGAAAATAGCATCTGCTTACACATACTTACATACATGCATACATATGGGCATAGATGTACTTGGTCAAACATTTTGTCTCCTCTACTTCTTCATTGTCCCCTATTAAATCAGTCTAGAATGCACCTGGTTTTTATTACATGGTTAAACAATTACATATAGCCCAAAAGACATGAAAAGATTTCACTTGCATCAAACTACCAGTTCAGATTGCATTACCTTTTATCTGTAAAGCAGAGCCTTTACAGGCTTCAGTTTTACAGATGAAATCCATTACTCATGTCAGATAATTATGTATCATATAATTTATTTATTTAGGCTTGATTTTCTTTCTGGGCACTCCAGATTGCTTTATTTATTTAATTTTTTTTGTGGTCAGGGTGGCTATCATCTTAGGTATCAAGCAGCTGTAACACAGTACTCCTGCCTCTTCAAATATCATGTATGGACTTTCCTGCCTTATATATATGTGTACACACTATATATACATTATCTACATCTTCACAGATACCACACCTGTTTGCTGACCTCCCCTCACTACATCAGCAGCAAGGCTGACTGGGTGACCCAAAATTCTTGCTTCAGTGATAGCTGATAGGTTCACAAAAGAAGAGTTTTTGAGGAGAAGTTTCAATGGAGATGGGGAAATGCAATGCACAGTGACAATATAAGAAGAATAAAGAAATGACTGAAAACAAAAGACACTGCCACTTCAAACTATCTTATTTTCCCATTTGAACATCTTGTTGGCAGTGGGTAAACCAAAACACATCTTTCAAATAGTATTACTATCAAAATTGTTCACTAGTTGCAATCTCATGAAACACTTGTTGACTGAAAAACATGTATAGGTTTATACATATAGAGAGTTAATAATTGTTGAGTTTTCCATTATCACAATGAATTAGCTTTCAGAGCAATTCAGCAAAATAATAGACAGGGAGTTTGAAATCCCTTCGCAGGTTTTAACAGTGCTGTCCATAATACAATTTTAAGTAACAATCTGTTGTCATTGTTACTTAAGACAAAGCAGGCTGAGGGTTTATACTTCTAGGATCATATTAAAATTGTACAGGAAGTTATGTTCAGCATCCCCATCCTTTTCCAATAAAAGCTGTGGTCAGGGGAAGTAGCCTGTTGCATTAATGTAATCAGGTTTTCCATATTTTATAATAACTCTAATAAACAAAATAATATAAATAATTATAACCTGAATGTACATAAGTCTGTGGGACCTGATGAGAGGCAACCCAGAGTCCTGAGGGAACTGGCTGATGTAGCTGCCAAGCTTCGTATATACTCAAAAAAGTCATGGCAGTCAGGTGAAGTCCCAGCTGAGCAGAGAAAGGGAAACATTGTACCCATCTTTAGAAAGGGTAGAAAGGAGGACCCCCTGGGAACTACTGACCTTTCAAACTCACCTCTGCACCTGGAATGACCACGGGACAGATCCTCCTAAAAGCTGTGCTAAGGCACATGGAGAAGAGGGGACAGTCAGTACAGCTTCACCAAGGGCAAGTCCTGCCTGACCAACTCAATGGCCTTCCATGATGGAGTGAATACATGGGAAGGGCTACAGGTGTTATTTATCTGGATTTCTGTAAAGCCTTTGACATCTTGCTCTCTAAATTAGAGAGAGAAAGATTTGACAAGTGAACTGTTAGATGGGTAAGGAAGTGCATCCAGAGGGTAGTGGCCAGCGGCTCTGAGTCCTAGTGGATATCAGTGACAAGAGGTATTAGGACCAGTGTTATTCAGTATCTTCATTAATGATGTAGATGAAGGAATTGAATGCACCCTCAGCAGATTTGCAGATGACATCATACTGAGTGGTGCTGCTGACACACCTGAAGAACAGGATCCATGCAGAGTGACCTGGACAAGGTTGGAAAGTGGGTCCATGGGAATCTCATGAGGTTTAACAAGTGCTGGTGCTGCAGGGTTGGGGCAACCCCCAGTATCAATGCGGGCTTGAGATTAACAGATCCAGAGGAGCCCTTTCAAGAAGGACTGGAGGTGCTGGTGGGTAAGAGGCTGGACATGACCCAGCAATGTGCACTTGCACCCCAGAAAGCCAAACATGTCCTGGGCTGCATCAAAAGCAGCATGGGCAGCAGGATGAGGGAGGGGATTCTGCCCCTCTGCTCTGTCCAGGTGAGACCCCACCTGTAGCACTGCACTCAGCTCTGGGGTTCCCAGCACAGAAAGGCCTAGACCTGATGCAACAAGTCCAGAAGACAGACACCAAGATGATTAGAGGGATGAAGCACTTCTCACATGAGGAAATGCTGAGAGAATTGGGATTGTCCAGCCTGGAGAAGAAAAGGATTCAGGGTCACCTAACTGTAGCCTTCCAGTTCCTGAAGAAAGCCTACAAGAAGGATGCAGTGGCACTTTTTACAAGAGCACACAGCAACAGGACAAGGGGGAATGGATTCAAATTCAAAAAGAGTAGGTATTTTACATATAAGAAGGGAATTCTTTGCTGTGAGTGTGGTGAGGCACTGGAACAGGTTGCCCAGAGAAGTTGAGGATGGCCCATCCCTGAAAATGTTCAGGGTCAGGCTGGATGGGGCTCTGAGCAATCTGGTCTAGTAGAAGTTGTCTCTGCCCATGGCAGGGTGGTTGGAATTAGATGATCTTCTAGGTGCCTTCCAATCCAAATCATTCTATGATTGTCATTTCCCAGTATTACAAAAACATTGAAAGGAGACTGCCCTACAGTCTGCACTTCTAGTACACACAGTAATTGCATGAGTGGATTACCAACCAGCTAAATGTAACTTCCTTTACCCTTTTTCAAAAAAACCAGAATTTCAATTACATAAAACATTTCTCTTTATGACGGTAAGATTGTTACTAGAGAACTTCATTTATTTTTAGATCATTCTCCTCTCACTGTCTTCTTTATCACATGTACTTAGGATTTTCTGCATCACAGTCCCAGAAGAGCACAAGCAGCCTATTGTAACAAACTGTTCAAATTAAGCAACTGAACAACTCCTGAGGAAGCCTCTCAAGACAATAATGTCTGGTGTTGCACCCAGGAGGATGGGATCTCTTTCTAATTTTGGCAAAGTATGACAAACTTCTCACTCTATCCAAAACTCACTCTCTTGTCACCAATTTAAAGCACTGCCCTAACCCTGCTTTTGCCATTGCTGCAGCTACTGATTGCACTCCTCCCCACAGCAACAGAAAGCTAAATACTTTCTCCTTTCCAGACCTCACAGAAGAAGAAACAAATAAATAAACAGCAGAGAAAGCAAAGCTTGATAAGGAAGGTGTTAACAAAGGACATAGCTGTCAAGGAGCTGTGCCACAGACAAATCTATAAATTAGCAGCATAACCTAATGAGACTGTAGTGACAGATCTAAAGCCCTAATGCCTGTTCTTTATCAGGTGAAGACAGATCTAGCTAGGTCTTTGACATTTTAAGGAAGTAGAATTATTCTGATTTGGGTTATCAAATGAAGCTAGAAAGAGCAAACCAAACAGCAGCTAGCTGACCTTTTCAGCAGCAGCCACACAGTATTAAGACTTATAACAGCTTCACAGAACCCAGCTATTTCTGCTTACTTAATACTTGAATTACAGGATTGTGGTAGAGAAGAACTCTCTATCTGAAGAAACATTTAGGACTTTTCCAATAAATAAAAGGGAAAACGAACCTATGAATCAGTACATTAGGTCTAAGCTTTAACTTAAATCCTCTGTCAAACATGACATATGTGAGAAGAGTTCCTTGCAACAATCTAAGAAAGAATTGTTTCAGTTCTAGTTGCCTGCATCTTTTCCTTTGCAGTGTACTAAAAACAACGCAAGCAAAAATAAACCAAAATTTTGAAAGACATTTCATGGAATCTCTGCTTCACTAAAAGGATAAAGAAAAGCAGCTGAGCAATTTTGAAATCCATGTTTTAAGATTAAATATTTATAGCAGAATGATCATTTTGCTCCTATGATACCACAGTCACAGTTCATGTGATTAAGCAACAAATGCCTTCCAGAAACTCATGCTCTTTTAAACAAAACATTGGAGCAGATCTGTAAAAATAACTTAAATATATTAAACTCTTCAAATGTCAGTCACAACATGAAATATTTGTCATAACTTTATTCTAACTCCTCAAGCTTGAGGATTCAGATGATTAATTTTCAGTGTCTGCCTCCTACATTTCAGAGGTAATCTAACTTGACAGTTTCTGCAAGTTTCTTGATAGCCCAAACTCTTTTTAAGACCTTCTAATGCATGTATTTTCTTTTTAAAAGGTATATGTGATACCTATTAGGTAGAAATATCATGATCACTGGGCTAAAAGGAGCAGAAGGGGACAGCACAGTAGAAAAAGGTAAAACACTGAAAAATTCCTCTTATGAGGTTCCTGGCATCACATGCAGACTAATCTGGCTTTTGTTGGGCTAGCAATCCAATCACTACTATCCTTAGACTTCCTATGCTCTGTTCTGACCCCAAATCCTACTAGGTTCATGACCTTTTCAGCAAACAAACATAACTTTTACTATTATTGGCATAAAATAACCCTGTTGAAAAGTTTAAAAATATTAAAGAAAGGCTCTTGCTACAAACAGCTGAAGAACCAATGTTTAGTTTCTTGGAAAATAATTCATTCCTGAGTCTTGGAGTGCATATGTAGGGACTCTCTGGGTCTTCTCCAACTCCTAGTGCTGAGGAGAGTGTGTGAGCTATAAGACTTCTATGTACTTCCCATGACTTTGGTGAGGGTCAAAAATGTGCTGATGCCAATGGAGATTATGAATCAAGAACCCTAAACTTGACAGAGTGGAGATATTGTAACACTGCTTAAGAATCAAGTTATATGTTTGGTTTTTTTTCAAATGGAACAGATTTACAAGCTGCTCTTTTCACAAATGATGCAACACTATCCAAATCATGTGAGTGAAACTTTTACCTCCAATCACTGAAGATATGCCAAAGTGGCTTTATTAGTAAATATTACACTTAGAACTGAATTAAATGTGACTACTGGCCATTAATCAGCTCTTGGCTGACTTCTGCTTCCAGGCTTCTATTCTCACAACAAGCTTTATCATCCAGTTTTAAACCAGACTACACAACTTTCGATCCCGGACAGACATTAAAAATTCATATTAGCTGAAGGTTTATATGTTTTACCAGTCAAAAGTAACTTCTTTCATTCCAGTGAGGTAGAAGTAAATATTTAAAGTAAGTATTGTCTGTCTGTGTTATGTTTATGCAGCAACTTACATTCTATGATTCTGTTCTGAAAAACTGAAATATCACTGTCTCTCTTATATGAGATTTGAGTTATGCCATTTATATTTTTCTTATGCTTTATGTTTATATTTTTCTTATGTTTTATGTTTATATTTTTCTTACAGCATAATTCAAAGAATAAATAAACCTTCCTAAAAATGTGAAGCACAACCTCTCAAAGTTTTATCTGTAATCATTATTCTTTGCTTTTTTTCAAGCAGTGCATGGAGTCATTCTTCAAAAGAGATGGCAAAATGCATGATCCATATCTGCTTATTCCATTCATAATTGTAATTGAAGAGCAATTAGCTAAAGTTTTACTTCGAAATTACATTAAAAGACAATTATAAAGATAAATTGTCATAAGTAATAAAAATATTCTAATTAAGCAATCTTGCAAACTAAGAGCCTCAATAGACACTTTATGCACGACTATACTGGAAATTAAAAAGAGGTTCAGCATCCCACATTTTGTAATCACAAAGTAAAAGTGAACTTGATAAAACACTCATTCCAAATTTCAATAACTGAAAATTCATTTATCTTTAAAATACAAAAGTATGAAAAAGAAAATTAACTAAAGAAAAAGTGATTAACCATATAACTGAATATAACCATAAGAATACTCTGATTTTTAGCTTGTAATTCTAAGACCTGGCTCTACAATACCTGGAGCTGCCACTACATACTCCTGATTCCCAAAACTATAATGCTCTTATATAATTGTCAGCAAAAGTTGTCCTGTTAAACTGGCTTTCCCTTTTTTTGATGCAGGAAAGAACAAAACTAAACTAGTTTGGCCTAATGAGCACCTAGTCAATAAACTTTCTGTGCTCCAAGAATTAATATTGGTTGCATTCCATCAAAGAATAACATAACTTCTGAGGGTTCCTCCAGGCTGCTTCTCTCCAACCACTGCCATCAACTCATCATCAACTCATCTTGTCTGGATTTCAGCCAATTTCTCCAAATCCTGTATTTTCATTAGGCACTGACAATGGCCCTTATCCATGGAGACACATGCAGTGATGGCTGCCATCACTGCAATGCAATCACTGTTCCATGAACAACAACATATTTAATAGATGGCTAAAATACAAGTACTTCAAGCCTTCATTAAAAACCCTCTTCTAACTTTTGCTATCAAACAGGAGAAAAAAACCCCATCCTTTTGAAGTAACCTGAATGACCAGAAACAAGCATTGTGCATCTCACTGAGAACACAACTGAACACCTACAAGACTGGGGCCAGTTGCAATTTTAGTCTTCACTACTTATCTTACTTGTATTTATTATGTCAAACAATGTCCAAGACAATCATCAACATTAAGTTGCATATTGATCTTTTGAAGTTTTTTCTTCATAGAAAGTACTACGAAACTACAGTTCCAGAAGTTAGCAAAAAACTATGAGGAAGAGTAGTAATGGCTCTTTATTTGCTAACTTACCAGACAGGATTTCTATCACAGAAATGTTTGAGTACCATGTACTAAGTGAGAGATAGTAATGCGTCAAGATCCATCCACTTAATTAATTCTACTGAAAAGCTGGTGGCAGAACTTCCTTCAATTAGACTTCAAACATAGCTCTACTTGAACATAACTTCTAAAAAAGTCCACATTAGAGAATACGTTGATCACCCTTCATAAATTGTTCTGATAATTACAACATACATCTCTTGAATTTAAATTGTTCTATAATCACCATTCAACCTTGTTTGATTCTGAAAAGCTTCAAAAGCCTGTTTCCTTATCAATATACACCATTTATAAAGCTATCTCTTAACAACCTTTTTAAGAATAAGCTGACACTTCATTATTTAAAACAGGTAAATTATAGAAGTCCACACAAATAATTACAACATATTTATTGTGCTACTGTTCATTCTAACAACATTTGACTGATAGAGGTAAGCATCTCACATTCCACTTTCTCTCATGACCAATTTTACTGTACTCCAAACACATAGCAATGCTAGTATTACAAAAGCTATACTGTCTCTCCTTCTTTAGCCCTACCCCCAGAAAAACCCAACATCTCTATTTTTTCCAGTGCTACAAAATTGTTTTCTCAAAACCTGGTAAAAATTAAGAGTAATAATCTTGATAGCTTGATCTACCCCCATTCTTTCATTTAACATAAATGCAAATGTGTGAACACAAATGCCAGCAAATAGGCAAATTTGAGTTTGACCAGGTCTTGTCTACTATCAAACAGCTGATATTATCTACTTTAAAAATTACCTAGTAAGCAGTTTTCACAGTGCTTAGTTTATCATATCCCCCACTGTCAATGTTTAGCAGTCATTTATATTTCCTCAAATCTGGAGTTGTAGTTACTCCCAAAACAAGCTGTATCCATCCTCTGCAGCATCGCTACTTGTTATTCCATACAGTGAAATCTTACTCAACTGTTTGTGTTTAAATTAAAAATTAAAAATTGTCTTGTGGAAAAAAAAAGTACATCTCCTCACCTAAAAAAAACAGTGATCTGTTTCAAATCACAGTTACACATCTTTACTTGCTGTTATGTTTCTAATAAATTTACAGGGAAAGGTTAAAGCCCTTCAGGTTAGCCATTCTATGCAGCAGGACTTGCACACTGAGTAGTGAGAGGAGGAAGTGACCGAGTCATTAAGGAGAGACAATCTGATCAACATCCTCAGATTAACAGTTATGAGTGGGCTTTACTGTAACAAAAATAAATACACCTGCCTCACCAGACCTGATCTGGGCCCTCAACCAACAAACATCACTCAGACAGAGCAAAAACAGCTCATCCATAGATGTTTGCATTCCCTGAACAACAAATTCAAAATCAGGTAATGTCTGAACAATGTAACTAATTAGCACTGAACTTCTATAAAAATTTCAACTGCTTGATTCCTCAGGAACTACAGATAATTGAATACATTTTCCCTACAAAAGCAATCACAAATTCCAAGAACTGAAACTAGTTCAGTTGCATGTTTCTCAAGGTACACTTTTTGAAAAGAAAGCAAAGGTATAGCACAAGCAACTTTCCTCTCAAGAGAAAATCTCTTGATGCAGAACTGAAAAGCACGTAAGTTAGAAAATATTTTGAACTAGGAATCATTTTTAAAACTGTGTTAAAACCACAGGGATGACCCACAACTTTGTTTCTTTCACCAAGACCAAATTAAAAGAAATTTATGTAGCTTAATTTCTAATTCTTTTCTTACGTTCTTACTTCAAAGCCAGATTTCCAGCAGAGATCCAACTGTTGGCTCAAAACAAACAAAAAAAATTCCCAATGCTTTTATCTTCGCTACTGTCTGCAAGGATCTCCTCCAAACCCCCAACTTTATGCATGTTTGAATCTTACATCCCATCCTGCATTCATTACTTCACCCCATTAACATTCCATGCAGAGAGCCCTTTGCTAGTTTTACGAGGCGAAACCACAGAACATCAGGTTAACAAAGCCCTGCCGAGAACATTCCCCTCAGTAAAACTGCTCATCGGGAGCCTGTTTACATGGATTTGCAATGACTTATTAGCATTAGAGAACTGGAGGAAAATTAGAAATGTTAGTAATAAGAAAGCAAGGCTTATCTCTATACCTATAAATAATACTGACCACTTCCTTCATCACTGTTACTATTTCATCATACTATTTATTGAGTGAAATTTTACAAATATATTTTTTTTAAT
>VZTN01022314.1:0-10752 GCA_013400515.1 Erpornis zantholeuca | reverse complement strand
TTTAAGTTTAAGGAGACCTCCACTTCTACATAATATTAGTAGGAATTAAATTCCTATTTCAAATATTAGATGTTTATAAAACCTACAGCATGCTCACTAATACCTAACTACGATTACTACAAAATTCCAGTCTTCAGGTAATACCTTCCAACTAAAAGTCTGAAAATATCTTTATGGCATTTCCCACAGCATTTCACATGGATGGTAACATATATTTTTGCACATGAAATTATACAAAGAGAAGTTAAATAATTAGCCAGATGAAGGAAGTTAATAGAAGACATTAGAATAAAGAGAAGATCACTTCTTTCTATTGTAATCACTATTCTACTCCTTTAATATAGGTAAAATAACAACAAAATCAAGTTACAATCTGTTTGAATTAAGTATATTGAAGCTAGGCACAGAAAAATGGTCTAGTATAATAAACAGCAACATATTTTTGACCATAAGCTGAAGGTTAAAGACCCAGCAGTTCTTTAGCAATTAGTCAGTGATGTTTATGAGAGATTTCCTTGAGCAAGGACTAAGTTTCTCAGAAGATCAAAGATAATTGGTGTTACACTCTCCCCTAACCAGACCCAGATTCACACTTTCCATTACTTATTTACATTGATCTTATGACTATTTTTATAGATCCATCAGAATAAGTATGCTTTTACTCTTTCACTAATATTTGTTTAATTAAGTTAATTAATTACAGGTTAACTGAAATGTCGTACAGAAGACCTCACGCAGCTTTCAAAGTGTAGTGGGAATCCTAATCCTTTTTTTTTTTCTTTTAACTAGCAGTAAGGATGAAGTCAATAAATTGTCAATTAATAACATACTTGCTTTGATGGCTCTTCAGTAATTTACTTTCATACCACTTCATAAATTTCTTAGGAAAACTTCTGGGATCGCTGATACAGTACTTCTGCCATGGGAAAATTTCGTTTAAATCTGCTCTACTGCCAATAAAGCAATAAGACTAACTGGCTGATAATCCTCCCACACTACACTGTTTAGGTATATGCACTCAAGCAGCAAAAGTTTAATTTGTTCCGCTAATGGCACAGAAAACTACTCAAACTTATTCACCATATAAATGTGAACTTCAGTCTGCTACTTTTTGTTATTCCTTGGGCACAAAATTCAAGCTATTGGATGTTTGGTAATTCAGACTATTTTATCTTTTCCTTGATCCAAAGCATAACAATAATAAAGGACACTATCTGTAACTAAATATTAAACTGCACTTCACAGAAGAAACAGAGTAGAAAGTCTGAATATTATTTGCATTGGCACACTGACATGCAAGGCACATTCTGCTGTTCTAAGTAGGTGTAATATTATTCTGAAAGTACTAAAAGCAGCAATGCTAGCTGCCTTGGACATATTTCAAGTTGCCATACAATATCTTTTGTTTACAGTTTCTAGTGGGATAATGTACTTTATTAGGTAGAGCCTATTTGTTTGGAAGATAATTTAATTTATAAAAGCACAGTAAGAATTTAGGAAAGAAGCCATATAATGCTAAAAATACTGATTTTCTCTAAAGTTGTGCTGATAGCATAGATACTGGTTAATATAAACTAAAAGATCTATTATGTACAAGATAATTTGGCATGAAAAGTTCGTTTAAAAGTGCTGCACATGTCAAATAGTCATGACAGGATGAGGGCAGGTGGAGTTCTTAAAAGAAGTACAAAAAAGCTATGAGGTCATAAGATATTTTTTTATTATCCTACCTTATGTAAGAAAATTACTGGACAATAACAGGAAAAATTCATTACACATATACATTAAATATATATTTACTAATATATATACACACATATAGATATATATATATTTATACACATACACATATATATACACACACTATATTTTCTATTCCACATATATTAAAGAGCATTTGTCTGCATTTCTCTAACAAAATGTCGATTACATTGCCCTGGTACTGACAGCAACTAGGTAGAATTTGTCAAAAAACAACAAGTGTTTGGCTAGCATTCTTCCTGCAGTATGAAGAACCAACTGGAGATTTTCCAAAGGGACTGACTTATGGATAAAGGAATTAAAGAAATTGTCCTCCTGTTCCACTAATAATCCTCTGGGAAACAAGAACATCTAGAGCTAAAAAGATTTATATTTTCTCTTAAAGAAATATATTTATAGGGCTATGTCACACAATGCACCATGGATTACACCATCATTTTTCTAAGCTTTCCTCCCAAATCTCAACAATACTCAGAATATCTTATTCACAGATACAATGAGAAAAGATATTTTGTTCTCTCCTTATATACACATATAGCTAAACATAAAAATGTTTAGGAAAATTATATCAGCTGTCTGGTAAGTAATTACAAATTCCCACTTTTTCCAAATTTAACTAAGAAATTAACTCTGGCCTTTCCAAGTTCTTATTCTGGCATTCCAGTTTAAGAAATGAAGGGTAAGGGGAGGGCTTTGTCTCTTAAGAAAACAAATAAAATTCTCTGAAAAATGGAAATAAGTAGGACTACAAGCTGGGTGAGTGTCACCTTTTTACTAGTTAATTTTTTATTATTATTTGCTACACTGTTTCTATTTCTCTAAAGCAGCAATCCTAGAAAGGCTTCTAATGTTCCAATGCTGGTGAGAGTCACAGCCCTGTGAGGTGTGAACCCCAACCATCCATAAAGACTTGGTCTAAGGCTCAGGAACACACAAACAGCACTCCTCCATGCTAGCTGCTATGTTTGAGCCAATAACTACCCCAAGCAAGAGAATAAAGGAAAAGGAACATGCAGAGGTACCTCTACCACACATAAGCGGAAGAACTTTGCTTGCCTCACATTGATAAGCATGACAGGAACTCAGATGTTGCTTTATTTCCTCAAGGCCAGGTCCAAAATGCTGCTGTAACTGAGTCTGAGTTGTACTGGCTCCCCATACAGCAGCATTCATTTGCAAGTGTTTCACTGTGGGGGGACCTCACAGAAAATGAATGAAAAACGTCTTGTTCCCTTAGCATTACCTCATGCTACTTTTGTACAACTATGCTTCTTAATTACCAATTTCTTTGCTCTCAAGTACAAGTGTTCTGGAGGAACTTACTTAAATCACATCTCAATATAGAGAAACCTTTTACTGGAGCTAGCTGAGCTGCTGCCATTTGAGAAGGGGTGAAAAACTGCAGCTAAATCCAAACAGAGCCAAGCCAACAGTAAAGGCTACTAGGGTTGGTTACTGCAAACATCCCTCCATGATATGCTTGCACCAGCCCAATAGGGAACCTCAGTGGAAAACAGCAATGCAAACCCATCTGAAATGCTCCACATTACACAACAGTGTAAGATAAAATATTGTCCTCCCTGGTTATATAGAATCATTAGGTTGGAAAAGGCTTTTAAGGTCAGTGTCCAACCACCAACCTGGCACTGCCAAGTCTACCACTAAACCATGTCCCTAAATACCACATCTAGATGTTTTTTTTATGCTGTCAGGGACAGTGACTCAACCACTTCCTTGGGCATCCTATTCCAATGACTGAGCACCTTTCAGTGAATAAATTTTTCCTAACAACCAATTGAAATCTCCTCTAGCACAACTTGAAGCCATTTCCTCTTGTCCTATCGCTTGTTACTTGTGAGAAGAGATCAACCCCCACCTGGCTACAAACTCCTTTCAGGCAGTTGTAGAGAGAAGCAAGGTCTCCCCTGAGTCTCCTCTTCTCCAGGCTTAACAACCCCAGCTGCTTCATCCACTCCTATTATGACTTACCCTCTAGATCCTTCATCAGCTCCGTTACCTTTCTCTGGACTCACTCCAGCAGCTCAATGCCCTTCCTGAACTAAGGGGCCCAGAACTGGACACAGCACTTGAGGTGGGGCCTCACCAGTGCCCTGTACAGGGGGACAATCACTGCCCTGGGCCTGCTGGCCACACACTTCCTAGCACAGGTCAGAATGCCACTGGCCTTCTAGGCAACCTGAGCACACACTGGCTCACATCCACCCACTGCTGACCAGCAGCCCCAGGTCCTTTTCCTCAGGGCCGCTTTCCAGCCACTCTGCCTCAAGCCTGTAGCACTGCATGGGGTTGTTATGACACAAGTAGAGGACCTACCACTTTGCCTTGTCTAACCTCACGCTGTCAGTCTGAGCCCACCAATCCAGCCTGTCTAGGTGCCTCTGCAGACCTTCCCACCATCCAGCAGATCAGCACTCCCACCTGACTTGATGTCCTCTGCAAACTGACTGAAGGTGCACTCAATCCCCCTTGCCCAGGTCATTGATAAAGATATGAAGCAGGACTGGCCCCAACACTAAACCCTGGGGAATCCCATTAGTGACTGGTTACCAAATGGATTTAGTTTCATTCACCACCACTCTCAGGGCCCGCCCAACCAGCCAGTTTCCTACCTAGTAAAGATACACTCATCTGCACCATGAAAATCCAGTTTCTCCAAAAGTGTGCTGTGGGAAACGGTATCAAAAACTTTACTAATGCACAGGTAGACAACATTCACAGCCTTTCCCTCATTCATTAGGCAGGTCACCCTGTCATTGAAGGAGATCAGGTTGGACAAGCAGGACCTGCCTTTCCTAATCTCACACTGGCTAGACCTGATCCTTCTGGTTCTGCTGCATAACATTGTCCAGCACCAAGGTCAGGCTGACAGGTCTGTAGCTCCACAAATCCTCCTTCTGGCCTTCTTATAAGTGGGTGTTACTACTGCCAATTCCCAGTCACTTGGGACATCCCCAGTTAGCCAGGACCACTGGTAAATTATTGAAGACAGCTCAGTGAGCTCTTCTGCCAGCCCACCCAAGCACCCTTGGATGGACTTCATCTAGCTCCACAGACTTGTGTATGTCTAAATTGTATGTCAGGTCATTGACTATTTCCTGTTGGATTATGAGGGCTTCATTCTGCTCCCAACCCTGTCTTCCAGGTCAGGGGCTGGGTACCCAAAGAACAACTGGTCTTGTCATTAAAGACTAAGATATGAGGACATTAAGTACCCCAGCTTTTTCCTCATCTTTTGCAACTATGTTTGCCCTGGCATCTAATAATAGATTTTGTTGCTGATGTATTTACAGAAACATTTTTCATTGTCTTTCGTGGCAGTAGCCAGATTAAGCTCTAACCGGGTTTTGGCCCTTCTAATTTTCTCCCTTTATTACCTCATATCATCTTTGCAGTCCTTGTGAGTTTCCCACCCCTTCTTCCGAAGGTCATAAACTTTTCTTTTTTTCCTGATTTCCAGCCAAAGCCTTCTGTTCAGCCACATTAGACATTTGCCCATCAGCTCAACTTTCTCAGCACATGGGTACAGCCTGTGCTGTACCCATACCTTTAAGATTTCCTCAGCCTTCCTGCACTCCTTTATCACTCAGCACTGTCTCCCAAGGAACTCATTCAACCAGTCTCCTAAGCAGGCCAAAGTATGCTCTTAGAAGTCCAAGGTAGGAGATCTGTTGCTCCCCCCACCTCCCTTACTTCTTCAAGAACCAAAAATTCCGTCATTTTGTGATTACTGAGGCCTTCAACCACCACATCACCCACCAGCCCATCCCAGTTCACAAACAGCCTGTGCCTTTCATAGGTCGCTTGCTCACCAGCTGTGTCAAGAAGTTAACTTCCACACTCCAGGAACTTCCCAGGCTGTTTCCTCTCCAATGTATTGCATTTTCAGCAGACATCTGGTAAGTTGAAGTCCCCCAAGAGAACAAGGGCCAGCAATTGTGAGATTTCTCCCATCTGCTTACAGAATATTTTATTTGCCTCTTCATTCTGCTTGGGAGTATAGCAGACTCCCACCAAGACCTTGTTGTCCTTCTCTCTGACTCTTAAACACTCACCCTTACTGTCACCATCATCAAGCTCTAGACAATCAAAATACCCCCCAACATCCAGAGCTACCCCAACACTTCTCCTTCCTTGCCTATCCCTTGTGAAGGGTTTACGGCAATCTATTGCAGCACTTCAGTTGTGCAAGTCATTCTACCATGTTTCCATGATGGCAATTATGTCACAGTTTTCCTGCTGCATAATGGCTTCCAGTTTCTTGGACTTGATGCCCACGCTTGTGTGCATTGGTGCAAATGCACTTCAGCTGGACTATTCATTACTGCCTAGTGGGGAAGACAAGCCCTAATTCCTGTGTAACCATTCTCAGGTGCTTCCATGGTTTCCAAAGCTTCAATAACTCTTGTGTCTTTGCTGTTGCATGGATTTCCATCCCCTATCTCCACTGAGGTGGCAGACCAAAGGACCTTGCTACCACAGCATCCTTCAGACAGTGGCATACTGCCCCCTGGGTTTCTCTGTAGTAAGCCTGGTTTTATTCCTTTCCTCCTCCAAATCCAGTTTAAAGCTCTGTCATGAGTGCTATACCCAGTAACTCTACCAAGGCTGCCTTGGAAAAAATATGAGTGAAGACTTTTAACCATCCTACTTCTACCTTTAAGGTGGATTGTTCTCACCTCTCTGTTTTCACAGTACCAGGAAGGATGGCACAATTTCAGAGTTGGTGGCTTAATTTGCTGCCATTGTGAAGAAAATAGATTCTCCGTCATGATTTTGAGATAGTGGTTTTTCCAGGAAACAAAGTGCAAGTCATCTTAATTCTACTTGTAACAGAAAGAAGGAAAAAGCTACTTGACCAGTTCCTGAATTATCCTTAATTAAGCACCACTGCAGTCTCACCAGCTGCTATAAGATGATTATGAATATCCCTGGAGAGATACAACATGGACTTTATCATCTGTCTCCAAAATGCAACACAAAGTTCACACTGCCTTACAGATGTTCCAACATGCAAAACTGGATGTTCCTGCTCTCACTCACTTCTTGTCATAGGAACATGTACAATTCCTGCAGTAAAAAGAAGAGTGTTTACTTCTATACTGGTGACTTGGGAAGTGTGAGGATACTTGAGAAACATCTGGCATTTCTAATGAAAAATCTCTGTTTCAAGTATAATGGGATGCACACCCTTCGGAACGGTGCAAGAATTTGAAGAAAAATTAAAGTTGAACAGTTAATTTCCTATATGTCTGTCTTTTCAAAGAAAACATGAAATCAAGCCGTGAAGACAAGGAACCTGGCAATGCCATCATCTGCAAGAAACTGCAAACAGCAACATCCCAACAGTGCAAAGAGACAGAGATCCTTTTAATATAGGGCTTTTACCAGCTATCATACTCTTATATCTTCACAAAAGTTGCCTTTTTGGAATTGCTACCCACACATGTCCTTTTTTATGATATTTTACACATCTCTGGGATTATTATTCCCTCATTACAAGCACAATAAAAATTAGAGAAAAATGTATGTATTTTAACAAAGTAAATAAGATCTTCAAAAAAGTTGGAATAATCTGTGCAATAAAAGTGTGCAAAAAAGCAGATAAATATTCTAATTCTTCAGTCCTATATGTTCCAATGGCTCTAAAAAATAAAAAAGTTCTTAACTGAGGATGCAATAACTATAATAATATTAAATTTGGTTAGCAATTAAATGATCACACCTCCCTTCACACTAAAAATGTAGACGACAGCTAGTAGCTGACATCTCATTTCAACATTTTACAGCTGCTTTAAAGACTGTAGACATTTGGATGCATGCATGCATCTTATTTTCCCAGGATTTCAAAGTCCACATCCAGGCTGCTGCTCAGCCATTATAAATGAGTAATTCAAGTAGGGCATGACTGCTTCTTGTATTAACTTGATAAAGATGTTTCAGTCGAAGTGCATCAACAGTTGTGTTAAGTCATCCTTTTCACAGGCTTATGTTTTGCTTATATTACCAGTGAAGAAAAACAGTATTATTATTGCCTTCAAACTATTATAAAAGTCTTTATTCTAAAGATAATTAATATTGTGATTATTATATTTTATTACTCGTGTTTCAAAAAAGAGAAATGTGCCTTAACTATTTAATTTTTTAATTAAAAAGAATTTAATCAACTGACTGCAATTTGCATTGAAATTTCATTTTATTAGTTTAGACATGCAACTGCTTAAATGACTGATATGTGCCCTTGAAAATACACATCTGTTTTCAAGAAATTACACTCTATCTTAAAGGTTTTTTAAAAGCTGGTTTAAAACCACACTTTTAAAATAATAGGTTCATTTTAAGCTTATCACTGAATAATGAATTTATCATGAAACATGTATGAAAGAAGTGTTTTGCAATAATTTTACTGTCTGAAAAATATAAATCCAGGGCTTGGGCTAATACATCTTTCAAACACTACAAAGATAGTTTGAACATATTTCATTTCCTTGTATAAATCTTCAGGTCACAACCTGAAAGATTTGCTCAATACTGAATTCTTTTTCTCTTATCACAACAGGGACATAAGAGAGCTCAAAAGTACAAAAGAGAATTCATATTCTCATTTCATTAATTTATTTCTATGGAATAGATGACCAAACATGAACATAGTTACACTAAAAATAAGAAATATGCTGTACATCTAATTCATGCAAAGCCCAATACATAAAAGATGTGCTTTATCAACTTTTACATAAACTGGACATCTGACTGATTACGTCTATGCCATGGACATACAGAAGAGAAAAGAATACTATCCAGAAGTGATGATCTATCATCACATGTGCTCCATAACCCTGCTCACTAATGTTGAGCCAGATACTGTTTTTAATAATTCTTATATTCAGTCATATCTTCTCTTATTTTTCGAAGTATTGTTTCTGTTTACAAAATTTCCATTATTTTTCACATTTTAAGGGGGAAAAAGTCCTACAGTAGCCAAACTAGTTCTAATTTTTTAGTTTATATTGTATTTACACAATATTTTCTTAATAATTTTTATTCCAAAAGTAAAACGAGCATAGGTACTTTTGAGGGCAGCAGGAGATGGGAAGAGGCAGCCAGACATTTATTCAGGTTACTAATTTGAAGATTAATGTTAGATATCTGATTAAACTTTATTTTCATTTATTGTTTATATCACATTATTAGAACATGGTCTTTTTTCCACTGGCATGGCAGTTATAAACACTGAAATTCAAAAAGGCATGGCTCAAACTCTGGTCAGGACAACTTCTTTCATGTCCACCACCAAAGGCAGTGGTCTATTTTTGCAAGACATCTGGACATGAGGCAGCATAGCCAAAGATATTTCTTCAGCTTGGCACGAATACCAGATGAAGAGCCCCAAAAGCTCTACAGTGACAGATTGTGAACCCAGGCTAAAAATGTAAGAGTTGGTAGATTCAGACAAACTCTTCCTGTAAGAGCTGAAATGTTTGGAACTCCCCATCCCTTCCATTCACATGGCTAGAGTACCCATTCATTGCATAACCATGAAATGTTCTCTTAAGTTCACAAAGCAGAACCCCAAAGTTATTTGCTTTTCTGCAAATACACAGTTTTCTAAATCTCCTGGGGGAAAAAGCACATTTTTTTTCCAAATCCGTCTACTTCAACTTGAAAATACATCAGAAATTAGGAAAACATTTAGGAAAGTCAGAGCATGCACTAATATGCTGTACTGCAAGTGGAACTCGGTATCAACAATTAGCAGCAGAAATGTGTTTGGATGGAAACTCAGGAGGAAGGTCAGCAAATTACTTTGCTCCAGAGTATGTTTGTCTCAACTGAACTGGCTGCAAGACCAGGGCAACACTTAGAATCTTCTCTTTCAGACATGACTTCTGAAAAATAAATGGGTTTTTTTTCCTTTTCAAAATGCCTTTTCTTCTACTGAAGACTGTAAAACAGATTAAATTAAGAATTAAAAATATTTAGCTATTTAATTAAACTATATATCCACTCTAATCCTATCACTGCATTTCTCAAATAGATTTAGCATTCCACGTGATATTGAGAATGTCAGGATAACCTCAAATATACCACATTTGTGTTTGAATTTGCTGTATTTAAAATCTGTCATATAGAGACATTCACATTAAATGCTCACATTATATAGGCAAGATAATTTTAGCTGTTAACTAGAACTGAAAAGTTACACAGTGCACTATTTTCTTGATTTCAATTTTAAGTCCTTCTGCCAACTTACACAAGTACATATTATGTATCCTGAACATATTAGTTCTATTTGAGTGCACAGGTAAAATGAAATCAGCTCATACAGCACAGGAGTGATTAAATGGTCTAAAGGTTACAAGTGAATAATCATTCTTGTAGTACTAAGTTTCATACAGTTTGCAGATTTCTGGTAACAATAGAGATCGACCTTGAGAAGCTTCACAGCATGTGAAAAAAATAGAACTAATTTAAATGGTTCCAAAGCTCAGCACCTTAAAGATCATCTGTCTGTTCAAAATTATTTCAATTTTGGTCAGCTATAGGAGTCTGTTCTAAACTGGGAGTCATCACAGAGGTTATCTAGTTGAATTAAAAATAAAGAGTTAAAATTCTAACCTGCTGTGTCTAATCCTGACTGTGAGCTGTTGTTTTCTACATAAAATTAGCTATTCAGTCACTTGGTAATGGCCCAACTTTAATTGCTGACCATGAGTGACTATTTGTAACATCATAGGAAGGAATTCCTGTGGGAACTTCTGAACAGTAATGTTTGGGTAGAAAGGGACAATGTGGTTGAATACTCACTCTGACTGCATCCTAAATAATAAAAATGAGACTACTAGTACATTTGTATTATAACCAGAACACTGGAATCTTGGGAGTAAAATGTAGCATTTTTTTAACCTGCTGCAGATCTGAACCATGAAAATTACTGAAAAAAAGATTAGATTAGGAACAAATATATTTTATATA
>VZTN01022310.1:149946-172573 GCA_013400515.1 Erpornis zantholeuca | reverse complement strand
AAAAAAAAAAAAAAACAAACACTATAAAAAGTGGGAAAGTACTGAAAGTGAGGTGAGAGAGAATGAAATGGAGACTGATTTTAGTGAGTTATGTAGGGCATGTATAAGAAGAATCACTGAGAAAAAATGTGTAAAGGGCATGGCAGTGCAAAATAATATGATGTAGGAATACTGAAAACTGAACTAGCAGAGACCTTGACAGAGGACATAAGAATGTCTGAGGATCTAAAATAGATTTTTACAAAGGCCAGCATTAAAATAAGTAGATAATGAATACATCCTAAAATACAGCATCAGTGTATTTGGAGAGTAAGAGATAAAGATGGTGGTATAGCATCTGCCATCATCCAGCTCAAACAATACAGAAAAAAATGAATCTAAATCAGTAAGAACTTGGAATACTATTGGTCTTAAAGGGTTCATACCTGAAAATATTCAATCATAAAGTAAACACATTAGTACAAATAAGAAAAACATGCTGTCACACAAGGTCTTTATCATAGAATGACTCCTAGTTTTGCCTTACCTATAAAGATAAATTTAAAAAAAAAGCAAGATCAAGGCAACACAGGGAGATGAATCTTTGGCTGTTATCAACAGATATTAAAATCTTTCTCTCTCTCTTTTTTTGGTGTTTTGGTTTTTTGGTTTTTTGTTTTTTTTTTTTTTTTGCTTTACTATGGTTGTGCAGTGGTTACACACTGATAAAAATCCCTCATGTTTCAGCTGTCAGATTTTAAATATGAAAATCCAAGATAGTCCTAGAGAGAAAAGTTATGCACATGTTTTATTTGATTCAGAATGAAGTACTCTGCACATCAATCAACTGTTCTAATAAATGAGAGATCAGACAAATTATATACAAGTAATTTCCATATTCAGAAAATCTGCTTTACTGTGACGGCTGCCCTGGGAAAAACTGAATTCAACATTTATTTCATAAGACACTTGACTTCGACCACATAATTCAGGACAACTTGTATTACATAGGACAACTCTCGCAACACTACCTAATGTAGATGTGTTACCTTAGTGAAAAAGCAGGTATTAGTGACACAGTTTACTCTGAGGGTTAACTGTCTAGCTCAGTGCAGAACTAGAAGTCCTCAGTAAAGATTAAATGCAACTGCAAATACATCAGTTAAAAATTCATTGTGAACAGAGCCTAGATAAAACTGTGGAGTCTTCCACAAAGGCAAAAGTGATAGGCAGGTTTATAAATAAAACAAAGACACATTGTTTTACAAAAAAATACTATGCCAACTTGAAGGGGGGGAGGTGGATGGAATCTAGCAGCTACACAAAGAGACTAGTGATGCACATTGCTGTCTTCTTAGAGCTTTTGTCAAATTATATTTTTCTTAAGCTTTAGACAGGACACATTACCTTTGAAACATGCTGAATAGATTGCCATAAAGAATCATGGGGAGCCTAGGTTCTAACAGGTTAGCGTGGGTTAAAGTTGGTTGCACACGCTAACATCACACCTCTAAGTCTTTGTCTAGACAGAGCATTAGAATAGATAACTTGTTTGTAGGGTGTAAGTATACAGAATTAGATAACAAACAGCTCCAATAGTAGTAAAAAAAAAGTCAATGTGCTGACAATGGATTGAAGAAGACAGAAGTAACAAGTTTGGCTCCTTGGGAATGCCTGTTTAGCTCTCTATTGCCTATTAATAACCTTGAAAGGTGCTGTCTGAATGTGGCTAAAAATATGTGGTAACTGGAAATTACAGGAATGCCTCATGTGCTTAAAGAATGTGCCATAGCACTGAAGCACCTGCATTGACAGAGGTAATGCCATCAAGAAATGCATTGTAAGGATTTGTGGGAGTTCATCCCCTTCCCCATTAGATGCTTTGCACATCCTTCTCCAGTGCTCAGTGAGAAAGCACAGCCAATTTGCCTAAGCATCTGTGGGAGCCAATTTATTGAAGTATCTGAGGAAAAGGTAAGGGGATTGTACATTACACAGGAAGAACAGAGACACTGGGTGTAGCTGACCTGCAGGGAAGTTGCATTTATAGATTAAGCCTTTCTTCAGCCTTTCTCACCAGACAGCTTGCCAATGCACCAAAGGGGATGGATTCCAAAGTTAGGTTAACTAACCTCATCTGGCCAATCCAAGCTTCCAGTCTTGGTTTGAATGTTTACTTTCCTAATAGCTTTAATGGGCAGAGATGTTCAGTGAAAAGCTGTTCTAGGGCAATTAACCATATTCTGGCAATATCAAATCAACCAGTGCCCAATTTGCATATAAAAGAAAGTTTATCCATACAAAAAACATAGATATTTTCAATTGCAAACCCCATCACCTTGCTACTCAAATTTCTAAACAGCTAATGTTTGAATTAAGACAGCATTTAAATTCTGTCAGTCATATCTCAGGCACAGAATTAAACTAACCTGCTATCGGACTGCCACCAGGAAGATCTTCTCCCCTTGGTAATAGTTCAGCAAAAGCCAAACCATGCTCAGTCCATTTCCTTTGATCTCAGAATTGCAATTTTCCTTTTATTACAAGTTTTGGGAGTTACTATTAAATCTCCTGAATCTTTCCATGTTTCTATTTAACTGACCATTTTGGGTCCTGAGTAGTTTAACCCCCCCAAGAACATATCACAACAACATATTCCCTCAGGTTTTCAAACCTCGATCTGTCACTGCTGTGTAATGTACCAGAGTGGTGTTGCCATAGCCAGGGCATATAATAGGGTGGTTACCTGTTAGTTCAGTGTCCTTATGATCTGTTGAAACAATGTGAGAGGAGACATAAATGAATGGTGGAAGTTGATCGTCAAGTTCTCATCTTTTGTCACTGAAGAAAAAAAATTTAAAACTAAATATATATATATACCTTTTATAGACAGATAAGAGCAATGGTACTTTCTCACCAGGCAAAGTAGGATTCACTGTTGTTATAAGACAGGCAGAAAGGCCCAGAAGACTGTTAAAATACAAATGGAGTTTCCTCAAAACAATCCACACTTGATATCTAGCTTATTAATTGCAGCATGTTTTATTTGACTGTACCTCCCTCTGATTCTAAAAATAGGACTGTCAGAAGGCATCGCTGTATCAGCCGGTTCCTCTCTGCAAGTTAATCTATTATACAAGAAAAGGACTTTACAAATGGCTACATTAAAGACATCTAATGAAGTCAAAGCAGCTGTTTTAAAACATATTCAAACAAAATCTAGTCAATGAGATTTGGCCTCTGAATTTCATGTTGTACTATTAGGTATGTAGAAATTGAGCTTTTCAGGGGAATGAATTCTTTAAATTAAGTGAAAAGATAGGCTATTTGAGCACCTCATTATACTCTGTATTGAAGATCTTTCTCATCCATATTATCCTATTAAGGATTGCGGTGATATCACAACTGTATTCATTGGTGTAATAAAAGGACACACACAGCACTCAAACCAGTGCTTTTGATACTGCTCTCCTTATTCAAGTTTGGTCCCTATTTATCTCAACAGAAATTTTGTCACAGGATATGGAATTAAGCCATGTGTTTTTAACCCAACAATATATTACATCCTGCAAAATGTAATTTTCTGGGCGTTACAAAATATCAAAGGTTCAGATCATTATTAATTACTTATGCATGCACATTATTCCTCCTTCCTACAGACAGATCTTCTTTGAAGCAGAATGGGTGCATTTCCTTCAGGCTATTCTGCCTTAAAAGGGTCAGCTTGAAAACCACATTTTTGTTATGCCTATCAAATGTGGTATCCACAACAGTGAAAATAACACTTAAGGCTACTGCAACTGAAAGAAACAACAAAGAAATATGTATTTGTATCTCTGACATTTGATTATGTGCCCATCCTAAGCAAGCTCGTATAGGCATGTTTTGCATGTTCAAGCTCTCGTTTCTCCCTTCCTCAATGATCTCTTTCATCCTACCAGTGAATTAAACCCTTCCATAATATTTTTAATAATACAAAGTATATTAGTGAAGTGAATTTTACCAGAATGTGTGTATTTCTAATAAGGAAATTTTAAGGAGCACCCCTTTCAGTAGTTCAGAATAAGAAAGCCGGTGGCCATAGGTAGGTTTTACACTGGAGTTTTAGTAACAAAATATGAGCATATATATTCCATTCTTAGCCATTAAATGGATGCCCTTTGCATCTAATAGAAAATTTAATGCTCAGGAAATCAGGGCTTTCATGTAAAAGAACAATCCTACTTTAATATAAGTCATTTTGAAATCTGATACTAATATCAGGGGGAGCAAATGAAAACTGTTATTTTATCAGGAACCAGTTTAATTTATTGTACTTTGGCAAATCTGATTCCAATCCATCACAAACTACAACATTAACTTTTTTAAACTCAGAAAATCAAATTAACAATTATTTCTTTGTGTTGCAGAAGCAATCAATAATTCCTGGAATAGCTTCCAACATAGCATTGTCATGATATTTGTAATGGGCATTCTTCAAATGATAAGAAATTACATAAATTAATACACTTTTCTCTAATTTAGCTCTATAATCCCTTTCCATCACATTCAGCTTTTCCCCTCATACTCCTCATATTTTCTTTTCCTTCCATTCCCACCCTATCCTCTCTCATCATGATGTTCCCTCTTCCATATCCCCTCTGTTAACCCTGCCCTGCCTCCTGTGTGTTGAGCATCAACAGTGCCACCCCGTACACCAGATATTACACCTCATCCTTCAGTCATGGCATCCAGAGCCTTTCCTTCACTGCTGATTTGCTGCCATAAACTGCAAAGCACTGTGTGGGTCCAAGTGCCAATTTTGTTGTCTGCATACCAAGCTGGAGAATCTGTAAAATTTGCTATAGAACCTCTTGGAGGAGTAATCCACCACTTTAGGGTGCTTTAGTTTCAGAATTAAGGCCATGTGGATTGCACATGGGACTGAGAGCCCAGAAACTCCTGAGTGCCAGGAGAAATGTGCTTTAAGTAATGATTTTTTAAATGGATCCAAACAATTCATTAATCCTCTTTGTCTCAGATTATCTGCAAAGATTTGTATAATAATGCTCTGCATTTTTGCAAGAAATATGCTTGAGTTTCATTTATTTCAAGGGGAATTATGCTTTTTCACCTGAAGGCAGAACTCAGTCCTTCTACAGTCAAGACGTAAACCTCAAGTTTTATTATACTCTTTAAGAGACATATGCAAAGTCAAAAGTTGAACAGAAGGCTGTTCCTCCCATTAAGAAGAGATGTGACAGGAAAAAGCAAACAAGGAAAATGGAAGACAGTGTTTCCTTTAAATTAGGACAAATTTGGGTCACCAAATTCTGGCATCACCAGAAAAGAAGATGGAGCAAGATTTTTGTTTTCAAAGGGAAGTATGTTAAGTGCTGAAAACATTGACTACATTGTTCATGAACACTTCATGATTACTTAATGACTGATTACTCAGTAATGTTCACAAGGTCAGCAAAACCTTGGGTATCTGTCATCCAAATGCCACTTCCACGAATTTAAGTGAACAAAATTGCAGTAAATTTTGATATCTGACATTTTTAAAGGCCATATGCCTTTATGATACAGTTTATTTATTTAAGCATAGTCAAAATGTAACAAGAAAAAGAACTATTCATACCAAAAATGCTATTCCTAGAATTGCATTTGAGTTCCATGACATTACAATATGAATTATAACACAGAATCAGAGAATCATTTAGTTTGGAAAATACCTTCCTCACAAGAGTATTAGAAAAATGAGTAATTAAAAATGCCAAATACATAGCAGCATGAAATACACATTTTTATTGACAAAACAAAATGCTTATTATGGAAACCAATTATTAAGCCACACAATACTTCAGATTTTATGAACAAAATCTACAAATTAATTGAGTGCCTAATTCCAAGTTTAGGTGCCTCAGGTTAACATTTCAGCAGTACTGCAATCCACAGATCCTACTTATATTCGAGGGCAGAGCAAGAGATCAACAAGTAGGCACATGCTAGGCTGTCAAGCTGCTGACAGTCCTACCTTATGCCTACTCTCTGCTGGAAATCTCACATTCAGCATTTGGTGGGGGAAGTTAGGAGGGTGCAGCAGGGTCAGGGCACACATCTGTCAGGATTAGGTGTATTGGGAAATACATTCTGAAGTCTCCTCGCTGCCTGATTCATTGAAGGAACTTGAACCTATTCTCTTTCTCCAGGAACTGGTCAAATGTCAAAGCTATTCAGTGTTTTGAAAAAAGTCAGTCTCAATCTGTCCCACTATAGCTGCTTCACTTTGTTCATTTCTTGGAACATGCACGTGAATCTGGGTCTCCCATATGACCACCTTAACTAGCAGGTTAGTTTCACAGGCCCTAATTCCCACTGAGGAAGAATAATAGGAGGTACTTGCTCAAAAATGTGCTATGGCCTCAGATATTGGAAATGTGTGCTCATATGTGGCTCCAAATCAGACCAAATACAAACATGNAACTGGGGTCCAACCAAACTAGTCACTGAACCAGACAAGCAACTTCTTGGCTGGAGCACCAAAAAGCAGGGGGAAGAAAAGGACCAAAATGCACTGGTCACACCCCGAGCAAGCGAAGCTAATGGGCAATTAGCACTTCACAAAATGGTAGAGAAAAGAGCTTGTATACAAACAATGTAACAGCCAGTTTGGGGCCAGTTTAGGTATGGGTAAATATTCGCTGAGCACATCAACCCACCTCCAGAGAAATCTTGCTTCTTATCAGCCCCAGTTCAGGAAACTCTTGTGATGGCAACAGGAAGAGGTTATCCTGTGGTACACTGAACCCTCTCCATCTTTAAAAGCTGTCCACACAAGAAGAACTTGTTAGCAGGCTTCCACTAGCAATAATTTGGTTGTAAACAAGAAAATTTAACCCAGTCTTGGCCTGAGCAACAGAAATCATTTAGTGACAAAACCTTGGGTTCTCTGCATTTACCCTTTCCTAAGATAAAGGAATAAAAGCACTTACACCTTTGGCCAACATGGCCCAGTGGCAGCTCACAAGTGTCTCCTAACACATGGAAAGCCTCATGCTGCACCTACCAGGCAGCAACAGCAAGAGGTTCTCATTTTCACAATCCACACTCCAGTGTTCATGGGACTGGGGATTGTCAAGAGTGGTGTATGAGTGTGTACCTAGTCACAAAAAATTAAATAATTCTCAGATGTCTGTTCATTCCCTGCCAAGAGCATTATACTCCACATGGAAGTAACTCATCTGCTCTTAGGTCACTGTCATGGTGAACACCATACTGTGACCACCCTCACCTTAAATTTAGGCTTGTCTACACATGGAGTTGTTCCTGATTAACTGTTCTTGATTAATGTCATGTGTGGCCACTGCATCCACGTGCAGCACTGTTCAGAAAGAGCTTTAAGTGTAAACAAGCCCTTATTCACAGTAGGAGCCCTTAACAAGATCCCTCCCTAACAGGAGGAATGGCCCGTACCCAGCACCTCTTGGGACAGACACTTCTTATGTAACACAGAATAAGACATTCCTCAGTCAATGAGGAATCAGTCACAAGACATCTTCAGGATATACACCTAACAGGATGTAAAGCACAGTCCCAGGTACGTTTTAAAAGCCAGTGATGTAGGTGGATGCTTTTAATTAAATATTCACTGTTCTGGCAGACATCCCTGCTCTCACAGACCTGGAGGATCCATAGGAGTTAGTCCCAAGCTTTCAAGCTTTGCTGATTTTGGCCAAGCAGCAAAGAAAGGAGCTTCAGCTTACTGCCTGAAACAGATGAGGCTGCACTTCCCTCAATACCAACTCCCAAACTCCTTTATTCCTTGGTAGTCACTGAATCTTGCAGACTCCTTCCTTCTTTGCTGCGGTTATAAGCTGTAATTCTCACTTGAATTATTTTCTATCCACATATTTCTGATGCACAGAGACATCATTCATTCTCAGCAAGTTTAGGTTTGGTTTGGTTTCCCCTCGAAGTTGGTTCAATTATATATTATTGTAGAGAGCCAAACCATTATTACTCCAAGTGCCACAATTCAAAAGCTCTTTCTTGAACAATTATTTACTGGTTTTGATTCTGCTGAGCACCTACACTCAGTTCTGTCAGTAAACAGAATTTAAAGACTAATTCCCAGCACAAGTTTTTAAACCAATGTCACCTAAGCTCTTCAATTTTCTTATTTATATACACAAAACTAAAGAAGTACTTATATTTACTAATCAAGATAAACGTATTTTGTTAGAGATTGTATCTGCTGAAATTTTATTTTCCAGGTTTTATCTTAAAATATTTCTATTTTTATAATTATCCAAAACCTGAACATTTTGTTTTACAGCCATTAATAATAATAATAATAATAATAAACCTCTAAATATAAACCAGTGTGATATTACCTACATTTTCTTCATTTTTAAAAATCTTATTTGTTAAGTTTTGAGTGTTTAGCTTTCGTGGTTTCTAGGGAGGGGTGAGTGCAGATGGGGTTTTAACTGCCTGTTTATTTCATCTGGAAAATGATATGTCTGTTGTTAGATGTGGCTTTGGAATTCTTTTTTAACAGTATATCACTTGTTTTAGACCAGGTGTTGACTGGTCAAATTACAGGAACATGAAGTATAATTTGTACTTGTCACACAGGCAGCCTTTTCTTAAAGGCTTTAAGTACTATCTTTTTCACCTGATTCAGTGAAAAGACATCTAAATGTGTGGTGGGCAGTTACACCCTCTCAACATGCCTCCACCCACATCACCCTGTGGATGGTGCTTTGTTATCTTAACACTGGAATCATGCTGGACCCAGCTGGAAAAGAGGCAAAGAAAGTGATGTGGGAGGGGCAG
Source organism: Erpornis zantholeuca (assembly GCA_013400515.1). NCBI lineage: Eukaryota > Metazoa > Chordata > Aves > Passeriformes > Timaliidae > Erpornis > Erpornis zantholeuca. The sequence continues at coordinate 163,774 of VZTN01022310.1, read as the reverse complement.
AGCTCTTAGAAACCATTCCTAGTTTTGTAAATAGGAAAAAGCAATTTTAATTCAAGATGATGTAGTTTCCAAGTGATTCAGCCAGAAAGAAAGATGATTTATTTTTCCAGTGGAATTGGAAAAGGCATGTAGGGAGTCACTAATGCACTCAAGGGTCCACAGTGCCAGGCAGAGGGGCCTAACACTGTTCCTAAATTCTCAGGCTAAGTTTATCATTAGCCACTAATTTGATATTAAAATCACAGATAATCAATTGAAAGCATTGGTACTGAGGCCCCTTTATTTCCAATTCGAGCAGTTTGGGGAAACTTCAGACTAAGTTTAGGCCAATCCCCTGAACTGAGCGTGTGTTGCCCCAGGCATTTCCAAGTTGTTCAAGGGCTGCATTACAGGCTTGGACTATCACCAGCTGTCAAAGTGGTTTTGGTGTGTGAGCAGAGCAAAACTTCTGGTTTAGTTTCCCTGAAAAGGAGCAAAATTTAGGTCACTCATACCAAAAACACTTTGCAAACTAAACCAGAGCTCTGTAAGTGGAGACAATTGGGTAAATAACTTCGTAACTGCATTGCTGCTGCAGCCTGGAATACCATGCACAGTCGCAGGCACCTGAAAAAAGAATCTTGATTTCCAAAGCAGCCAAGTGCCAAGAGTACCCACTAACTGTTTACCCTAAAAAACAAAAACATAACATTAAACCACATAACAGTGGCAAATTCATTATTTTTTTTAAATCCGGCACAATAGAAATATTGAAGTCTCATCTATTCTTTCTAATGCCTCATATGATAAATTACTGAATTAGAACTCCTAAAATATGTTTAGAACAGGGAATGGGAAGCCAAATATTCAGGCCAAAAGCTACAAAGGTCTAAGGCACCAAGCAGCTGTGTAGATGGCCAGCTCACACTGAAATCACTCAAGCACAGTGAGGTGCCTAAATAACATTGTGCCTCTTGTCTCCTCCACCAAATAAACTAGGGCAAATAATCTTTAGATTTCTGGGGTTAGATTAATGGATCTTTACTCAGGCAGTTATATAATAATTTTGCACTCCAAATGCAAAAACAACTGAGAGACTTTCAGAATGTAGATAAACTAATAATACACTGCACTTTTAGTTTGTTATTCAAGGGATGTTACACAAAGAGGGATTGATTTTGCAGCTATTGCACTTCAGCAGCTCCTATTTGGGGCAATGGGCGCTTGTGTGGGAAGAACTGCTGTGGAAGCAGTCCCCATAATGCACTTATTGACAAGATTAATCCTCAGTTTTCCTTCAAAGTGATTGCAAGCTGCATCAACATTCCAGTGATCTTAGATAGTTTCTGTGTATTTTCCCATACGGTTCTAGCAAGAAGTTTTTAAAAGTTATATGGCAAAAGCTTGATTAAAAAGAAAATAAAATCCCTAAATTGGGTCATATGTAGGACATTCCTCTTGGTAATCTCTCTGTATTATAGAACAGCCTCACAATTTAAATAGAAGTCAACCCAATTTACAAAATTGGATTGGACAAAACACTAGAGAACATGTTGCAGTATAGGGAGTCATCATGCATACACAGTGCAGATGCACTGCTGAATGACCTAACTTGCCCATTTGCATCTCTAATTTCTATGATATAATCTCCATTCCACACTGCAATTATTAGAGAAAGAAATTAATTTCTTGGTTTCAAGGAAGTTGGTAGAGGAATAGAGGGGTAAAGAGAGGAAATCGAATTTTTCAGAGCCATGATTCCAAAAATAATTCAGCAAGGAAAAATCCTGTAGAAGAAGAGGGTAGAAAGTTATGGAAGAGAATTGACATTCAGCATGCTGTTAAAATTTTGAATTGCTAGAATAGTGGCAACAAAGTGACTCCTTATTTCTATTGCATTCTAACTGTTTTGTTCTCGTCCACTATTCTTTGCCATTTGTTTTTATATTTACTGTTCCATATACCAATTAAGAATTCTTAGCAGGTCTTCCAAGCAGTAGAAATTTAAATTAGATTACAAAAAGAACCTCAAAAGAAGAATGAGATTTTAAATGGATCATTGAAAATAACTTCAAAAAGTTTTTACCAGAAGGGGGGAAGGTAATACTTTTTAAGAGTGCCTTAAAATTAATCCAAAATGAATGTCACTTATTTTCAGCATGAGAGATTTGGAAGGTCTACTCTGAGTTTAATGTGAAAGTGAATGTAAAAATATTTTAAGCTTTTTATTTGCCAAACTGGAATACCATTAAATGAAAACTTTAGGAAACCGAGGTGGTATCAACAATACCAGCCATATAGTATGTATAGTGCCCTAAAGCATATTCCATTGAGGGTAATGAATTGGCATACAAGTTGCTCAGGGTAAGAGTTCTCCTTCTGCCAGATGTAATAGTGAAAAAGGTATCTGTCTGCACCTTACCTGAAGGAATCTGCAGTTCTGCCATGAAGTTACTCTGTGATGTATAAGTCTGCAAAATAGGTGGTCCAACCTTTCCCCCACACTACCGAACTCCTGTCTTTGCCTCCTGCCCCATGCTGGCATGATGGTCATGTGTTGACCAGAACCACAGCTCATCTTGCCACATTTAAACCTATTATTTTTTGCTAGTAAAAGCCAACAAGTAGTAAGGAAGCCAACCTTTAAAAACTGTGATGTCTGCTGTTTGGGACACAGTGGCCATGTCTGCTCCAATGGTTTTTTTCTGGAGATTCTGAGGACTGAGAAGCCTGCTCTAATTCCATCAGTATCAGGGATGCTCGGTGCACAGCTGCAGATGGAACTCCCTAGCCAGTGACTGTTTCAACTCCATCCACATTGCCAAAGGTTAAATAGGAGCTGTGCCCCAGAACTTACCAGTGCTTTGCAGTCTGTGAATTAAAAAAAAAAATTAAAAGAAAAAAAAAAAAAAAAAAACCAACAAACAGAAAAAAACACCCACATCAAATCCCCCTTAAGGAAGAAACTGTGTCCCTTCCTGTGAAAGGCCTCAATTTCAGAGCATCTCTGCTCTCTGGTGCTGCACCACTTCCCACACACTGTCACAAGTCTCTAGTACTTGCTGCTGTTTTTTTCTGGCACCAGGTGATCTCAAATCCTTTCTTTTTTCTAAGTAATTTTCCATTCTTCACACCTATGAAGAAGAGTTTAATAAAGGTGATTCATCTAAAGCTCTCCCCACAGTTTTGGCTCATTCCCTGGGCCCAGCCAAGGGACTGACTACAGAGGACCACAACTCTCCTCCAGGTTGACAGTTCCCAGCTCACGGGGACACCAAGACAAGCCTGCTCCAAATCCCAAAATGTGCACAGCCACCTGCCCCAACAGGCATGGTGGCAAGGAGCACTCAGGCAGGTGCTGCCAGCTGAGATGGTAGCCATGGAGGAGAGGGCGATCCACTTGAGGGTTGAGGAGTTGCAGGGGCTGTTGTGTGAGGGCTGAGGAGAAGAGGCACAGAGATGAGCAAGGCTGGGGTGAGGCAGTTGTGGGGTGGCAGGCAAATAGGAGCCCTGGAGGGGAAGGCAAGCCCACGCTCATGCGCCTGATAGACCTGGTGTCTCAGAGAAGACTGTCCTGCAGGCAAAAAAGAAACCTGAGGAATTTTCCCGAGGGAGAAGGTGGTAACCGCTGATCAGACAGTACCAAATTTAGTCACACAAGCATGGAATCCTAGGGTTAAAAGTGAACCCTCAGAAAGCCCCAAACTGGAGTGTGGGTATGTGGATGCATAATTTCTGAGGAAATGTCATTTCTCTATCTTTTTTTCTTCAGCTCCCGAATGGCTGAGAGACTGCTTCTGCAGAGATTGCTACTTGTAAAAAACACGACAGCCTGCTGAAATGGATTTAGTTTATAAAGTAGCTCCCCATCACAGCAGCACTGCAGTAATACAGACCCAAAAGCCACCTGTACGGAACACTGAAAAAACAACACTCATAGCAACAAAATCTTCTGGGTCAACAAACAAAATTTTGTGAAAAGAAAGAAGGCTTTGATGTCAGTTCTTTGGATTTTGAGCATTTTGTGAAGTGGTAATAGGGAACCAGGGGATGTTACTTAAACAGTCCAAAGGCTTTGAATAAAGAGTGTTCACAAAAGGCTACTAAGGAAAGCCAGTTGTCAGGAGGAGAAGAGTGGGTAACACCCTGCCAGTCATGGATGCAAATCCAGTTAGGGGATAGCACACAGGGGCAGAGCAGGAATAATTGCTTGGTTCTCTTCACAGCATTTAAGTAGTGGGGTGCCTCTAAGATCAACACAAACAGTGGCATTGTTTAATGTACTTATTGAGGTCCTCCTAGAACAGCTGGATCCGTAAGAGCAGTGGGAAGACAAGGCTTGTGAGGCACCTCAGTAAGCCTTGACAACACTAAGAAACTGAGTAACATGTCAGCAAAGGGAATGCAGTGTAGATGAGTGCACAGTAATGCACCTTGGAAGGCACGATTTAAACTACTCATATACACAGATGGGTTCTAAATTAATTGTAACCTTTCAACAGAAAGATTGAGGCATCAGTGTGGACAGCTTAATGAAGATGTCTGCTCAGTGTGCTACAGTGGTCAAACCCAGAAAACAAGCTGTAATAAAAAAATGGTTGACAGAAAATATTGTAACATGATTATATAAAAAGCATCAATAGAAAAATTCAGTCATACAACCTCAGAGGGATGCAAAAGAGAAACCTGCCTTGAGAATAAACCAAATGACCTTGTAGGGGTCAATCATGCCAAGTGCTGTGAGTATATGAAAGTTTGTTCAATGAAGGACAGACTGGATATGTCACATGGCATGCTTATGTACCTCGTTCAATAATAAGGAAACATGTAAAAGGACATAGTCTCTCAATGCAGCCTGTAACTAATCTGTAGAAAACTGGTCATAAACTGTTACTGTGGTAAATAGCTTTGTTTACCACCAAAACCGATGAGACTTAAACATATATTAAGAAAAAAAGGAAACACAGTCTCTCTGCTCATGTAAATAGAGTCAGCCCATTAACTGTTGTAATCAGTCGAACTGATTATACAAGCCACAGAGGTACCATTTCATCAGTTGTACAGAAAATAAAAATGACAAGAGCCTTCAATTTCCAGTGTTCAAGAGTCAGCAGGGTTAAGACAGAAATCCCTCAGATTTATGTCTCCACCAGTGATGATATGGCTGGCGAGTTGCTTTGTATTAGAGTTTTGTCCTCTCGGTTGTACAGTCATGAGGGAATCCTTCCTCAGGTATAGTAGAGCTGAATGCCTGATACATCACAAGTTCCCTAGAAGATATTACTGTTGGCATTGCTAGTTAGGCAGATACTGAACTTAGTGCACCAGCAGCTTTTTCTGTGCTATGAATACCTATCTTCAGGCAAAATACATGTGACTGAATTTCAAATGTCCTTTTAGCTATTTGTTCTTTCTGAAATCAAGTTCCCTTGTGCTGTTCCAAAAAAAAAAAAAAAACTGAGCAAGGGATTGCTAGCCATAATACATGAGAAGCAATATGATAGTTAAAAAGAGCATTAATCAGAGCTACAGACTGAGTTTAAGTCAGTATTAGTCACAGAGCTGTTTGTTTTATTCTGCAACACCTAATATTCAAGACCATATAATATTCAAGACCATAATAATAATAATAATATTCTTGAGCAGTCAACTAGCTTGGAGAATTTATACATGAAAGACAATGAATGAAATGTTCAAAACACTGCAAACTGTTAGGAGTTTTGCCCTTAAATGTGAAGACTTTTATAAAATCTGTAAATGAAAATACAGAGTGGTGTATATTTCTCAAACTCTTAGAGGAGTAAAAGCAGTATGTACATGTAGTAGTAATAATCCTCTTCCCACCCTGGCATGGGAATGGTGGGGGGGAGGGAGATTGGAACAACAGACAACCTCATTGAAGTAGGAGTGTAGGTCAGTCTTCACCCTTGGAGGAAATATTTTTCTTGAGATCTTGACAACAACTTCAGATGGATGCAATAGCCCTAATACATATTCGTGCTATTGCTGAACACCTTCCATACCAGCCCAAATTATAGGATGTTTATTTTATCAGGTATGAGTATTAGAGTGAGGGAAGATGTTGGATTTAGCATTTTCTGTATGATTGGAAATTGGTTATTGGGGTGTCAAGAGTCTGGAAGGAAGAAAGAGGCAGTGGACGTGGTTATGCAAAGAAGTTGTCTATGAAGGTAACTTCAGTGTGATTGATAATATGTTGCTGTACTGCTGCCATTCATCCTGTGTGAGATTTGGTGGGGGGTGTTGCACATAGCTGCAGGAAATGGGCTATTTGGAAGGAAAATTGCAGTGATCTTCCTGGACAAGAGCTATGAGGATTGAAAGTTTGCAGGGATAATTCTTCCTGGAGCAGAAAGGAGGCAAGAGCCTCCAAAGAGTCTTGCAGAGGTAATTGGTAAGAGGCACTGGGAGTGGAATATTTAGGACACAGGGAAGGCAGAGAAGAGAGGGGAGAATTTTGTCCTGTTGCTTGGTTAGGACTAAACACAAGGCTATTGGAAGGGTTACCTTTTGGATGAGATTAAAAATGCCAGAGTGGATCCTGCCTGCACTGAAGTCAGTGATGATAATGACTATTTCTACTGACATTAAAGTGGCCAGAGCCCCACTCATGATCTGAAATAAATGCAGAAAACTAGGATAACTGTAAAATGTTTTGATGTCAAATATCTGTGGCTACAGTAGTGATTCTTAGGCATTAACCCAAAAAGATGTCTGCTAGGCATTTTCTAGAAGAAAAGTATCATTTTTTTCCACTTTACAAAGAGAGAAACTGAGGTCTATGTAGGACTTTCAAAAGGAGAAAGGAATTCGGGTGCTTAAGTCTGATTTTAATTACTGCTGGAAGTGGGAGAGAGGAGAGAACAAATACCCTGGCTCCTGGCCTTTTGATGAGGCCACTACACAAGCTATTAAAGGACTTGTTTTCCTTTCTGATTACATTTGACCATTTAAATCCATCAGCTTCTACTCTAAAAGGAAGAGAGTGCATGCTCAATTCTAGAGTAATTAGGTAATGTTGGTATTATGCTCTGAAGCTGTGAAGTGCTAATTTATGTAAAAGGCAAGTAGTAGTATTATTAGTGCTTGAGTATGATATCATCAGGCTGACGCATAAAAACAGCAGTGTGCAAAATTACATACATCTGCTGTTTCTTCCTAAAAACAACTGAAACCAAAAACAACCAATTGAAAAAAAATTGATCATGTAGTTTGCAACGCTTATAAAGATAGGACTGATAAGAAAACAGGGTTTGTATTTCCAAATAAGGGGCTACCAAACTTGAGTTTTGAGTAATTTTAGGAAATATAAACTATTTTGGATATTTACATTTCTTTGTTTACATTTCATTATTTTCCAGGGGTTTGACTGACTTACTGTACATATTTCAGAGCAAAATTTAAAATGTACTAGAATTGAGTCTGTTGTTTCCAAATCCTAGGGCCCACAAAACAGCTACTTACACAAATGGAAACAACATTTGCTGGTGCCAACCAAATTGAAAGGCTGAAGGAAAACAGGAAGTAATCCACATAGAAAGTGTGTAACTAATCTTGAGAGGGATAGCAGCAAGGCTCTTCTGCAGCAAGCATTCAGGAAGGGAGAAGCACAGATAGGCATCTTCTACACTGAGAATGGCCTGTCTGAGCAAGATTAACCCTTGCCACAGAAAACAAAGATAACATATCAGTGTTCCACAGAACAGACAATGTGAAATGCTGGATTGAGATGAGACCCAATTTGAAATATAAAGCCTCAAAATACAGCTTTGCAGTAAAAAAGGTTCTCAGCTAAAGAAAGGCGGTGAAAATTACTGAAAAGACAGGTCAGACTGCAATGACTCCCAGATTCTTCATACTTGTGAAAAATAAACCACTGAAGAAAGTGTGTGCAAAGTAAGTTGCCTAAAACGACAAACAAGATGAGAAGGTTTATTCCTTACAAATTCTCCTGAACCCATGGCATATTTCTAAAGGCCTGGAATGGATGGTGTTGCCTTTACCATAGAGTACGTACATTATAATTATTTAATTTAGGAGAAGAACTTAATCAAATCAAGGGAGAAAATGTAACTGAAATTGCAACTGTCTGCTGACAATGTATGATATGTGACACCAACACCACAGCTGCTTGTAACCCTTTATCATCAAGAGGAGGACTAAACAACTTCCCTGTTTCTTTAAATAAAAATTTAAAGTGGCAGAGTTGCTGGAGAAGCCTCAATTATCATAGTGACTATGGCAACAACTACTTTCCTACATACTACAATACCATTATTGCACGCACTTGTTTGCTGTACACTGAATTCCTGTACCCATGAAAGTCAGTATTTCTCATTTGATTTAGAGAAATTCTGCTGCATATGATACCATTAGGCCCAATAAGCATATCCAAAGTACGTGCTTATCCATATCCAAACTGGTGTTCAGCATTGCAACAGAACATTTCTCTTATATAACCATTATGTTAATTTTACTAACATTTTCTTCAAGTCAGAAATATTGAATCTGAATTTAATCAATGGAATAATATAATTACATTTTTTACTGATTATTATTAAATTCCAAGCCAGACACTCACACAGATCAGTGTGTCAAGTGGACTGTTGTGCTGTAAAGATGTAATCACCTGAAAATCCAGTCCCAAGTACAGACAGTTGCTGAATCTAAGTTGTGTCAATTTGATTAGTTGGTGGTATGAGAAGTTAAGAGTTTGTCTTTACTCATACTGAGAAGAATCTTACTTCCTGCACAGCCTCACCAACTTAAAGTAGAATGTTTGTATGCAGATACAAGAGAGTAGGGTACTGTGTGAAATGATCTGCCCAAAAAGTGTGACTTAATCATGTTTACAAATGTATCTGTATGGAGGCCTATATTTGTAATCAAAAAAAGAATTTTTTTAGCATTCCAGTTCATTCTAATAATAAGTTTCAATTATTTGGTGGAGTTCAAATAAATTACTTGTCAACTACCAGTTCAAGTAATTACAGGATGTATGCAACAAACGCTTTAAGTGTGCTCATCCAGGTCTAATACATACTTAGAATTATGCACACTGCTTTCTAATAATTTTTAATTAAATAAAGCATCTCATTCTACCTAAAAAAAAATTTAAGGTCTTTCTTGACCCAGATCAGTAGTATTAGTACATGGCTTGGTCTCCAAATGAAAAAAATATTTGTTCATGCAGCCTGGCTCTGGTGACCGCTTTCCACCTCTGTGCTGTATTTGAAGCTTGTGTTATTCAGTTTACTACAGAAGCTGCCACTGCTTTGTCAAAAGCACCTGAATGTTTCCTTTTGTTACTTCTGGTTCCCACTGATATCAAAACATAAAGAGTAGTGAAAAGATCTGTGTTGGGATTCTGTGTGACAAAGTACAAACGGAATAATGGTTGATTCATTATTTGCTTATGTGTGTGTTTATTTTAGTATTTTTATATCTTCTCGTGCCTCTTCAGGAAATAATGTTCCTTATAAGTTTTCCCATTTTTGCAGAGTTACTTTTTAAAAAAAGATACCTTGCAGTGAAATTACACTTAAGGAAGTCTCCCAGTTGTGATTATACAAGTTTGAAAGACTGCACTGAGAGGGCATATAAGGGTAAAACCATGCTTCCCAAGACATTCTCATATAAATAAGATCATGCAGATAAAGGGTGCAAAGCCACATTCATGACTATCAAAATAAAATATACTGGCATGTTACTATCTTGATCCATCTAACAAAACACAAAGATACGTGGGTGGGAAGAGAGTAGCACAGCCTGTGTTCCTTATTTTTGACCAGCAATTTTATGTGTACATCTTTGGTTCCTGGCATATCAACAAGAGATGCAAGCACATGAAACTCTCTAACATATCCCCTAATACTTTAAGGAAGTTCCTTGCCCTGGTTAACTCCTTTCAGAATGATTTGTTACTAATAAAGCACACCTGTAACCCAAATTCTCAGCACAGTAACCACCTGCAACCAGTACAGAGAAGGTTTATCCCATGAAACCTGTCAAAGAAAAAATTAGTCCCGTACAGACTAATTGAGATAGCACATTCTATGTGTCTTTCTGCCCTTCCACTGACTTTCTGCCACTAGCCAGCTCTTAGGAACACTACACCGATTTGCTTTGACATCACTCCAGTAACTCCTGGTAACATAGGCTACCACTGAAAGAAATCCCCAGTGGGTCATCTCTTCCACACTTAGGCTGCCCACCTGTATGCCAGGTGCACTACCATTCTGAGCAGTGGCCTTCCCTGGGAGAGCAGATTGTTGGAACGGGAGGCTAGATGCTCAGCTCTGGAAAATGCCTGGCTAGTGTCTGGACCAACAGAGGGGAGCTGTGATTGCTTTAGGAAGCTTGTGTCTGATATTGAACTAAGTAAATGGAGTTAATCCTATGTTTTCTGCCATAGTCTGGACTTTGGGGCTGTTCAAACAGCCAAACTTGCCAAGATAATTCCTTCCCACCTGGATACACAGAGGATCTCATGACCACACCCAGGGTTGATCTTGGGTCCAATCTTTCTCCTCAATCCCATAAGAATAACAGGTCTCTCAGTAACACATGTCAGAAAATAGAGTTGCCTTTTAGTCTAAACCCCAACAGTGAAAAAACCCAACTGTTCTTCTCACAAAGGGGTTCCAGGCATAAAAAAAAAAAAAAAAAAAGAGAGAGAGACCAGAAAAGATTTCTCTGCTTCCTGGGTGCTCATCTGGAACAAACTTGTCATTGTTTTTCCTCAGGGTGGGCAGAGAAACTAGGGACAGTCATCCAGAAAAGAGCATCCAGGGGACCTCCTGCATCACAGTTCCCTCCTCCACCCCACCTGCCAGGTGCTTCTGGAAAGGGTGGGATTGAAGTTAGCTTTGAAGAGGTCAAACATGACAGCAGCCAGAAAATCATGGCTTGTGTTCTCAATAGCAGAGTGTAATCATTTCTACAGAAAGGGCATTTCTTCCAGGATATCATTCTAATATAAAATTTCCTATCAGATAACCCTAGAAGCTGTCCTGACCTGGATTTTCCTGACTGCTTTGTGTCAGTGTGGGAGGGAACACACAGAAACTCACTACCACAGTCATCTGGGACAGACAAGTTACAGAGAGTTAGGGATTACATTTCCAAAGTTGCAAAAACAGGACTTGAAGATCCAAGTCCCCTGGAAATCAGTTGCCCTGGGCATCTTGTTCCAGGGATATACCCCCAATACTCAGCAAGCTTAAACATTTCCAGTAAATATCTGAAAACACACCATCTGGGATTCTCCTTCGTGATTTTCCTTTCCTTCCTTTCACCACACTCAGCAGACATTCCACTCTGGAAGGAGTGAACAGGGACGCATCTGAAAGCCAGCCTCCCAATTCAAAATGTTAACACAACCAAGGAGCCACCATTTTCTTTCTTTTCCATTGTCATGTTTGATACTTCTCATTGATTCCTCCTAGATGGGCCCTTCAGTCACATTCTGCTTTCAACTCTACTCCAATTCTTCATTTGAGAAGTGACTCTGTGAATCCTGCTGCTTTCATTCCCACCCCTGGCCATCTCCAGCTTTCTCCTGATATGCAGTGCCCTGCTTTCTTGCTGTCTGACTGAGGAACCAACTGGTACGCAGAAGACTTTGAAGAATATGAGTGAAAAGATTTCTTTAAATAACCATGGCTTAGATCAGAGTGGCAAACAAAATGAGATTTGGGGTTTCCTGAGAGCTCAGTGGTGATGGGCTCATGCTTTGTCCTTCATTCCCTTAGCTGCCAGTCACAAGTCTTCCAGCCATATCCTGGAAAGCAACCAACTGACTGTGTTCCCCCCTTGCTATGGCCATAAACATTGACAGACTTGCCTTCTCTGGCACCACTCTGCTGAGCCTTATTGGGATCCCATTGCAGCCCCCAATGAAGAGAGCAACATCCTGACTAATTCTTTGTACATGGGCTGTAAATACCTGAAGATATGTTTTGTATGAGTGAGGTGTCATGGAGGCTGTGACTTCCCTACTATTGCTTCTGGCAGTCTCACACCAATTGTCCATAACTCACTTTGGCAAGCTGGCAGCTTCCAGCACCTGAAAGCTGAAAATAGCAAAGGGCATTTGCAGGGTGGTGATACGATGTGCGCTTGGCTTTAAAAAGGATCGCAAACTTAAAGCAGTGGAGAGCAAAAAGGCATACCAGCATCACCATGCATATGTGACATTAAACAAACCACTTGTCATGATACACAGCTGACTACTTGCCAAATAGAACAGGATCTTCTTTTTATTCATTGTCTTGTCCTGCAAAACCTGCACACCAATGAGAAGGAAAAACCTCCAGAAAGGTATTGTCACTTTTCTGACCATCCCTTGCTGTATTGGAGATCCTTGTTCAGTGGCAATTCCCAGATGTCCACCTACTCACATGGATTTGAAGACCAAAAGGTGAAATCATGGTGGGCACCCTACTTAACTGCTGCAGGAAAGGGAGCCGTAGGATAAAGTAACTTCCTTTTAGTAATAAACACTTTTAAAGCTTCCTGTCCTCCCAGCACTTTGATTTCACCCCTGTTGTCCCTCACAGCTGGGATGTCAGCCAGGTATTTTCCTGGCATCCCATGTGTGCCCAACCACTGCCACCTGCCCATGTAGCTTTGCTAAAGGATTGCACCAGCCACAAAGAGACACTCGTGCATCACACCTCAGTGCATCCCAGCTCTGCCTCCATCCCAACGAGAGACAAGGCAGAGCTAGCCATCCTTTTGGTTTCATAAGTCACTGCAGCCAAGTAAGAATTTGGCCCACACAAAAAGGGTCAAGGCAGCTGCCACATGGACAGCCTCTTGAAGCATCCCATTTGCCCTCACCTGTGTCTCTCAAGGGAGGCTCTCCTGCACTGTGGTGCATCCTTGCAGTGGAGGAGCAGAAACCCCATCTCAGCCTACATGATGGCTGCTTTGACCTCAAATTCACAATTCTTTGCACCGGGGGATGGGGGGGCGGGGGGGGGCGGCGGTGGAGGAGGGGAGTGTCCTGCCTTCCACTGTGCTCTCTATGCTCTCTGTAGACGGCTAAAAGAAGAAAAACAAACACGGGAATCAGAAACCCAGGCAAAGGAACTGTGCAAAAGTGGGCCACCATCGAGCAATTCCCTGTGGCATGCCTCCCCCAGCCCCTCAGCTCTTCCCTGCTACTTCAGCATCGCTGCCCTTCAGAGAGGAGCTGGTGGATCTGGAGCAAAAGGCAGGAGAGCCAGCGTCGGGTGTGGGGGGCGGCTTGGATGCGCGTGGCCCTTGCCGGGGCAGTGCAGCGAGGCAGGGCTGTGCCGGGCAGGGGGAGCCACAGGGGACGTGCCCAGCCAGGGCGATTGCCCGTGCAAAGCGTGTGCCCACCCGCACTCCGCATGTTCTGTTTTTATTTGCCATTCCAATGAAAACAATCGTAAATAACGGTAATAAACCCCACCACACCGGCCAAGGGCAAGAGTGGGTGGGCACTCGCCCTGCACAGCCCGGGTGGCAGTGGGGAAATAATAATAAGGAGATGGAAGGACGTGGGAAGTGGGGAGCGTGCCGGTATCCCCACACGCACCTCCCGCATGCGGCGCCCGTGTTTGTGGAAAAAGGTGGATTTCGGATCTCGCCTCCGGGAGAGGGGCCGGCCCCAAGGACGTCCACGCGGGTTCTGGGGCCTCACGCCGGCGGATCCGGGCACCTGCACCGCGGCGGCGCCGGAGGGACGGACATCGCCCTGCCCGGGTAGCGTTGCTGGAGCGCTCAGCCCCACGCGTGTCGGCGGCCGCCGCGCTGCAGCGACACGAGCGGACGGGGCGCAAGGGGCAGCGGCGATGCC
>VZTN01022310.1:53301-149922 GCA_013400515.1 Erpornis zantholeuca | reverse complement strand
CTACCCCCCCGCCCCGCTTGCTCCAGGTTTTACTTCTGGTTGCCTGTAAGGGTTTTGCTCCTCCCTTCTGAAATCCTATATTAGCCGCGGCCAAAGCCGTGTAAGGAACACAGCTCATTGTTGGCAAGTGCCGATGCGCCTCGCGGAGGGGCGAGAACCAGCTCCGGGGCTGCGGCAGCGATCGCGGCGCCGGTCACGTCAGCGCCGGGGAGAGGGAGCCGGAGAAGCCCTCTCTATGCTGAGTGACTCTCACTGACTTGATTCCACCGCCACCTTTGAAGGAGAAGAAGAAAGAAGCCGGGAGGTGAGTGCGGCTGTTCTCGTGGCTGGTGCCGGCTGTCCCTTTTGTGTGCAACAGGAAAAACGTGACTGTATAAACACGGGAGGAAAGGTGTTTCTCAGTTGCCTGGCTTCACGTCCTTATCTGTGCGTTACCATATTTTTACCAAAATAATTGAGACTTAATTCCAAAAGTTGCTGACAGCGGCTAGGTGGGACTTGCCAATTCTTTGCTTGTTCCCCGCAAGTTAGCGAGAGTGCCGTGGGAATCCGCTGCCTTCGCGGGCGAAGATGGGGGGCTTGGGCGCCTCTGGAGCGTGCGGGGAGGCGGCGGTGGCCGACAGACGCTCCCCGCCGATAGGTATGCGCGACTTGGAGTGGGAAGGCGTGCTGCCCGCCGGATTAGCGGAGGGGACCGGGATTTTCGTGCCGCGGGCTCCTCTTTCATTTTTCTCTTTGTACTCCATGGTGGAGCCACTGTAGATTTTGGGGAGATTTTTTTTTTTTCCCTCCACCGGGAAGGAGAAGAGAGGACTGCAGGACCAGCCAAGTAATTTCTGCCAGGGCCAGGCAGATGCAGCTGGTCCGGGAGAGGGCGGCTGGATGTCCGAGGAGGGTGTATTTTTCTAATGTATTCACACGCTAACTTTCCAGGTGAGCCATGGCAGACCACATGATGGCCATGAACCACGGACGATTCCCCGACGGATCCGGCGGGCTCCACCACCACCCTGCGCATCGGATGGGCATGGGGCAGTTTCCCACCCCCCATCATCACCACCAGCAGCAGCAGCCGCCGCAGCAGCATGCCTTCAGCGCCCTGATGGGCGACCATATACATTACGGAGCTGGGAGTATGAACGCGAGCAGCGGGGTGAGGCACGCCATGGGGCCGGGCAGCGTGAGCGGAGGGCACCCGGCCGGCAGCATGCCGCCCCCCGCCCGCTTCAGCGGCTCCCAGTTCATGGCCCCCCCCGTCGCCAGCCCGGGAGGGCAGCTGAGCGCCAGCATGCAGCTCCAGAAGCTGAATAACCAGTACTTCAGCCACCACCCCTACCCCCACAGCCACTACATGCCGGACTTGCACCCCGGCAGCCACCAGCTGAACGGCGGCAGCCAGCAGCATTTCAGGGACTGCAACCCCAAGCACGGCGGCGGCGGCGGCAGCGGCTTGCCGCCCGCCGTCCCCCACGTCCCCGCGGCAATGCTGCCGCCCAATGTCATAGACACGGACTTCATCGACGAGGAGGTCCTCATGTCCTTAGTCATCGAAATGGGGCTGGATCGCATCAAGGAGCTTCCCGAGCTGTGGTTGGGACAGAACGAGTTTGACTTCATGACAGACTTCGTTTGCAAACAGCAGCCCAGCAGGGTGAGCTGCTGATTCATTTAAAACAAACAAAGGACTTTTATCCGTGCGAATGAAAACATTCCCCTAGACACGGTGTCTCACTTTTCAGGGCTTGAAAAGGTGAGAATCTGGAAAGCAGAGTCAACTATGCGCTTGTATATTTTTTTTTTTTTAAACGCTGCCACTTTTTTTTTTCTTTTTGTAGCTTTGTCACTCACCTCCCCTCCTGTAGTAATAATATCTAGCGAACTCTGCCTTTTATGTTGGTTGCCCCCCTTCCGACCTCCCCCTCTTAATTTCCTTGCAGTAACGTGCCCATAATTCCCACAATACTGAACTGTTAGATATTAATCTTGGCAAATTGCTTAATCTTGTGGATTTTGTAAACGATGATTTCCAGTGATTTGAACTGCATTCAAATTCTGAACGAACAGGGAAAAAATTGCATTAGTTGGTTGCATGAACTTTGAAGGGCAGATACTACTGCACAAAAGCTGCCATCTTGCTTAATTTTTAACTATGCATTGCAGTGCAGACTAATTTTTTTTTTTCTGAATACTCTAAACTGGAAGCTTAACAGATGTGGGCCAAACCTTTCCAGATCCGGAAAAGTAATACTGTTACTTAAAAAGTCTGCTACCCATTCCCCCTCCCCCATATGTACAGACAATAATATGGTGTGGATGGAATGTTGACTAGTGGCAAACATTTCACAGATTTTTTTTTTTATTTTGTTTCTGTCTTCAGCGTTTTGACACTGTGCTAATATAGTTTATTCAGTACATGAAAAGATACTACTGTGTTGAAAGCTTTTCAGGAAATTTTGACAGTATTTTTGTACAAAACATTTTTTTGAGAAAATATTGTTAATTTATTCTATTTTAATTTGCCAATGTCAATAAAAAGTTAAGAAATGCTTTAGTTTTTCTAGAAGTCATTTACCAGTATTTTTCTTCAAAACTCTTCCCCACTGTCCCTGGTAAGTAGAACATCTATCTGTACAACTGTGTTGGTGTGCAAAAAAACATGCCAAAATAGAAAGTACACTACACCCATATATATGTCATGGTGAACTCGGTAGGTGAGCGGGATTTGAGCATACTTACAGCATAAAGCCTCATGCGTTACATTGTAATATGCCTGTCAGTGTGGTTTTCTGAAAAATAAAGTTGCTGAGGGCGCAACTTTTTTTGTGACTTGCCAACATACTTGCTTTAAATGTAGTTGTCCAGAGTTATGATGCATAAAGTATTTATTATATTTATCTATTAAACATGTAATTTTATAAATCTGCTTTCATTTATATAGTAGACTTTGTTCTTTTGTATATTCATTATCTCACCTGGAAGAGCTGTGTAAAAAGTATTTGTAATGTGGGAAGGGAGGGTGGTGGGTGTCACCCTCTGCCTCTCTCTCACCTCACAGGGTTAACAGGAGATTGCTGCATCAATCCAGATCTGCATGACACTGGAACTGATTTCATTCCATTTCCAGTGACTTAGGAGAAGGGGAATATATCCTTGAAATATTCCACAGTGGGACATCTCTGACGCCTCTCTCTCAGAAACTGCTACCAACTGAAGCTACTGACACAAATGCATACAGGTTTACTCAAAATATTTTGAAGAAAAATACCCATTATTTTAAGGCAGCTGACATTTAGTGCCAACTGTTGCTGCCTTCTGCCCTCACTTGGCCTTTGGCAAAGGTCCTGCACAAGTTATTAGTTTGGTGAGGGCTGTGGGATCAGGACCCTAATAATACATGTAATCCTGTTTAGCCATGCTTCCCAAGTTTGTTAGAGGAGCAGAACCACCAAGCTTTCTTTTTGCTTACTTTTTAATCCATGTCTTCTGAATTAGGAAGAAAAACAGCATGGTGGATGTAGTTAAATTTTAAACCTGGTCACGTAAACAGGAGGATATCACCACACAATGGGAGTGTAAATAGCAGTGTTTTGAATCAAGCTGGGAAATTAAACTGATTACTATTTCTAAGACTGTCCCAGCTGGTAGGAAAAGTGGTACTTGGCCCTCTTTGCCTTACAGACACAAAGCAGATAACATGTTTATGAATGTAAAAAAAATAAAAATCAAGTAAATATTAAAGTATTAGCAGAGGTAGAAAGAAGGAAGTGTATGCTTCTGGGAAAAACTGAAATAACTAAATGCACTCTGCAGGCAGTGACAGTCCATTCCTAGAAAACTCTCAATACCAAGAGTTTTAAAAAAGCAGCCTTCTGGTTTCAGCCAGTGATTGCTAATATTTTGCGACAGTAGATTTTACATCAAATGACAGTAAATCATAACTTACCAACTCACCAATAATTTAAAAGAGTGGTTAGAAGAATACAGCTGTAGTTTGAAGAGCCATTGCCCAATTTTCCACTATATAAATCCTTTTTTCATTTTAAGGCTGTTTCATCTGCACACGTTTCATTGCCCTCTTCTGTGGGAGCTAGGGAGGGGGATTTTTCTGATTCTAATCAACTTCTTGTAAAACAGACTATCAAATTATGTGCACACCAAATTGCATAGATGTTTAAAGCCTCGATGATCTTCTAAAACCAAAGGGAATACTCTCACTTTAATGATAGGCACTTTTGCTTCATAAAGTTGGTTAAACAACAGATTCTTCACAGTTGAGACATCACTACTTAAAGTCTGTCAACATTAAATCCTTCCATGCAAGTTTTTCCAAGAATAGGCAGCTCCATGAGCACACTGGTAAGAGTCTATTTGCATACAACTCCATGTAAAACTGAGAGCTGCTGCCTGTGAGTAACATCAGCTACTGAAAGCACTGGCTTTGGGCAAGGCACTGCCAAGGGGTTTTATGATTTCTTAAAAGTAGACCCTGGGGAAATTTTCCAAACAATCATATGGTCTGCCTCATCCCTTAATTTCTAATGAAGAGTCAGATCCCAGTGGGTAGCACAAGTGTGTATTTTTTTATTCATTATATCATCTACTGAGCAATATTGGGGGCCTGACCCTCATCTTGCCGACATGAACCCCTTGGCAATGCTCCCACTGACTCCCATGGCTGAGGCAGTAACACGCTTTCAAGTAGATTCTCTCTGTCCTCCACACTGCTTCAAAATAGACTGAAGTAATTTATTATTGGAACCCAGTGATTAGTGAAGGATGCACAGCGACCCAGTTCTCCAGCTCCTCACGAAGGACACTGCTGTCTCGTGTCCCACTAAGTTGCTGTCAGTACAGGAAACTTGACCTCTGTACTTTGGCTGTTTTTCAAGAACTTCCAACATGGTACATGAGATCTGCTCCTCTTTAAGCCACGGCCATAAATAGACGCGCTGCTTTATTTGGAAGGGAGATCAGCCCTAAGCCGGCCCGCCGCGCAAGCCGCACTCGGTGGGAAATTAAGCGCCGGTTAGCGAACTCCTCGTCCTTTTTCCCCGGGAGTCAAGAATTCACGGGTGGGCGTTGTGCTGGAGGCCGCAGGAGGGGCAGCTGCCCGCCCATCGAGGGGCTCGGCCACTGCCCGCCGGGGCCGTGGNCGAGAGCCGCCCCCGAGCCGGGAACCTCCGTCCTCGCCGCGGTGAGGGACAGCGCGGGGCCAGGGGCCCGCAACGAGGCGTGCCGGGGGCACAGGAGGGACACGGGTGTCAGCCAGGGCAGCCGGCCGAGTGCTCGTCACTGCCCGGGGGACCACTGGAGCGCCGTGCCGGGAAGGGCCGTGGAGGAAGAGCCGTGCCCGCCGAGGGGGGCCCTGCCCAGTACCCGGCCCGAGGGGGAGTGCGGGCCCCACGAAATTTATCGGCATGGATTTAGAGAAGAAGCACACAAACCTTGTGAAAACATGCCTGTTGGTCTCAGGTTTTATTTGGAAAAAAAAAAAAAAAAAAGTTAAAAAAAAAGTTATATAAACAAGGATTATCCCCTGCTTATCTTGTCTTGCTAGGGGGATTGGAAAATTCCAGCATCTGGATTTGTGGAGTTCCTTTCATTTGTTTCATTTTTTAGTCACTCTTCTTTTTTTTTACTTTTTCCCCAGGGAGATGTTTTCCACACTCGGTTGGATACAAAGCCCTGTGGATCGCTGGTGTTCAGCCAAAGGCTTGAGTCTGTGGAGCCCCACAGAAGTAGTTTGTCAGGGCACAAGTGACTTCTGCATCAACGTATAGGAGTCATCCTATTCCTACTTGTTCCTACCCTGTTCCTCCTGCCCTCTTCCTCTGCTCCCACCTGCGTGATACACCAGGGCTTAACATGTGAGCTGGTAACCAAGGGGGCAATACAACCTTGTATCAGAAACTCCAGGAAAACTGGGGCGGAGCACGCTTTGAGGGGAGGGAAATGAAGCCAGAAAAAGCCATTCTTGTCCCTGACCCTACAGCTGTCCTTTTTGATGCCTTCATTTCTTCAAAAATACTATGGGTTTACTGCAGACAGAAATAAGAAATGCCAATGTTACCGATCTGGGCTACACACACCGTCCTTAACCTGGTCTATTTCTGTATCATCACTCATAGGGATAGCAGGGTGAACAAGGACTAGGTAACATTGACAGGAGCTGTTCAAATCATAGACAAAGTATTTTTTAAGTAGTCTGGCAGATATATTTGTCAGATAACACTGCATGTGCAATAAAACTCAGATGAGGAATCAGAGGAATTTGGAACCCAAGGCAGCAGCATTTTCTCAGGATTTTATGTATTCTAAATGCATCATTTTGTCAGTACAGAGGAGGTGTTTTACATAGTTTATGAAAATATATTTACACATTTCAATATGGTGTCACTATTGTCCTCACACGCAAGATAAAACCGAGTCTCAGTAACTGCAACAATAACGAAATACATCAAATGACTGAACAGATGAGCTGCTGTTATGGTAAGTTCTGTTATTCTCTTTGCCTCATTTTAGAAAAAATTTGCAACACCAGGTTTTTAATAGAGTTGGTTCAGTCCCTCTCCATCTGCTGTGCCTTTCCCCCCTCTTAAAAAATTACAGAGGGCCAATTTGATCACAGGCCTGAAACAGATTTTGAAAGACTTATTTACCATACTAAAAAGAAGCAAAACATTTTCCACCTTATTGGGCTTCATGAAATGCTAACCACTTTTCACACCTTTTTCTTTCACTGGGCCATTTTGTTATCTTTCTCTATTGGAGTGTTCATTTGGCAACATATGACCTATTTTATAAGCAAGAAGGTAAATAAAATAAACTTTCAGAATTGTCAAGTTCCCACAACTGTGGCAGTGGCTGAAGTTATTAGTGTGAGTACACAGCACTTCTTTAGCTCAAAAACTAATTCAGCAGATGATCATTGCAATAAGAAACTGAGGCCATTTTAACCAAGAGCCTCCTAAGAATTGCCCTGTGAGTTTCCTAGTGCAGGCTGCTTTGCTAGCACTAGTGTACTGTGCAGAAGAGGGGAAAATTTCTGAAAGCATATAAAATGTCTTATCTGCTGCTATTCAAGCACAAGTGACACAGAGTATTTGAGATTTCACTCTCTCTTCCTGTCAGCATAATTATTTAAAGGCTTGGTACTCAAAATCTCTTCTATTTACTTCAAGCTACATTATTTGGTCTAATAAGTTATATTATCTCTGTCTACAAACCTCAAACCAGTTATATGTTCTCCATCAACTTTGTATGAAGTAGAGTATGTATTTGAAGGCAGAAATGAATTCCTAGGATTTTCCAATGATGGGGAAAGACACCAAGCTTCTGCACACATCTGCTTTGTACAGAAACTAAATAGTTGTATTTTAGGTTGCTTATAGGATTATAAAGGTTATATAGTTATATTGTGGGCTGCTTATCAGCAGGTTGCACTAAGGCTAGTGTGTGATCCAACAAGGAGATGAAGAGCAAGGTTCAAATACAAGGTATTGGGATGAATACAAAGTCTTTCTAAGTAACAGGCAGAAAAAATTAGTGATCATCACAGAGAAAGTTTTAGGAAAAATGTTTGAAGACCGGTAAATCCTTAACCACATGCTTTGAACATGTCCCTATCAGTGGAGTGGTTGAGACAGGTTGGGTTTGCATGTCATGTCTGATGGGGTACAACACTCCAGAAAAGTGGAGAATTCAAGAAAACATGAGGTGTTAACCTTCTTCACGGACAATTATTTACAAGGAAAGCCTGAACTTTCTTTGGTGAATGCAAGTAAGCAAAGCTGCTGTTGGAAAGAGCCAATGAAGCCTGCAGTTCTGAGCGCCAGCTTCTCCGCCCTTTGAGGATTGTTGTTGTTGTACTTCATGGGCAGGCAAAACACAACACGACTCTATGTTTGTAAAACAGGATCTTCCAACACTTTATTTTTAATACTACAAAATTTTTTTAACAAATTTTCAGTGTACGTTTTATGTATATATACACTTGTTTGCTAGGTTTTAAGTTATTGGTTAAAATGAAAGACACTCTTTTCAAAACATCTTTTCAGAACATCAGTAAGAAGCAGCAGGTGCAATTTATTTTCTAAGGTTGTTTATTATTTTTATGCTTGGGAAAATTATCTTTCTCACAGGCTTTCTCTTCGACTTTGGTGTTGCATGAGAGCAGTTTCTCTCACAGACACAGAAATGTCCAAAATCTTTCCTGAACAGAAAAGTCAGCATTCACAGAGGATGGACATGGGATGTGTATCCTTGCTCCTGGAATGCAGGTAGCATCAGTAGTCACAGCGAAAACTGTTGAAGTCAAAACACAGGCTTGAAGCCTGTGCAAAGTCCTCCTAAAAATCTTCTCTCTTCTTAAACTCCTTTTAATACACTATCTCATCTTCATCTGGTGGGACTCTTACAGTGGCCAGGAAACACCACAGGCCTTGTGCTTCCTCATGTCCTCACTCCAGTTTAATCAGGGCAAATGTAACCACTGAAAGTATTTGGGGCAGCAGCATGTTTGCTTTGGGATGCACAGTCAGCCACTGCACAGTCAGCAGCTGTGCCTTGGGATGGTAGGGGAGGGCGACAACTGGTCTGTCACAAGTCACCTTGTGGGTGACTTTGCCCTGTAAGGAGAGGAGCAACCTCTGACAGGCATCTCGCCCTGTCCCTGGCTCCGCAGAGAGGGACCTGCTGAAGGGCAGCCCGCCATCCCATCGCCTCACTTCTTGGTCTCTGAGCTGTCGCCTTTTGAGACCTTGCCTGACATTTTAATTAACTTTACCTGAAGGATGCCTATGCACAGATAATCACACAGATTTTTACAAGGAGCTGTTTAAATTGTTGATACTTACTTGGAGGTGCTTAGTTTCAATTCACAGTTTCTATATTGAAGCAGAGCAGTAGTTATTTACCATGATAGATAAAGCTTTGCTGTCAGAGTGCTGTGGAGAGGCTGCAGTACTGGGAGCTTGTAGCTAGGTGTAGCTGAAGCCCTGCCATTCTTATTGATTAAACTATTTAAAAGAGCATCCTTTTAATTTGATTTATCGTATACATTTTAACTGAATTAATGTAGTCAGAATGAATAGTGATGGATGCTTATGGAGTAGAGCCTTTACCTAATGCAAGAATTGCATCTTGGCAATTCACAAAAATGAGATTAACACACACAGTGACTGGACTTGACTGATTCCTCTAGCCCAAACCTCTTAGTCCAGGGGTCTTTTTGACATGGTTTGTTTTACATGTAAATATTGCAAGCAATTAAGTCTTTTATTAGAGGACTGTGTTGTTTTCCCCCAAGCTCTGTTACCAAGGTCTGTGTTTAAAGGGCAAGATTGTCTTCACAGGAACCAGTGAAGCAGAGCACTTCTAAATTCCAAAGCTGATCTCTCAGTATTTTAGCCTAAGGAAGGAGACTACTTTTCCTTCTTGCCTTTCCTTCAGATTTTTTCCACTCTTACTCTACTTAACAGCTTTGCCCTGAATGGCATTCTCATAACTGTGATTGAAGATAAGGCAAAGGTCAGGAGGTATGTTCTATTCTTCTTTTTTTTGTTTTCTGAGGGGTTTTTTTGTTTGTTTGTGATTAGTTTTGGTTTGGGGGGATTTTTATGGTTAGCTTTCAAAAGACAATGGTCTTGAATTGTAAATATTAACAGGACAATTTTATTATTCACCTATTATTTTCCAGGTAAGCTTTATAATCAAAATCTAGATCAGTGATCTTTGGGTCCAGTTCTCACCTAGGTAACTGCTTGGCCAGTGAAGTCCAAGCCAAAAATCAAGGTCTGACTGATAGCTTATCCACTGTAGCCATAACCCTTTTGGAGTGCAGGCAGTATTTTATACCAAAACTGCATTGCATATTCTAAGTCTAAGGCAGTTACTTCACCTCCCGCTAAGTCACTCCACCAGAATCAGTGGGCCTAAAAGTGCTCAGAACACATTATTCATTTTAGGAGGACTATATGTTGCTTGGTCAGGGTATACCATAGTGGTGTAAATTAGTCTTGGGTCTTTTAAGTCCTTCTTGAGAGTCTAGAATGGTGTTGCTGGAGACTCTGCTTCATCAAGTCAAAGTGTTGCATGAGCTCAGCACTTCAGATGCAGACTTGAACCATCCTCTCTAACTCCAAAACCTCGTGTAACAGTGGTAATTTCATATTGGATTACATCAGAATTCACAATCACTGTGATGACTAAGAGTCCATCTGAAGTTCTTATTAACTTAATTCAAATATATGATCACATATTTGAGTATAATCTTGAAGTAGTGTTTGGGTCAGGAATGGATTAGAGTATGTTTTTATCCATAATTTGCTCTGACATTAACTTGTTGGGGTTTATTACTGTTAAAATCATACTGATAAAGAATTACTGGGACCTTCTGATTACCTTTTTTCCTCAGCCTAAAGTAAAATAACTTGAAAATGTCTTCTTTCTTAGTTGTGTGGATTTTTGTATCACCCTGGTAGCAGGTGGCCTTGTAACTACTGAGAAGGAAAGGAAGGTAGATGGAAATGTGATTGACTAACATTTTCCTGATTTATTCTTTACTCCCCCACAAAAATGACCAGCTCCAAAGTGCTTGTTCAGTGACTTTAGTCAGCCTCTTTCATTGTGGGGAAATTGCATGTTGCTTTTTAATAAAGTTTAAGTACATTCATGTATCACTTTCATGTGTGTCACATCTTAGGGGTATAGACACTTTCGTTTTTCTGCTAAAATAGTAAAGACATAGGTATATATAATATTTAACATCTAAACCAATTTAGATGTCACACTGCCAGTAAAACATCATTGTTATAGACATTTTGTACTTTCTTTTAGAAGGGCAGCTTATACCTCCTTGTGCCAAGAGTTACTGGATTCTCAGTAACTCTGAGATATGACTCCTCAGTGTTTGTTGCCTGAGATGGGTGATCATGCTGAAATGCTGCATGACTTTCTTCTTCCACTTTGTTGATGAAAGTTACCTGGAAGATTGATGACCTGTGGGTATCCTCTACACCTCAGAGTCTAGGAAGGAACTGGGTGATGGAACAGGACTTGGAAATTGATGGAGCCTCACAAGGACCCAGCTAGTCAAACACTAGTTGGTGACATAAAAGGAAAGAGAATACAGAGAAAACCAGACTTAAAAGAACTGTATTTTCTCTTTGCTTGCTGTTGGCTGGCACATAGGAGGTTTCTGGGGGACTTTTTGACTGGTGTGCCTGCCAATAGCTTTTCCTCTTTGTATCTGGCAGAAAGTGAAAAAGGATAGGACTAAAGACTTGTTTTATTTTTTTCTATTTTGTGGTTGGTGATACAGTCCACCACATGAATGGTGACTATCATGCTTGCCTGCTCAACTAGCTATCTCCTATAGAGAAAAGATAATGGCACAGAAACCAACACTGAAAAGCCTGGAGGTGCAACCAGACAGAGCCTACTGTGCCAGGGAAGGACAAGCATGTAACAGAATGGTGGCTCTGGATGACTTAATCAGTGGCTATCTTATTAGACAGGAAGACAGGCGAGAGACCTAATGATGAGGGGGGGAAAAAAAGCAAAACAAACTGAGAGAAAGTAGTAATTATTAGTCATTAGAATAATGATATTACAATCCTGGGATTTTATTTGCATTCTCCTGTGTGGGTTGTCATAGGCACAACCTCTGAAACTTCTCAGAGATCGCAAAGATTTTTTCTGAATTTAATAAAAATCAGAGTTACAGGTTTCCATGGTCGTATGGACTACAGCTCCTTTGTACAGGAATAGATTAGACTGGTTAACTTTTCGGCACTCCAGTGCTATATTTACTTAACTTAGCCCTCCTTTGTTAAAAGCAGTGTAGGTTTTAGACCTACAAGCTGACTGAATAGGTCCCATGAATTTGTCAACCCATCTAAATCCTTTGCAGAAAGTGAAGGCACATAAAGCACACAAAGACACAGAACATTTTTGTGAGGTGGACCTCCCTTTCACTCTAAGCATGCAACTCTGGTCTCATGTATAAAGCAAACATGCCACAATGAAAATAGTAAAGAATCTGAGCACATCTTGTTTCTATCTGCATGATCTTGAACAAGTTGTTATTTA
The DNA here is from genome assembly GCA_013400515.1 of Erpornis zantholeuca. Classification (NCBI taxonomy): domain Eukaryota; kingdom Metazoa; phylum Chordata; class Aves; order Passeriformes; family Timaliidae; genus Erpornis; species Erpornis zantholeuca. Next base: position 137,832 of record VZTN01022310.1, on the reverse strand, counting down.
CTGTTCATTAACATGTAACACTTTATATCTCAGTTTACCCTTTCAAATAATGAGTACAATGTGCTTTTTGCAGTTTACTGCTGCTTGATGTTGAAGTTACTTAATAAGCTTATACTACAATCTTGCATGCAAGCTACTACACAACTGGAAAAAAGTTGGAAGTCACAGATGTAAACCCTAATTAGTGATGTATCTTGCAATGCTATAGAAACACAGACAATATTACAGATTGGCTGATGATGAGTTTCCAAGTGAACTAAAATTGTACTCTCTGATTCCAAGTGGGGGGCTAAATAGTTAATTTTCTTCCCTTAGTTCAGCGATTCCCCATACTCCAAATAGTTTGAGTGTCTCAAATTACATAACTGCTCTGAGGCTATTGAGAAGCACTGAGATCTGACCCATCCTCTCCTTTAGAATGCTGTTAGAAGAAAAATACTCTTTAAATTCATAATAATAGAGTTTTGGAGACACATCTGAAGAAACCTAAGGATAAATATTATGCATGTATCTCTCTGTATATTCCTATTCAAGTCCAGGATCTAAATTAGAGACCAAATTGCCTTTCTCAATAAATATGACTTGCATAGGCTTTTTATGTATACAAAATGAAGATTTACTATATTCTAGCAAGTTGGGGATGTTGGTGCCACCTCTTGTGGCAGCTTAGTAAAATTTGTCATACAGCTTAGTAAAATATGAAGTTCACTCTCACCTGCTCTTTTTTTTAGTCATCCTTTCATCTCTTGGGTTTTATTTTCTTCTTTATTCATTTGGTCCCACAAACAATATTATGTTTAATAAGGTGTTTCTACATGGACAGCTAGAAAACTCTTATAAAAAATCTAATTGACACAGTTTCACACTTCTGATCTGACAATGCCAATATACCTCTTGCATTCTTTTGCGTTTTCCATATAGTGATTTTCTTTCCATGCATGCCTTAAAATAGGTCATTGGTGTTTACATCAGCAGCAGTTTTAAACATCACACAGTAGTGCTGCCAGTTCTGCTGATCATGGTAATCATTCCTTCTGAACTAACAGTTCATCATCCACCCCGTCATTATCCTATAAAATAAGATCTTCATTAGGACTTATTTCACCATCACTGTCTCTTATTTTCCTGCTTCTTTCTACAGATCTTTATCTTTCACCAAAAATGTTCCCCTAATTTCCAAGAGTATTTTAAGTGTTATCTCAATCTGTGTCATTTTCGTTGTGTCAGCCCCTAATCTTTCCTCCAGTAGTTCTAGACAGGTTAGTCATAACCTCAGTGTTGTTCAGCCCCCTGCCCCCTCAGCTTCCTTATGATTATCAGCAGAATTTGGACCTTGTCCTTTCCAGAGAAAGACTGGTTTGACTTGGCTCCAATTATGAGATGCTTTCCTGCCCACGTAGCCCATAGAGCTGAGAGATTCAAGCCTCCAATTTCTAATTTGTTTTATTCTCTGTGCTGCTCACAAGCAGGTGCTGCTTGGGAAATCAATGACAGCTCCACACACGAAGCAGCTGCAGGACTGAGCCTTTAATGAATCTTTTCCATTTCTAATTTTTATAAGCCAGTTCTAGCAGCAATCTAAAATAAACACTACATATTGATAATGAAACCGATGCAAGTGAACCTTTCTAGCAAATGGAAGGATTTAGAAAAGGGAGGAAAAGACATAGAAACTACCTTTTACAAAGCAAGTCAGTTTACATTAACATACCAGAATAGGTAATTTCTTCTCTACAATTCACCCTTGACCAACACACCACTGGCATTTAAAAGACTTCCCAATTACATTTGATATGTGATTTACACCATGATCACATCTGAATTAGGCCCAGAGATTTCCCCTGGCGGGTTCAGAAAATGTCTGGGGTTGATGGTTGACTTAGCCCAACTCTGTTCCCACTGTGTGTTGATAGAAGATCATTTCAAGCTAGGGGAGTATCATTTTAAAATGAAATTACATTACAAAAATAGATTGTTTCAGGATTCAGTACCTTTCTGAAGTTTCATGCTAGATTTGTGTTTGCTTATAATGGTATAAATCAGTAGTAACTTCACTGCAGTACCAGAATAACTGGAAAGAGCTAATACTGCTCTTTCCCTTCCCAATAAATTACCTTTATATATTGGAGAAGAGTTATTTTCAAACTGCTGATCTGCATTCAGGTGTGACTGCATGCCTCACCTGAGGGTTTTCTTTACCTTTTGTGTGATTTTTCAAGTGGAGCTATTCTCAGTTCTGCCAAATTCTCCAAGTAGCACATAGCATAATGTATTTATGTAGAGTCTGTCTCTTGGGCAAGCTGAAGCAGTGGAAATTGCCCGGAGAAAATTGAAACCCTGATAATTGATTTTGCTAGCTCTTAAAGTTTCAAAAGACTTGAATCTTTCCAAGAATAAATCAAAAACTGTTCAGTAGCAGACCATGGGGATTCCTTCCAGATTCTTGGAGTGGTTTCCTTGCTAAAATGCAGAAATTATATTCTTAGTGATGTAGATTAAGAATTAAATTATTTGCTTAAAATAGTTAAGTCTGTTGCCTGTTGGGGTTTTCTGTGTCAGCTAATTTGGCTGCGTTATTAAGTGCCATTGGTAGCCAGGGTCTTTGAGCTGTGGAAGAAAAAAAAGTGGCAAACATTAGGTATATGACAAACCCTTCAGGCCATAAAATCTTATTAGAAGGCAAATCACAACCTTCCAACCCTTTTGAAATTGATGTGGAGCTAGGAAATCTGTAGAAAATTGATACAGTGTGAAATGCAAATATATTACTCCCCCCCTCCTTTTTTTTTATATTAACACAGGACTAAACAGGAGAGAAAGGATTCCCAAGAGACCACCATGGAAAATGTTCTGCTGATTGAGGTGTTTAAAACATTTCTATAGAAGTAAATTAAACCCAGGGTAGATTGGTTTTGACAAACTTTTCATTGGAACATTATAGGGCTGTCCCAACACTGGTTTAGTTGTAGGTGCCCTGTGCAGAAACCAGAAACCAGAAACCAGAGGCAGCAACCATCTGACTTCTAGACCACTCTTCACATGTCACTATGCTTTTGTGTCTCAAGACCCATTATGAGGGCTCTTCCTAAATTCAAATTATATGTTTCGCTTTTATAGTCATTTCTAAATTCTTCATCAACACTACACTTTCATTATATATTTTACATGCCTGCTTGTTACTGTATATTATCATGTTATAAGTATATTATTATGCAATGACGTAAGTATATTATGTTCATATTTAAACAGAACAGATCAACTTTATTTCATAGGATCATTGACTCATAGAATGGTTCGGGTTGGAAAGGACCATCTAGTTCCAACCTCCCTGCCATGGGCAGGGAACTTTCCACTAGACCAGGTTGCTGAAAATCCCATTCAGCCTAGCCTTGAACACTTCCAGGAATGGGGCATTTACAGTTTCTCTGGGCAACCTGTTCCAATGCCTCACCAACCTCACAGTAAAGAATTTCTTCCTTATATCTTATCTAAATCTATCGTCTCTCAGTTTGAAGCAATTGCCTCTTGTTCTGTCACTATCTGTCCATGTAAAAAGTCCCTCTTCCTCATTTTTATAAGCTCCATTTAAGTACTGGAAAATTGCTATAAGGTTTCCCCAGACCTTCCCTTCTCCAGGCTGAACAACCCCAACTCTCTCAGTATTTTTTCATAGGAGAGGTGCTCCCACATTTCTATGGCCCTGCTCTGGAGTTGCTCCTGCAGGTCCTCATCTTTTTTGNTTCTTCCTTATATCTTATCTAAATCTATCGTCTCTCAGTTTGAAGCAATTGCCTCTTGTTCTGTCACTATCTGTCCATGTAAAAAGTCCCTCTTCCTCATTTTTATAAGCTCCATTTAAGTACTGGAAGATTGCTATAAGGTTCCCCAGACCTTCCCTTCTCCAGGCTGAACAACCCCAGCTCTCTCAGTATTTTTTCATAGGAGAGGTGCTCCCACATTTCTATGGCCCTGCTCTGGAGTTGCTCCTGCAGGTCCTCATCTTTTTTGTGCTGAGAGCCCCAGAGCTGGACAGGTGGGAGGTCANGCTGAGAGCCCCAGAGCTGGACAGGTGGGGTGTCATAAGGGCTGAGTAGAGGAGGAGAATCACCTCCCTTGATCTGTTGGCCATGCTGCTTTTTTATGCAGCCCAGGATGTGTTTGGCTTTCTGATTATGTTTCTAATATAATTGACTGAATTAATGGTATTACAGCAAATGGTTCTGCCTCAGACCATGGCAATTTGAAAAACCTGTATCTGTCAAAAAATAAATCAAAAACTGTTCAGGAAAGCCATGAAAAACTCATTCAGATTCTTAGAGAAGTTCCTGCACAAGAATAAAAAAATGATACTCTCACTGATACAGATCTGGTGCTGAAGTAGCAGACCATGGCAGTCCACTGAAGTCTGCATCCCTGTGTATGACAGGACTGGGAATGCTAGTCTCCAAATTTTCTTCTTCTGCTGGCAAGCAGGGTCTCATGGAGCAGAGCTGCCGCAAGTTGCAGAGGGATGCAACAACCCCTTTCCTTGCCAGTGCAGAAGGCAGGAGAACCTCTGTAGCCTCTTTGCCTTCTGTTGAAAGACTGGCCTGCAGGACAAATCAGTCTGTATGGCTTCCAGGGGATATTAGGGATTCTGCAGAAACTAAGCTTTTGTTTACATGGAAGAGAGAGACTTGCCATTGCTTGTGGTGGAAAAGAAACCCTCAAAACGTTTTCAAGTGGTTTTAGCCAATGCAGTATTGCCTTCAGAGTCTGCATTTTTTAAAGCCCTTGAGCATTTGAGAGGGACACTCTAAACATGAGTCATTGGTCTTTCACCTAAACCATCTCATGGGACACAGAAAGAGCACACAAAACTCCCAAAAGCAACACTGGTACTGGAGGGAGTGAGGAGAGCAGGGAGCATCAGCAGGTGAGAGATGAGTGTTGGAGCTGTGGAAAATGGCCTAGGCAAAGAAGGGAAAAGGTATGTCAGAGAAAGATAGGAAGAGAAACCAAAAGCTTCAATATCATTGACTTAATGATAAAATTGTCCTTCCATTTGGTAAGGCTGAATACATTCAATATTATATAGAGCAAATGATAAATATAGGTTGAAATTTTTTTCCTCCCCTGGGAAGTCAGTCCTTCAACAGACTTATGCTGCTGATGATTATGTTTAACTCAGAAATAGGCAGTTTCTTTGTGATGTTCCCTATGACCTCCATGGAAATGCCACTGTACAACACAGAGTGTAGGGTTATTGATATGTAATCCAGCTCATAGTTGAACACACCTATAAAATAAACTCAGTTTTGTTACTGCAGATTCTCAAGGAGTCATCCAGCTTTAATGTGAGGAAGGTACATTGCTCCTCTTTCCTCATGTATTGGAGAATGATTTCTTTCTTTTCCTCAAAACAGGGACAAGAAATGCCTAAAACATTGCAAAAGCTGAAACCTCAGACACTGTCCAGGCTTCACAGAAAGCATTTTCAGTCCACTCTCTTCTGAGCTGGCCAGATGTAACCATCCCAGCATGCAGAGTCCAAGTGCCAGTCAGTTGGTTGTCCCCAACATGTAAATTGCCAGCACAGCAGTTTGAACACACTCCTCTAAATTTCTCTGTCTGAGTTTCCCTTTCCATTTCTAACACAGTTATTTCAACTCGCAGCCCAAAACCCAGCAGATTCCTTTTAATCTTCTGAAGCTACACCTACACACTCCCCACAAACTTAGGAATAATTATTTTATCTGTGCCTTTCTACTTCCTGACTGCACCAGAGACTGTTTCATTTACTTGTATATTTAGAAACAACTCAGAATATGTAGCTTTGTACTACTTGTAGCTGATTTTTATAATGATGACCCCAACTAATTTCTTGTTATCAGTACACTCTGATGTCTTAGGGACATGGCCAAATTCCCAGTGCCCAGTGAATCCCAGCATGTCATTTGAGCTGTGATAAGGGTTCCTGTGCGTGCTGTCAGGCTGTCACAAAAACGAGCTGACACGTAATAGCTTTAACCATAGTGAAAGAGAGCAAAGCTGAAAGTGTATTGCCTTGTGTTTGCCAAGGAGTAAGAATATGCCAAAGTTTCTGCAGCTTAATTGTTATTTAGCTCCTTGGTAGCTCAGTTGTGCATTTTGATCTCAGAGCTGATTTTATTTCAAAAGAAAAATGAATAGGGACTGCAACAGGAGAATTCTTCAGTCAAATCAGGAGGAGCACAAAGTGCCCATACAAACACTCTTATCTTCACTCATATTCTGATCTCTCACACTGCCCTGTCAGTCACAATCCAGCCAGTTTCCAACCCTCTCCAAAAGGTTTTCTACAGAAGCCCCTGATCTTGCAAGCTCACTCCTTTTCATTATCCCTAAATCTGTGACTGCCTAAGGAACACTACCAAGCCGCCACCAGTGTCTGAAAGAATTGGAAGAAATTATTTTCCCTTAAGACGCAATGTCCATGCATCCTCAGATTATAGGAGCTGCCTCTTCCAAGTATAGAAATAAGACTAATGAGAAGCCACCCCAAGTGTGAACTTTTCGCCCCACTGTCTCCACAAATATAGCAAGACCTTTAGTCCTCTCCAGTAAAAGTCTGAGATGCTGCTAACATACAGACTATTTCTGACCTGGTACTTCTTGATACTGAGCTGCCCAGTACTGCTTTCTCTGACAGCCCTTGTAAATCAGGCACAAATAATTTCTGGTTCCCCTGTTACCATGGATCAGTTTGAAGACTTACTCCAAATTATTGTAGTATACATTTGTTTTGTCCTGAGCCTCATAGTTTTTCGCTGGGGACCAAGTCCCATTTCTCTTCTCATAGCCCTGGCTGCCACTTCCAGTACCAACCTTTCTTTCCTCCATTGTTTGCATATCTGTGCATTAAACTGACCTATATCTCCTTATAGGGAGTGGGTAGAAGATGGTGCTTACATGATATGGCACCTCAAGATGGTGCTTGATTGGCTTGTGGGTCACAGAAGTGGGAAATGCTGGTTGCTGCATAAGCAACATGCAGCTGAGCTCCCTGGGGAGTGCTCTGCTTGTTTGTATCAACAACTTTGGGCCAACATGAGCCAGCATGGTCACATGCAGAAAGTAGGTCAGGCAGGTTATCTTGGCAATAATAGTTGTTTGGGAGCTGCTGGGATCATGGGAACAGCTGCACAAGTCAACTCCTTTAGCATTTCTGCCTTAATGGAGAAGTTGTTCAATTCACTGGAGGAGCACCATGGTGGCTGGCACTGGAACACTTGTCCTGTGAGGGGGTGTTGGGTGTTCAGCCTGGAAAAGGGACAGCTTTGAAAGAGATTATCAAGAAGATAGAGGCAGGCTCTTTATAGGAGTTTAAAGTGGGAAGACAAGAGGCAATAGGCACAAGATGGAACAAGGGAGGTTAAGGCTAGGTAGAAAGAGAAACTTTTTCAGTGCCCTGACAGTCACACCAGATAACAGGCTTCCCAGGGAGACTATGCAGTCTCCATCCATGGAGGTTTTAAAGACTAATTTAAAGCCCTGAGAGACCTCCTCTGAGACCACAGCTGAGCTTCCGTCGAACAGGAGCTTGAACTAAAGATATCCTGTGGTGTCTTCCAGCCAGTAAGTCTATGATTAAGAATCAGTCTGTTTTTAACAAATCTTGCCCAAACCCCAGGTTACAAAGGGCAGTCACAGCTTGGAGTTCACATTTTGGAAATCCATCCCAGTCTTTGTGGTAGACACAGAAAAATTCGACTAAGTTCGACCAATCCATAGTCAATACAGACAAATTTCACACAGCACAACAAGCCAAGTCATTGAGGGATTAAGGCTTAAATTTGAAGGGTAGCAGCTGTGTAAGTACCCTTCATTTATTTTCTCTTTCTGAGGGCCCGAGTCTCTAATGTCTCGTGCTATGTCTGTCAGAGCAGGGAATAGCCAACATAGCTGGCTTACGCTGCCAGCCAGCAGGCAGCTTCCCCATGCGCCTATCAGAGACAGTCCCCTGCACAGCGCGCACTCAGCCCCTGCACTGTTTGCTCCTCCTGTGTCATTCTGTCCTTCCCTCCTCACTTGGCTTCCTGTCCCTCTCCCCTCAGTGGCAGGATTACAGGACTAGTGTCCTGTTGCTGGCGTGCCCTTGTCCGAGCTTTCTGCCCGACTTTTTTTCTCTGCTCAGCTCTTCTCTTTGCTCCGGTAAGTCTGATGAACAGCTTCCTTGCTGTCACTGCTTGGTGGCATGGCACGAGGGCTTTAATGTAAGTACTTCCCTTTGGGACTGTCAACCCACATTTTCTAGGAATAGGCCTTGGAAAAGTCTGGCCACCATGTGACATCTGAGGAAAACAGGGAGGTATCCAAGGTTGTTGGTGAAGGTAAGAAATCCTTCTCTTAAGAGTGATCAGAGAAATTTAAGATTACTTTGGTAGAGCTTGTGTTGAAGTGAGACTGGGGGCCATGGATGGTCTGCTACATCAAGATTCAGGACATGATTCAGCAACATGAGAGGTGAGGTAGGAGGCTTCAGAAAGCCTCCAATCTGATTCTGAGCCTGACTGGAAACCTACCATGAAACCTCCAAACTTTTGTTCAATTTTGTACTAGAAAATCGTGCATAAATCATAAAGCTTGTCAAATGCAGTGTGTAGATGATACAGCTGGTTTTATCACCACTTTCTGAAGTAACACATAGGGCAGTGTCTAGACTGTAAGAAGGTACTTGTATTTTTGGAGCTACAGTAGCAGGAGCAATTCCAGAGTTTAATGTTTGCTGCTTTGAGGTGTCACTGCCGCCCAGTCTGGTGTTATATAAGGATAAAAATGCAGGTTTTATCAGCATATGTTGGCTGGTGCAAATGTAGGTAAAGCTTTGTTTTAGAGAAATGTGTGTGTATGTGAACTTAGAGCATAAAGTGCTAAATACCATCACCCATTTTAGAAGAGCTTAAAATAGCTCCTGGCTGCAGAGCAGGTGCCATGTGTCCTTCTGCTGAGTACATGGGGATGCAAAAGCTAAATATAGACCAGTCTGTAAACCCTCTAGAAGTTCAAGCTGCAAGAAGGATCTCAGAAAGCAAAACCCATGAGAAGGAAAAGATAAAAGAGTTTATCTTATAAAAGATAAACAAAACTCTGTGACAGTCTTCAAGGCACCCTGCAAGAGAAGAATACGTTTAATTTGTATTTTGTTCATGCCAGGAGGGTGCCTGGGCAGCAGTGTCAGCTTCAGCAGTGTGAGAGGTGGGCTGGCACACTCCAACATGGGAGCAGTTTTCCCAGCAGCAGTGGGATAGCTATTGCACCTCTGCTAAATCAGTCATTGGCTCTCGCCTACTGAACTTTTACTTTGAAAATACTGGCTGTTTTCAAAGCACAGTGAAGGCAAATTGTGCCATAAATGTTAAATATTAGTTATGTTAGTTAGAGACAAACAAACTTAGCATGCAACCAGACTGCTCTGAGGTGCACACCTTTTGCTGTTGCCTCTGGGTGCAGCTGTGGCTATGCTGTGTGCTCAGCTATGCTGAAAGCTCAATTTCTGTCCTGGGTTATTCCAAGTTCTTAACAGAAGAAGAAGGAGAATGGCAAAGAGTGTTTCTCACAGTGGGGAGGCAGCAACACCCTCTGGCTCTTGGGGGTGTTTCCCGCTGAGGGAGAGGAGGACCATAGTGACTATTCGTATACAGCAACCACAAGCATCAAGTTTCCATCCAAAACACTAGGGCCAAGAAAGGTGCTGATCTCGCAGCTGTGGAACCGGTCCAGGGTTTGGGAATGCTGGAGGAAAAGAGTAAACAAGATGCAATGTTCAGACTCAGTCAGACTGATCAGTCTTCCCCCTCGCCATAAAACAGGATAAGGCTGTGTTGGAAATTCAGGTGCCTGGAGGCAAGAGTAATGGTAGTAGGATGCAAAATGCAAAACTCAAGAGGTGGACAGTCTAAAATTGGGCAAGTCTGAAAAACCAAGGAATTCCTCTTCTGGACTCAGTCACCTGATTTTTAGGGCATTACATGTTTAAGATAGCGTATAATGTAAACACTTTGGGTCTTGCTGAAATAGGCACCAAAAGTCTTTTATAGCCAGATAAGGGAGAATTCTTTATGTACATCAAGATTAAGCTGGCTAGAGCACAAGGGAGAACCGTGGCCAGCTGCAGTAAAATCTCCCAGCATCAAAGGCTGTAAGCAGGCAACTCTCAGATTCTGTGTTTCCCTCAGCATAAACTGCAGCACTGTGGAAGCTGTTGTGCAAAACAAGGTACAGGAGTCTTCACAGGCATTGTGTTTGTGCTGAAAAGCAATTATCAGGCCTCTGGTTTAGCCTGAAGAAGAACAAAATAAAACATTAGGATATTTATTTGTGTGTGTAAATGCAACCCCCAGTATGGCCCAGCAGGTGGGCACCTTTGGGTTAGAAGTTCATTGCTATGTATTTCTGGGGTTCCTGCCTGCTTACCATTCTGGGCTGGTGAACGGAAACTCAGCAGATGTGAATTGCCATGGTTTCAGACTGATTATAACTAATCCCTTTCTAGCCAGGAATGTATGTTAGGGAAGATTTCCTGCAAGGCCAGCTTGTAAACATCTTGTGTCCTTGATTCTAAACATCCAGTTTCTCTTTCATTCACCCATGTTTTTCCCTTGTTACTGAGACACACCATGCACAGATCAATTGCCACTGTTGATTTATAGCCTACTATATTTGCAGACATGCTTTGTGATTCACATAAGAGGAAACCTTTAGCCAGACAGAGCTACCACATGAGCAATGAAGTTAGGAATTGGGAGGCAGCCAAGGGAGAGAGCTGAGGTGCAGAGAGAACATCGACTTGAGCCTACTTACAAAGAGGGGGAGATAGTCAGAAAAGAAATTAATATTTGGAAATGGTGCATTTTGCAATCCTATTCTCCCTCTGTGATGAGCATATTACAAAACCTGTTATTTTAAATTGGAAATATACTTTATGAGAGTTTTATTCTGCCTAAACAAGAGCTGGTAGTCCTGGGTTTTCTAGCAGATTGATTGCCAACTGCCAATTAGCTCAAATTAATGATTGCAATAGTAAACACTAGCCTGACCATGTCAGAGATAAACACATATTCTGTGGAGTCTCTAGCTCAGCCTTTACAATACTCTTACTGACCTTGAATTGGCAGTCAATTAAGCCTAGTTAAAAAAGATCACAAACAGGAGGGTAACATTCATGCTATCAGGAATTATTTACTTAAATTGCACATATACGGTCTAAATTTTTTATGTAAATTAAAGTCAATATGACATCAGATAGATATAGTTTTACCATCATTTTGCATATATATTGACTATGCCACAAGGAGTAAGGAAAGAATGGGATGTGATTGTGTGACAGGTCTGTGAGACCAGGTCCAGATTCATTCCTGAGCCATTTCTGCTGGCAAGTTGTATCTATGGGAGGACTGCAGGGGCATGGATTTATAGCTAACAGTTTTCAAGCACTTCCTGAGCCCCACTCAAAGCTTTCAATTATTTGCTTGAGAGATGATAACTTGTTTGACTATCTTATCTGCAAGCCCGGTCATATAGCTAGAAAATCAAATCTTGAAAAATGTTGCCTTAGTGATGGCCATCACTGCACTTCCAAACATCACTTTGACTGTGCAGAGTTTAATAACAGAGTCATTTGTTACAGTAAATGACATCTCTCTCTTATCATATAATGCCTTTGGCCATATTATTTTCAAAGTTTACAATTTTGAAAGCTGTAGAAATTTAGACACTATAGAAAATATATGCTACAGCCTGTTTGAACAGGGAACAAAATGCTTCCCAATTAGGTCCATGTTTTCAAAGCAAGTTGTCTTTTAAAAAATAAGAAACCAGCCACTTCAGATACTGGAAAGAACCAACCAACCAAGCTTCTTACCCTCTTCCTTCCCCACTGGCACCATTGTAAATCATATTATTAAAGAGAGGAACAAAAATCAGTCTGGAAAAGAGAGAGAAAGGACTCATGGCTGGAAAGAGTGCAAAGTCTGCAGTCAAGCAGCAGTGGGGGCTAGTTGCCAAGTAAGGCCTAGCTGTGCACCCCACATTTCTGCACTACTTCATGAGGGCAACACAGAGGTGCCAGCAGCCTCTCCTTCTGAGAGGGAAGAGGCCTTCACAACTCTGCATTTTCCAGGTGCCCAGGATGCTCATGCTGACACCCTCATTACCAGGTCTTGGGTAAGCCAAAGCAGGAACACAGGTATGTTGGGGCCTCTGTATTTGCCTGGCTGAGTGCAGCTGCTCAAAAAGGCAAGAAAATAAAAGCTTCCCTTTGCAAACTAGGAATAAATTATCTGAAATTTGCCCCACAAAACATCACAGACTATCAAACTATGTTATGTGTGGTTGATTTTATTTCACTGTGATTTATTCTGTATTTTGTACTTTGTCAAAGAAGCTGTCAGCAGCATGCAGCAAGTACAAGAGAAGGGTGGTTTAGAGCTGTTTATCATATTCTTTGCTGTTATTGTGATGGTACCAAACCACGTCTCTTGTAGATCAAGCACCATGCTGGGCTTTCCAAGGGCACAGAGCAATTTTTGGTGCACCAATTGAATTTAAAATATTTTTCATGATTATTGACTTAAGATGTGCCAACAGGAGAGAAACAGGAAATGAAACTAATGCAGCTCTGAAGTGAAGCTGCCCATATCAGTAGCCAGCATTGCAGGTAAAGAGATCAAGAAAAGTAAACATGTGGCAAATAATATATTCCGGGAGGAAAATACACTGTAAGTGACTGGGGTGTCATTTCATGTGTCATTGCTGGCAGTGGGAATAGGAGGTTTTCATTTTGAAATGTTAGATTTGGGTAGGCTTTTGTCTTGGAGAATATGCAATTTGCTTTTCTCCTTGCAGGCAAATCACCTTGGTTTTTTATCTACATGTAATATATTTGTCAAGGCAGAGCCAATGGATAAGCTGCCATCCCAAATTTCACACAAAACCATTCACATGCTAGCTAAGCTTTGGGAACAGCTTGATGGCTAATTCTGTATGCCTTTAAATTTACCCTCCATTTGTTTTTCTGTCAGGTACTGCAGCAAGCATGGAGAATGACCAGTCTTCCACCTCACCCGAGCAGGACATCCAGGGGCAGAGTGAGGACAAACCTGCCCCTGGTCTGCCATCCCCTGCTCCAGCCCCCGCAGAGCAGCCAAGTGCGTGGCCCGAAGCAGCCGTGTGTGACATTTCAGAGGAGTTGAACCGGCAGCTGGAGGACATCATTAAAACCTACGGGTCTGCCACGAGCCTGATGGAGAAGGAAAGCACTGCTACAGGAACCGACAGGCCTGAGAAGGGAGAGCCAGGCAATTTGGAGGATGCAGAGTATGAAGATGGAAATGAGGAGAGTGAGAAAGAGAAGCTGGCTCCTGGGGATGCTTCCAAAGTGAAGGAGCCCAGTGGCAACAAGGAGCAAAAGCTGGAGAAGAAAATCCTGAAGGGACTAGGCAAGTATTTACATAGTCACACAGCCCTTCTGTAAACTCAGGAAAGAACTCCCTGGTCCTTGCTTTTTACCATGTTAAGTTTCTGGTGTGGATGATAGGGATCTACGGCTACCACTAAAAATTGCAGTGACCATTAGAGCTTTTCTATAACTGATAATTATTTTTGGCATTACCCAACATGAAGGCTACATCAGATATTAATCCTTTTAAAAAAGCATTTAGGATTTTATCACACAACACTGATGTGCTACTGGGCCACCCAAACTGGTTAGCCAAAGCTGTCGGTCTGATGACACACTGCACAAAATCTCTTCTGGTTGAAGGAAAGCCCAGCCTCTTATTTGTACCTCAGTGAATGTTTTCTTCTCCTGTCTCCTCATGTATGACTGGTCACAGGTCACAATAGTAATAATGGTGCTACTATATGGCATGGGAACCTGCAGAATAAATTTACTGTCATGCCCAGGTTATTTTTCATTTAGCAAACCCCTGCACTCATCATATAATATATATGAAATAAGACAATACATTTGTTCTCTAATAGCTGAGCCCTGGGAGGGCTGTTAGTTGAGCTAGAAAGAAATCTCAGCAAGTTTTTGTATACATGTACTTTCTGCTGGGCAGCCACTAGAGAGCAATGTAGTTACATTCCAATCTAACATACATGTAAATGATTTCCCCTCCTACGTTTAACTCTGGCCAATCTCCAAGCCTCTCCTTTGCATGAGAACCCAAACCCAAATGCAGACTAAGCCTGAAAAGAAATCACTACAGGACATTCTTAACAGACAAGGAGCTAAGCACAGGATACAGCATGGGTGTTTTACTCAAAAATTCTTTGAATGAGAAGAAAGTTCCTCATTTTCTACTACCTTGGCTTTGGTGCAGTTACTGGTACCTCAGCAAGCTCAGTGAAAACCCTACCAACACACAGTTCTCCATCTGCACTTGTGACAGTACATACCAGGATTTGATTTTAGTTCACTGCAGCTTATTTATGATGATGCTGTAGAGAGAACTTAGTGTGAAATAAAGGATTTTCTCCATAGACAGTACTCCTGGACTGCACTAGACTTGAAGGAGAAAAAGTCCAGCCCAAAGCAGAAAGCAAATTTTGTCTCACAGCCTTGGGAAAGAGGAGCATTTGGAAAAGCATGTCCAAACCCCTGGGACCACAGGCAACCTTATCTCCAGGGACATCAGGGACACTTTGTACTTGATGAACAAGCAATGTTCAAGCTCCCGCTTGTACCTGGGGCTGAAGTGAAAACCAAGAAGTATCAGAGAAGAATACCTAATTGTCTGTGCAGTGATTTAGCTCTGCACACCCAGGGAGTTATTAGACTGTCTCTGGTGTACAAACTTTCTTCACCACATCAGGGAACTGATTTACACCAGTATCACATAGCCCACACCTGGCTGGCAGTACCTACCACTCTCTGATTGTTTACTTCCACACCATAGTCTCCATATCTGACTTAATATTCCTGACCTCTTGTGTGGGCTGATCAGCAAAGGAGCTGAGTACATCAGATTTGATCCACTTTCACTTGCAAAGAGATAGGTTCCTGAGCCTTCAGGGTCCAGGCCCTTTCTGTCCTATTTCAGTCAAATGTGCCATGTGTCTGACCGAATCATGTTGCAAAAACATTCAATGAAAATCAGATTACACAGGACAAAAGCATTTCACAGACAATGCTTTTGCTAGAAGAAAGCACATTACTGAGGTCTGAAATGGAGGAAAGTTCTAGCATGTTTGTTCTTATGCAGCAAAGAAAAACCCAGAAAATTATAGCAAAAATTATTCCTTTCTTTCCAAAATGCCTCATTTCACTCTGAGTTTTTACAGTTTTTACATGCATGAAATAACAAATTTCATAACAGTACATCAACTACAAACTAACTCTAGCATCAAATCTCTGTTTCTTTTTTTTCTAAGGAAAAGAAGCCACCCTACTGATGCAAAGTTTGAATAAGCTGAATACTCCAGAAGAGAAGCTGGACTTGTTGTTTAAGAAGTATGCAGAGCTGGTTAGTACAATGTTGGCTCTTTTCTGTATGAACTGTGTATACAAGAAGGTATAAAAAATATATGCAGCATGGTCAAACCTCATGTAGCAGTAGTGTCTATCCTGATAAGTGAATACCAAAATAATTTTCATGGTCAGATACTTATGGGTGAAAAATAGAAAAAAAAGGAAAAAAGTGATGAAAACAAGATTTGGGTCAAAAAGTTTATGAGGCAGAATATTTGTACTTAAAGGCAAATCTACCAAACTGGCCCACACTGGAGACTGGTGTCCAGACTCCTGCCTTCACCTCCTTTCAGGAGTTTTGCATGGCTCTGTTGTGGGTATTTAAATTATGTGATTTAAATTTGGTGATTTCATCAAAATGAAAATAATGCTGGACTTAGTATAAAACTTCCTGTATTAGAAAGCAGATAATAGACAACTGAGACTAGTCATAAGAGAAGCCACAACACAATGAAATGAAATGAAGAGTCACAGCCCCTGCCACCACAATGTCAGCCCTGTAACAATGCCACCTACTTGACTGTTTTTCCCACAATTAAGATGGGTTATTTTCAGATTAAGGGATTTTTTTCTGTGCAGTCAAAGGACTGCATGACCATAAGCAGTGGAAATCTTACAAATGAAAAGGCTGCAGCATTTTACACTTTGTGCAGTGCCGAAAAATGTGCAAAGCAGAACATTGGCTTTGTAATTGGTTTTATGCACCAATGTGTCCATGTCTCATCATAATGTGAAGCCAAGTTTAGCTTTCCCTTTTTTTCATGTAAAATCCTCGGATTTCATAAATTGGGCTCAGGCTGTTCATAGTTTATCTCATGCTTAAAGGGACTTCATGCTCATGGATTAACTGAAAAAGGTCTTCTTCCTCTGTAAAGTACTCTCCATTGCATTCAAATGGCATTGGAGCACTGTATAAAACAGGGCCCAGTTTGCCAGTAGCACATGCAGGAGAAAGGTGCTAAAACAAAAATACTGAACACTTGTTTCTGACATACTGTGCAATGTCACTAAAATAAATCATTCAGTAAACACAACTAAAACCTTGTTGGAAACAGCCTTACCCTGCTCACACAGAGCAGCTGAGGGGCATAGCGTGATTAATGGCTTGTCAGCAGTTGGCTGTAGCTGTAACTGCTCTCCCTGCTCCCTCTTGTCCATCCCCATCACACACTTCAGATCAAGTCTTGTTTTTGCAGTTGTTTTCCAGCTAGGTCTGGTGAGCCATGTGGTGACACAAACACTTGTTGCAGCACAGCTCAAGGGAAGGTGTAGCCGTGTGACAGATGTGCTGGCTGTGGCTTCCCCTCCTTCAGGTAGTGCTGGGGCTGGCTGTGGCTGAAAAGGTTCCTGGTCCTCGGGGCACAATGCTGCACCAACCCTTCCCCACAGCCACCCAGCAATGTGTTATTTCCCTGCCAGCCCATGCGCTGGCACAGTCTGTATGAATGTTGGCACACAGAGGGCTGGAGCAGGGCTGGTGAAGGTAGAAGCCATGCCAGCGGGGATGGGGAAGTGAGACAGCACAGCCATTTGGGCACAAGCTCTGCCACACTTCCCGCCAAAAGAGAACATTTCCTTCACTAAATCCAGTGTATTGGGTTAGTAAAGCAGGCTCTGGTTTACTACAGCTTTTGCCTACAAACAGCTGTTACAGAATTGTTTTTAACTGGCTTATTTTCAGAGGTCCTTAGAGTCTCAGAAGTGCTGGGTGCAAGAAAAACATGCTAATAAATAAATATGAGCTCTGTCATTGTCTGCAGTGGGATCAAGATAAAACTTTTTTTCCTAAATTGACTGTTTATTTCTCTAGGTCAGCTTTCAAAAGTCATAACTCCTCCTATTTGCAGTTAATTTTAGCTTCTGTTTCATTAATTATTCTTAAAAATTTATCATTGGAGACCCTTTTGGCATTCCTATTTACAGTGAATTGCCTTTTTCAATGCAAAAGTAACACCATTAGATATTCCTGAGAACTTTGAGAATTTGATAAATTTCTAGTGCAAATAATATTAATGGGGAGAAAAAAAGCAAAAAAAATGCTTGTAAGGCTTCTCCAATCGTGGTAAAGACCAACTTTATTCTGAGCCCCCTGTCTCAAGCACAGTTTGAGTGAATCACGTGAAATTTGGATAAATCATTATCCACTGAGCACAGGCTGTGCATGCAAAATGTGAAGCAAAAAGAACACTTTTTATGTTTTCAGTGGAAAGGGGAAGGGGACAAAAAGCAAGCTTATGAAGGAAAAAAATCTCAGCCTTAATTACAGAAGAGCATTTTTTTCCTACAATACTAGAAAAATTATTTCAGCTAATGCAGCTTGATTAGATGCAAAAGCCCCTGTTGTGATCTACAGGAGTAAAAATAGACAATGCATATGTTAAAAGTTGGACATAAACTGCAAATATACTCGAAGCTGGTAAGACCATTGTTTTGTGGTACACTTAGCTGTGATTTGATTAATAATACACAGACCTCTCTTTTGCAAGCATAAATTACTGAACCTCTGCAGAAAACAGATGAAAGTATAAAATATAATGCTATTGACTGTCTTGTTTGAGCTCCACATCATTCCCCAGTGCTCACAGACCTTCCCAGTCATACTGGGGTTAATAATTACTACCATATTATTAGATTATGTAGTCTTAACAGCAACTGTTATTTTTAAGGTTTGCATGTTTAAGCTCATGTGCTACTGTTTTTCAATCAGAAAACCTCCAGACTTCAGAAATGCCTTGCAATGTGTGCACACCTGTGATGCAGTGAGGAGGGTTATTGTGTGTTGGAGATGAAATCACTAAAAGCTTCAGAGGTGAAAGGCTTCTTTGACCTGACTGTTGGGGTGTTAATTAACAGTACAGGAATTTTTTTCCACATATCTAGTGATAAACATGTCAAAAGGAATGACCAGACTGTGCGGGGATTACTATTAGCAATTTTGTTTCTGGTCCTCTTTTCCCTCTCCAAATACACCTCGCTCCCTACCAGCCTGCTAGGGAAGGCAGGAGCCATGGACCTACAGAACAGGCTCCCAAGGGACATCAGGGACTGTCCGTGTTTCCTCCAGGAATTATATGGAGATGAAGAGCCCAAAAGAGGTTTGATTCATGACCCTCTGCCATTGATGACAGGACCTTCAGAAACACAACTGACAGATGCTCCGACATGGTCCTGTGAGCCAGAGGAGACTGGCAAGTGGAGGTGCCCACATGTCATTTTGGGAAACTCTTCCCTGAAGAGAATTCTCCTCCATCAGCAACAAAACTCCCAAAATGAACAGCATTCCTGGTCTCCAGAATTTCTTCTGTTGTTTTTTCCAGCAGGTATTTAGGAAACTGCTTCTTTTTCAGGAAACTGTAAAATAGGATGAGCAACTACTGTCTTACCTCATGATCTGGAGAAATCTCACCACATAAAGAACTGACTGCTCTAGTTCTAAATGTTGAAACAAAAATAAAAACCTCACTGATGTCCCTCAAAGAAATGAAAACCAAAGAAGGAAGAGCAAAAATGGTGTAACAAGTGTTAAAAATTATGTTCACCCACCCACAGTATAGCATATTTGGGACTGTTGCAGCAAGCAGGCTTGGGAATGTCCAGGTTCCTCTCTCCTCTCCCATTAGTGCTGGTAAATACAAAACATTTCCTAAGAGGTTAAGAAAGTGTGAAGACTTTCCCCAGACCAAAAGAGCTCATTTTCTTTTCTATCCCTCTTTGTTTCACTTTAATCCATTTCCCTCTTTTAATCCCCGTTTTGTCCAGCTGGAAGAACATCGTGCTGAGCAGAAAAAGCTGAAGTATCTACAGAAGAGGCAAGCCCAGATCACCAAGGAGAAGGACCAGCTGCAGAGTGAGCACAGCCGAGCCATCCTTGCCCGCAGCAAGCTTGAGAGCCTGTGCCGAGAGCTCCAGAGGCACAACAAGAACCTCAAGGTGAGTGGGAGCCTTATCACAGTACCCAGCAGTGGTGGGAAATAAGACTTTCCCATTTGCCTCTAGTACCATTTATACACTCTAGCCTCGAGGTCCATTTACACCAAGACCCCTTTATTTCTCATTTGGAAATATCCCAGCACTTTTGGACACTGGGTTTGCCCATACTAGCTCTAAGCCCTCCTTGCATTATTAGGGAGCTCAGTGCAGAGAAGAGCAGCGGTGTTAACAGAGCATGTGTTAACTGCACTGTGTCTCTCAGTGCAGACGCAAATGCATGTGCATGGACAGAATCACAGGAACACCAGCTTTCCTCCAGTGGACTCAGAGGAGGCTGGTGGAGGTTTTCATGTAATTTAAGCACTTTTTCAAGTAATTTGTGAGGGTCAGTCAATTAAGACATTTGCCTCACGACACCAAATGTCAAGACAGGAAGAATGCCAACGTTATTTGTGGAAGTCGTTTGGATTACGAGAATGAGTTCAAAGAGTAAATTTTCAGGAGTGTCAAAAGGCTGGGATCCATATGCCACATCTGCCAATTGCTTTGTGCACCACACCAGTTAAATGTGAAATCTAAAATATGATTGTGCTCCTTGAAAAAAATGTATGTTCAAGAAGAATTTTCTGTTGTGATTGTCCTTTTTTCCTGAGTGCATGTTAGTGATCATGTTGGTATTAGTATACAAAAGGCCTCTGCTTTGATCCATTCAAACCCTTTCTTTATGGGGATATAGTTATGAATAGCATTACACATATGAATTGTCAGCAGCAAGAATTCCACCTGATATAACCTCTAGAAATGGTAATGCATTTTCATTCATTTCCACTGGCTCAGGGGTGGGCCTTCAGGGTCTTGCTCTGTCTTTCATTGTGTGCTGGTAAGAATACAACTGGGAGAGGGAGTAGTCACACATACACTCAAACTGTGCACTCGCAGAAGGATAAGAGCTGTGTAACAGATAGAAAAGCTAGAAGCAAATCTCTGTGCTCAGTTATGGTCACACAGAACTGGTAGTGAAAATTAAATTGTGCCCATTATTTGTATTAGACCTGAGCTATTCCTCAGTATTGATCTACAGTGATTAACCAGGTCATCTGTGGGTAAAATCTTTCAAAGAAATACAAGCCAGTTTTAAACTGAATTAAGAATACAGTGTACAGAGCTTTGCATAGCATTAATTGGTATTTCTAAAAAAATCATATCAGTGGAACAAATCAGTGAAGACTGGGGTATAGAAAAAACACTAATTCTATTTGGAAAACATATTTGGAACAAATTCTGTTGAATTCCTCATGCAGTTCCCCAGCTACTTTATGCTTATTAATCTTCCTACTAAAGAACATTATTTTTTCTTTTCTCTTTGTATAGAAATACTTCATTACACATTTCATCTTTACAATTAGGAAAGTCTCTTTCCAATATCTCTTCACGTGTTGGACTGCTTTACTTTGTGACTAGGTTCTCTAAATAAACCTATAAATTTCAGACTCAGTTCTTATTTTTATCCTGTATCCATGCCAGGTGAGCTGGGGAAGGTACCTGAGGTGATCTGGTCTTAGGAAGAAGTGTTCAAATTTTCATCACTTCTTTCTAAGAATATGGAGTTCTTTTAAGAAACACTGAATACTATCTTTCCTCTGGTTCCCAACCCCAAAGTTAAATAAGGCAGTAAGACAAAATATGTTTGCAAAATGCACAAGAAATAAAGTAATGAAGAAAGGCATTCATTATCTTTATCCATTTTTGTCTCTCTAAGAATTTTAGCATAGTTCTTGGAATATTTGCCTTTATGCTTTAGCTCCTTGAAATCTGTGAATGTCCAGAAACTCATGTTCTATTTATTTAAATTAGTTCAATTTTTTTCTCTTATGACTGTGCTTAGAGAGTCCAAAACCAGAAAATCCATCAAATGTTATTTTTAAAATCTTATATTTAAATATTTTTATTTTGGTTTTGGCAGGACAGAGGAACTGGTTCTTAATTTTTTAGTGCTTGGGATTAGCACCTCTCATTATGTTCCAAAATGTGGAAAATAGAAAATAGGCAATTGTGTCATTTCAATAGCAAAGGAGAAACCTGGCCTGCCCACATCAGAAACCCCCTCTGACTTACCATGTGGTACATTATATGCACATCACATCATGTAAATGTCATCTTCACTCATCTGGTGTGTGGAATTCCCATTAACTGCAGATCCGTGCAGCCAAGTGGTGATGAATATGCAATGCAGAGCTGCATTGAAAATCCACAGGGCAGATCAGGGAAGAAAAATTTCTAGTTAATATTGGATACCAGCCTCAAATTCTCACTTACGTACAGTCCAGCTATTCTGATTACTTCCTTGCAGTTACACAGATGTTTAATTCTCCCTCCAAGAAAAGAAGAATAAAGGTTTGTGAAATAGAGGAATGTGTTCCCACTGCAATAAAGAGCAGCTCTGAGAGCAACAGCAACTCATTTCTCTGCATGGAGTTCATGTTCTGCCAATTATCTGACAGTTTGGTAGCTACTTAGCATCTTGTAGTGACATGAACATCTCAGGTCCCTCGTCCTTCCTGCCACCAGGCATTAAGCAGTGACTTTCATATAAATGTCACAAAAGTTAACAGCTTCAGTTATGGGCTCAGCTCCAAACTGGCTCAGACCGTGGTGCCTGGGAATGAAGAGCACGGTTCATTGAAAAAAAGAATTCCTCGCTCATATCATCTTGGCTGATGTGGCTTCAGCAGACCAATAGTCTTCTGGAACTGCCCCAGAGAGGCATGAGAACAATTCCAGTATCAATCACATTCTTCTATTTGCAAATGATCTCACATTCCTGTGCTAAATCCCAAACTGCAAAATATCCAGTCTTAATTTTAACAAGGTTTTACTTAATGCATTCTTTCATTCTTGGCAGCAAAAGATGAGAGCAAAAGCAATATTGCACTAGGACACAAGAATATGTTTGAAAGGGTAAACATGGAGTGCAAAGGTTCAGAAAGGGCAGAGAAGAGAGAACAACAGTTTATGGCTGGTCTCTACACAGTGCTGTAGCCACATCTGTCCTTCTGCTCAGCCAGCTCCCCTCACCCACACCTACTCTTAATCTGTGACTGGGATCTCAAGGATTTAACAAATGAGGGCCCCTGAGGAACTCCCCAGGACACATAGGGAGCAAATCCCCATCCCCAAGCAAATACCCTTCTCAAATATATTTTTCTCCAAAGCAGAAGAGATACAGAGAAATACTGCATCCTGCAAATAAATGTTTGCTGGCTCAGTGTCTTTAACCATGAATCTTTGTACTGTCTCTGTGCTCTGCATTGTATAATTTTTCTTCCTCAGAAGAGCAGGAAATAAGATCTTCTGAGTAACACATGTACAGAGGGTTGTTTTTTTTACATTTTCATGATTGGTAGTCTTAGGATGTCTTGTTTCACCTTGTAATAGAACTGTTTGCTGTGACATATGCACAATCCACCTTTTTTTTTTATATTCATATGGACTTATTACTCTAGAGAGATTTAAATCACAGTGGTGACATGTTATAACACTACTTGGTCTACTGAAACAAAATATTTTTGAGGAAGGAGGTTTTGAAGCCATAGAAATAGGGCTTCAGACATGCAAGTTCAATTTCTCACTCTGACTTCTGGAAGTGAAGCACCTTCTGCCTGCTCAGGGCTGCACCTATGTAATGGAGAACTAAGAGGCATGAGGAGTTTTTAAACTGTGTATTAGAGATAAAATAGAGTTCTGGTTTAACCAAAACTACCTAGGAATTCAAGTTAAATTTGGAACAGTTTCAAAGAAAAATAAAAAGGATTACATTGTTTGTAAACATATCCTTTCAAAAGAAAATTTAATGTTTCCTTTTGGGAATGCTAAACGAGTAGATTTAAAACATTTTCTGAACAGCGTTTTTAACTCTACTTTGGAAGAGCATTCTTCTGCTAAGAAGATTAAAGAAGAAGTACCTACAAACTGCTCAATTGCTGGTCAAGGAAAATGTTTCAAAATCATTCTTACCAGCTGAAAAAAATAAAAATTTGAGAGCTTCTCTTGCATCTTGCTGCAAATTTTCCATGTGTCCAGTTTCCACACCAGGTACTGAACCAGGACTCAACCCCCAAGTCATTTGCCGAGCTCCACATGAAATTCTTCCTTCCTCTTAGGAGAGGGCGTCCTTCTGGGCCCACACTTTGTATTACTCTGTTTATGAGTACACACACAGGTTCTTGTGTGAACTGCAGAGCACAGCGGGGCTTCATGGTGATTTCTGTGCACGAGGGTATTATTAATGGCTCCATTGTTTTTCTCCCATCATCCAAGGCGCTGTCATCTCTATCGCTCCCTGGACAGCAAAAGGACAAACGTGTCCTACCTTGAAGAGCAGCTGGCCTAGATCAAGCTTGTGTTGTGCATGCCAAGCAGAAATTGGGTCATTTGGTATTCACCTTACTTTATGAGCAGGGCCTGAATCAACACCTGCTATGTCACATTCATGATACAAATTATACCTTATTAGAGTCAGCTAAGGCTTTATTCAAATATATTTATAGAAAATATCCATATGCAGTGTTATCAGAGATTTTTATGCAAATTACTATGCTAGTTGAAACCTTATTAGAGTGTGCTATTTGCATGCTGTGGAGTGAGTTCTTAACATGGTCCTGGCATGATTTTAACTACAGCAGTATGGTCCTAGCCACTCTGTATCAGGATTACATTCCCCAGAAGGGCAGACTGTCCTGGAAGAAAATGAGGAAGGAATAAAAATAGTCTGTACTTCTGGATCCAAAGCAAAAAATATAGACTCTTTCTGCATTGTCTTTTATATAAACAAATCCAAAACAGAACTTCAATAACAGGGAAAAAAAAAAAAAAGTCTGACCATCTGCTTTGATTCTGTAGGAAACAGCCCACAAGCTTTCCTTGATTCCACTGGCTAGTAAATTAGCGCGAATGTTCATGTCAGTTAAAAAGTTAGGGAAGGAAAATTGAGGAATTGGAAGGGATTCTTCAGAAAGTGATGGATTTCTCTTAAAAATTTTAATCCCAAAGGCCATGAATTTGATATGAAGATTCCTTGTTAAAAGGAGGCATTTTAAAGGGTGATTTTTAAAATTCAGTTAAAGAGAATTTTGATAAAAGAGCTTTTGACTGCTTCCACTAAATATCTTCTTCCAAAGCAAAAGCTGTGATGCAGTATCATGAATCAAGACATGTATCTATGTCCTCTCTTTCAGGCTTGCTTTCATCTGAAGCTCTGCTCTACATCCATCTTTATAAATGCAAATTCTTAGTTCCCTAATTTTTTCAAGGCCGCTGTGTAATTTGCTCTGTAAATTTAGAATCACGCCTGATGTTGGAGCAGATGAAAGCAAGAAAATCTCCAAACACATATAATCCTTCAAAGGGAAGCCTTATGCTACTCTGAAACAGTATTTTTCTGGACCTGCTTATTATGTCTCTCACTTACTGTGTTCTCTCCCATTTAACAACAGGAAGAAACAATCCAGCGGGCACGGGAGGAAGATGAGAAGAGGAAAGAAATAACCAATCACTTCCAGGGCACACTGAGTGAAATCCAGGCTCAGATCGAGCAGCAAAGTGAGAGGAACATGAAGCTCTGCCAGGAGAACACGGAGCTGGCAGAGAAGCTGAAGAGCATCATTGACCAGTATGAGCTGCGGGAAGAGGTGAGCAATGCCCAGGCTGCTGGCTGGGACAGGCAGCACACCCAGCTGTCCCGGGGAAAACAGGAAGCACTGCCAGCAGCCTGGCCATTATTAGGATGTCTCACAGAGGTAAGAAGG
Organism: Erpornis zantholeuca; assembly: GCA_013400515.1. Lineage (NCBI taxonomy): Eukaryota > Metazoa > Chordata > Aves > Passeriformes > Timaliidae > Erpornis > Erpornis zantholeuca. Next base: position 112,605 of record VZTN01022310.1, on the reverse strand, counting down.
GCAGCCCCTGCCATGCTTTGCCCTCTGAGGAGGACTGTGCCTGCAGCAAGCCCTCCAGTCTCTGCGGGTATGGAATTGTGTGGGACAGCACCCTGCTCATACCAGCCATGGCAGCCTTGCTGATGTGGGGGAGAGGGGCTGAGGCACCCAAGCAGCAAGATGTGCCATCTGCCAGCCCCATCACAGCTCCCACAAATCCCTGGGGAACTCACCTAGCATCCCGTTCCTCCTTCCCACTAAGCTCCCACTGAGCACATCCCAGCTCCCACTTCTTTGGACAGCCTGTTCTGCAGGTGACAAGAAGTATATTTTGTTCCCTCCAGAAGCAGGTTGCTGAGAAGGACTCTGATGTAAACTATGTTGATGCCTTATCTGGCTACCTAGAAACAGAGACTAGACAGGAATAAGGGAATAAAGGAGGTATTTATTTTAAAGGCTTTCCAAGGTTACACCCTGGGGGTCCAGAGGTTCCTGCCTCAGTGGGTCCCAAGATGGACAACAGGTCATGAGTTCTTCACACTTTTATAGATTTGGTCCATTTCTATATCAGCATAAATTCTCTAATTAAAACTTTAGCTAATGATGTAAATTCCCCAAGCTTTTCCCCCCACTTCCCAAGATGAATGTTTACACTTTTGGGCCTAGGACAGTGTGGGTGTCCTTGGAGAGCAAGCTGGAAAGGCTTTGTTATGTCTGTCTTAGCATGAGAGAGCGGCATGAGCTACAGGGAACTTCAGAGTTACACTAGGCAGCACAGGATTTGAACAAATATAACAGTTAAAACCTAAGGCAGCAATGTGACCCCTCCCCAAAAGCAGAAAATTAGGATGACGGATAAAGGAAACCCTTTGAATTCAAATAGATTTTTTTTTTTTTTGCAGACACAATGCTCACTAAGATGTAGCAGATAATAGACAGATGGGAAATTATTATTTCTGTAAACATTGGAATTGGCCAGAAAATTTTGACACCAAAAACATCCTCCAGTAAAATCCCAAACTAATAATTTTTTTTATTTCATGACAAACACTAACAAATATCACAATGGGTCTTTTTACAGTTTCTAAATACATTTACTGTGAGCCTTAGACAACATTATCATACTGAATAAAACATAAGTAATCTGTCTTTACAACCTGGAATGACTGGTACAATACCTGCTTTTCCTAATCTGTTGAATCATGTATGAAGTCTTAAACTGAATGAAGGAAATGTACACTTCTGTCTTGTGGTGTCTATGAGAAGAAAATGTAAACCAGAGGGACAGACCCAGAATAATTGCTCCTGTGAATTTTATCTAAGTGAATTAAGAGTGAAGAAGGCTATCAGCAACATTCATATCCTGAAGGTCACCATGGAGGCAGATTTTACAGGCTAGTGGAGGCCTCTGGTCTGTTGGTCTGATCTCCAGATCCCCACTCTTGTACTTTCACCTGGGCCCTCCAAGCCCACGTTTTGCAGGTGTGGCCAGACCAAAGGGGATGTACTGGGCTTGTACTTACACAGAGGATGTCGTGGGCTGTGCACATGCTCCCAAGTACTGCAGGTGCAATGTGTCTACACCATTGTCTGCACTGTGGCTTAGATCCACCAGCCATTTAATGGCTAAGAAAAAGTATGTCTCCAGCACATTAGTTATTAATGAGCAATTAATTGATCTTCAGCCATATTAGATTATACTGATGACTTCATATGTAAACCATAGAAATGGCAAAGATGCTAAGGCTTTTTTTTTCCCAACAAGGTATCAAAATTGATAATGTACACCAGTTTCTCTTCCCATGCTAATCCTGGCACAGTTTATTCTTATCAGAGCAGTAATTTTTTAGTAATTGCAATAGGTTGGGTGTCTTCTTGTTTTGCAATGTTTTTGTCTTATAAGTGTTCCAGTAAATAGCTGTACATGTACAAGCATGAAGGTCTATGTAAGATAGTTAAACCTGTACATTCAGCAGAATTTATTTTTTTACAGCACCTTGATAAAATATTTAAGCACAGAGAACTTCAACAGAAACTGGTGGATGCCAAGTTGGAACAGTCTCAGGAAATGATGAAGGAAGCCGAGGAGCGACATCAGAAAGAAAAGGAATATGTACCTATCCTTCTAATTTGTCTGTCTTTTATCTAACTTTAGGCCAACACAAGCCCTGCATGCAATTTCACTCATATACTGACTGGATCTTCAGGTCCAGTCTGGGATCCAGTAGCAGAGAAGTTTTAATAGCTACCATCAGTGCTCAGGGCAAAGGAACAGCCTCTGGAAGGCTGCTTTTATTTTGGCATTTACAGTTTTAGAAGCATGCTCTAACCCAGTTAGAGCCCAGGCTGCTCCAGCTAACTCACTGTTACTGTGCAGTTGGTGCATCCTGATGTTGGGTCAGGTTATGCCATTAGTTTTCAATTTTCTCTGGTATTTGATACTCCATCTCCCCACACAATAAATGCACACATCTAAACCATCAGAGAGGACACCAGGAATGTGGAATTGAAGTGAAATGGCTGAAGGCTGCTCTTCCCCCAGGTTCAAAGCCTCCCCAGACATCTTGCCATGGGTCCAGTTTTGCCAGAGGAGGAGTCCACAGGAGCCACTTGCTCTGACAAAGCCTCCCCTTCCCTGTTTACCTCCCTATATCGATTTGCCAGTACCTCTTTCAGGCAGACAACACCTTTGTCTGCTCTTCCTCCCTTTCTGGAGGAGGGGACATCTCTAGCAATGGGACAGGGAAAAGCAGTGGTCTCACACACTTTGTGACTCAATCAGATTAAAATTAATTTTCTCAGACTGCTTGATTTTTCACAGAAATCCTCACATCTGCAGTGGATCAGAGTTCAACACTGGCAAATAGTCCATCTTCTCAGTGGAGGCAGCAGCTCTCAGAGGGAGTGACAGGCTCTCATTAGCTGGAAGAAAGCTTTCGTTTTTACCACTCCTTCAGCTAACACAGGAGCAGAGTGAGAGAGCTCTAAAGAGAGGACATTTATCCCTTCGCCATATCTAGGGACATATTAGCACAAGTCTAGCTAATGGGTATCTTAAAATATGGATGAAAATGTGGGGCTCTAAGCCCTGTGGTTCGAGCACAAGGGAAACAGCATACACCATATACCAAAAACAGCCCAAAAGAGCATTTATCCTTTCTCTGCACTGATCTTGCAGCTGGAACACCCACTCCTGATCAGCTTTACTCCCAGCTAAAGAGTGAGGGTGAAAAGGAGCTGGGGCTTCTCTGTGTAGATCTGCCTATAACTGCATGACAATTTGTAGTCCAGCTGACTTACTCCCTTTCACTCTGAAACCTACATAAAGCCAAACCCCAAAATTTCATTCACAACTGTTGTTTCTTGGCAGATTTAAACTCCAGTAAACATGTCCAAGAAATCACTTAAAATGGCAAAGCAAATATGGGCTGACTTTACTACTGTCACTGGGAGTTATGCTACTGAGTACCAGATTTCAGAAACTGGGGGGAAAAACACCCTCAAAACAGAAGATGTAAAAGACCAGGCATTGGTTTTGTGGAAAACTGGTATATAGAGCCTTGTGCCAATGACTTTTCTTGCTGCACCTCTCAGAACATGAGTTTTGGGGCTGTTTGTCAGCTGTGACTGTCCCTGTTTTAGTCAAAACTTCTTTGTGTGTATTAACTGGTTTGCAGTTCTGGATACTACCAAAACTGGTAGTTTTGATATTTTAATTTCTTTTAAAGTACTGAAAGTCATCACTGTCTACCATTGGGAGTGGAAGATTTTGGCTTTGCTGTGTGTATGAAATAACAGGTTTAAAAACAAGCTACAAAACCTTTACGTAGTGGGTGTATAATAGTATGCACAGTGTACAAGGAATATTTTTCCCATTGTCCAAATTAATGCTTAAAAATCCTGTCCTTGAGGTAGGCTGGTGAGGTATGGCTAACATCACCTCCAAGCAAGGTAGATTTAGCTGCAGAATTTAAGGCCAAAAGCCATGCAATGAGTCAAGACATAATTAAGCATGTCACGATTCATCACAGGTAGCCAAGCACCCATAGAGCTGGCCTACACTTGGCTCCCACCTCCATCCTATTGATGTGCTCTTAGTCCCACCCACCCAGCTATTGTGCTAGGGTCTGTGGGAGTAATGTATATACATGCATGTATGAAATCAAGGTGCTTTTGATGGAGTTTTCTCACTCAGCTGTAACTCTCTCTAGCTCGGTAATGTGCAAAGTTAGAACAGCTTTCAGAACCTTTCTCTCCATAGAATTTTCTCATCCCTGTGCATGACCTTTGCTGCAGGATTTTGTAAATGTTCTTAAATTAAAATTATTGTATTCTTTTATCTATTTGATTATTCTTTGAAGGCTCACTTTGATGCCTTCCCATGCACTTCTTCCATGTGGGAATCTTTGCCCCTATGCAAAACTTTTTTTTTTCAAATTTTTTTATGGGGTTAGGATTAGTGTTAGGGTTTGGGGTTAGGGTTGGGGTTGGGATTAGGGGGTTAGGCTTAGGCTTAGGCAAAGAGAGATGCCCCCTCTTGCAGAGTCTGTACACCTCAAAAGGAGGTCATCTCATTTCTTGCACCATTCATTCTATGCATCCTTCAAAGGATGCAATTCAGAATTTAATCAGCAATGGTGCATAATGTCTGGCTTTCATAAAGAGACAACTTGACCAAAGGATGCAATTTTACCACTATCCTGCAACTGGGCAGCATTTCTTGGACTTTTTCTCCCCCATACCAAGCATTTTTAGCACTTGTAATACAAACTTTGATTTGCATTTAATTTCACTTTAAATCTTTCAAGTGTATGACTGCATGGTATTGATCTGATTTCTACGTAATTGGTATTTACTGAGTCTGACAGTAAAAATGGAAGCTTAATTTTCCCTAAGCCAGCCCCTGTGACTGTCTGGGCCTCCAGCAGCTGTCATAGCTCTAATAATATAGTGCAGCATCACCATGCTTCACCAATGTGCTGCTCTGTTAACACCACATGCAATATTTATTCATTTCGTGATACTTCAGCCTCCTTGTTACCACTTCATAGTCTATTAATAAATGTATCAGTTCTGATTCATTTTCTCCCAGCTTGGTGTTTGCAGATGACCTCAGGCTGCATAAGAACACATGCTAATTTGAGCAAGCCTCTCTGTGGCTTGCTTCCATTACAGAACAGTTTATTTACTCTTGGATTTTTACTGACTTCAGAAGCTATATGGGTCAATAAGAGAGAGGGATTTCATTAAGAGGCAAAAGAAGCAATATTTCTTTGCCTTCTCTGTCAATCTGTTGTACTGTGGCCAAAAACAGGGTGCAGGAGGTGGGATCTTTTCATTATTCCAGTCACATTGGGTATGGAGGTAAACCTAGCTGAGATTACAGGAATACAGATAAAAGCCCAGTTCTTGGAAGTAATGACTGGCATAGAGACTGGGTAGCTCTGATGGTTTTCAAAGCACTTTTCATTAAATCATTCAAACCCTATAAATTCTAAAAAACAGTCTAAAAAAGTATATATCAAAGAAAGGTGAAACTTAAAAATCCAGATTTCATCCAAACTTTAAAAACATTGATTTTTTTTACATATGTAAACCATACCCTCTTCCAAGAAAAAAAAAAAATGAACAGATCCTCATTTAACCCATACCAGCTCTTTTTACTGGCTATGGCACAACCTATTTGAAATTTTAATCAACAAGCTGTGAATTCAATAACTTGATTTATCTCCATTGAACCCAACATCAAATCAAATTCTCAAAATAAATATTAAGAAGCAGATGTAAAACAAATACAACAGGGCATTTCTACATAATTGAGCTTTAAAACATTCCTGTCTAAGAAACTTTAGATGGCAAAAATTCAGTGGGTCCAAATCAAAAAGGAGAATTGATGGAAGAAATATTTTTCTAGAGCTAATATATATATATTTATATGTACCACAAGTCTAATTCAGATTGTCTCATGGCACAAACCGCTGGAGGCAGTCAGCATTTTAGGGTTCATCCTCAGCTCTTTGTCCAGGTGGAATTTGCATAGTTTGCATGTGTTATTTCCAATAAAATGGTTAGAATAAAAGTTTTTAGTGGGAATAAAATATATTTTCTGCATGTGTTTCTACTCACCTTTCATTTCTAGTATAAGTACAATCCACTAACATATACAGTCCTTTTAATTTTCAATATATTTTCAGAGCCCAGCTGTGCTATTTTAAATACAATTTACAGTACAATTTAAGTAGAATTTAATCCAACTGAGCAAAATCCTGTGGTAAAATAACTTCTTTATGTCTCATTTTTCAAGCTATCATTAGCATTCTTTTTCTAAAATGTATTTGGTCTGACTAATAAAACACTTTATAAATGTTTGGTAGACGACAGGGACATTTCTTTAACACTTTGGTAAATGTTTCCTGCTTTCAGATTAAACCAATTGCTAAAATACTACTGTGTACTTTGGAAATGCTGACTCAGAACTGTAGCTAGGAAAGGTCTCTGCACACCTCATTGCTACAGTTCATTCAGCCTTGACCAATCCTCTACCTGCTCTATCTGCAGCCTGCACGCCAGAAAGTGATTTTGCCAAACATCCTGGAGTAGGAAATCACACCTTCCCAGAAGCAGCCAGGAAAGAAACTGCAGTCAAGCTCCTCCTGGGCTGCCTACTTAACCTGAGACTTTTATCACCCTGAGCTGGAATTCTTCACTTGTCAATGCAAACAGTCCAAAGATAACACACAGCACTAAATGTATGACATTTATTATGCACTGGCTTTCTGAAAACTCAGATTTTTTGAAGCAGATCTGACTGTGACCATACCCACATGCTAAGTTGTGGTCATTATTGCAAAAGTATGCTTGCCATTCACTAGAGAGTAGGAATTTGGCTGGAGCTGTGCTGAAATAAACATGCCAGAAAGTATCATAACCATTCACCAGCAGACTGGTGGAGATATGGTTAAATACCACACTTTTTATAGCCCACTGTACTGCACACTTAATTCCAAGTAGGTTTTGAACTCCTATTCAAATATGCCTTTGGAACCAAAATAGCCTGTCCCTCTCAGGATAACATTGTCTTACCTAACTGCTCTACTTATATTCACCTGAATGTTAGATCACTCCTTATCACAGTAACATGAGTAGCTGGAGGATGAGGATTTCCAGCTGATAAACTAGGGACCTAACAATTTTCTCTCTGTTGCCCAAAACACAGCTCCTGAACCAAGCTGCAGAATGGAAGCTCCAGGCCAAAATGTTAAAGGAGCAAGAGACTGTCCTACAGGCACAGGTGACGTAGGAGAGGTGATTGCATGGTGTGCCTTTGTTTGCAAGTTTTTAACCCATGAGGCACATTCCAGGTAAAGTATCCAAACTACTTTCTGTGTATTCCTTCTAGCCTCGTTCTACATCCCATAGGCTATTGCAAGGAAGCAGGTTATTTTCAAGCCAACTGTAAGGTAATGCCCATACTGCAAATCATACTCTGACATGTGGGTTGTTTAGTCTAAAGAAGAGAAGGCAAGACCCTTTTGCAAATTTTTGGTATTTAAACGAGGTTTGTAAAGATGGAGAGGGCCTTTTTGCCAGGGCATGTGATAGGACAAGGGTTAACAGTTTTAAAGTGAAAGAGGAGAGATTTATGTTAGATATGAGGAAGAAATGCTTTGCTGGGAGCATGGTGAGACACTGGAAAAGGTTGCCCAGAGAAGCTGTGGATGCCCCATCCCTGGTAGTGTTCAAGGCCAGCTGGATAGGGCCTGAAGCAACCTGTTCAGTGGAAAGCGTCCCTGCCTAAGGCAGGAGGATTGGACTACGTGATCTTTAAAGGTCCCTTTCGGCCCTAATCATTCTATAGTGCTATGATTTATGAGTGTTTATAGTAGTCAACCACAGAACAGTGTATGTGCCTTGATTATTCACCTTAACTACCCTTCAGGTAGGTTTTCTAATACAGCAAAGCACTGAAGTACATACATATCAGGAAACATGATTACCAAACTGGAGCTGCTGTGCCCATATGATTTTCTGGACTGGGGTGCAAAAGCATCATTTTCATTAACTTAGCAGGAATTCTGTCTGCTAAGGGCTTATAGAAAGGGGTCTCTAGGATTTCAGTGCTTAATTGTATTTGAAACTTTCAATAAAATAAAATTACTTGCCAAAATTACTCCAGGAGTCAAGCTGGAGTGAAAGGCAGTAAAACCAAGAAATAGACAGAATATACTACACTTTGGGAGCAATGCAATAATCAACCTTAAATAGTCGAGTGAGCCCTTGAATTGATGAATGAGAACCCTAGATGACATCGAAAAGAGAGAGCATCCATAGATTTTTCTAGATTTAAGAAACAGTTATGTAGATTTATCTTCCTTGACCTGTCTGTGAGAAAAATTCTCCCCAACAGAACCTTGAGGGGGATGGTGTCAGTCTATCAGCCCCTCTCGCAGCTGCCAATCTCCTCACCCATCAGGAAGCACTCTCCTAGCCCTTGCTCACAGTTAATCATACAGTCTAGTTATCCCAGCTTTTCTCTTGCAGATGGTCTAACTGATACATGTTGAGGAGTCAAGAAATGCCAGTGTTAAACTGATAACCTGGAAACAAGCTAAAAGGGGTTTAGTTTTTCATGTGTTTTTTCAAAGGCTGAGATAGGCCAGTGGCACACCGAAGAACATCATATAAACTGCTGCTGACAATAGTTTGACAGGTTCTGCAATCAAACCTCAAAAGCCTCCAACTGAGTCTGTCCTGACTGCAAACCTGCTCCCAATTTTCTCTGGTTTTAATTAAAATTTTATGTTCAACCAGAAGAAAAAAATTTACTCAGGCAGACCTCTGTAGCCAGTTTAATGAAACTGGAGGTATTGATAAAAGAATATATCAGGCACACATTTGAAACAGAATAAGTGATTTTAGAAAAATCCAGTCAAACAAGTCTGTAAAGGCCTTGAGAATACATGTGCCCCTAGCAGATTTGTGCAGACAAAAATTAGGTGATTCATGAACTTCCTGAATTAAACACGCGGTTAAGTGTGTTGCTCAGGTGTGAGAGCTCTGTCACTTACACATCAGCCTCCATTCGGAATTACTGGGAATAATAACATTATCAGTATTATTTTTTTAAAAATTTATTATTGCTGGTATGGTAGCACCAAGGGGCCTCCCTCATGGACCAGATGCTATCGTGCAGGGTATTTTGCAAGTGCAGAACAGAAAGAGCAAAAAGAGCTCCTTGATGCAAACAACACAAAGCAATAAACAGGTATTATGCCCCATCCCTGGAAAAGTTCCAGGACAAGTTGGATGGGACTTTGAGCAACCTGGTATAGTGAAAGGTGTCTCTGACCATTGCAGGGATGGTCTTTGGGGTCCCTTCCAAAACAAGTCTTTCTATGATTCTATGATTAACAGAGGAACAGATGCATGGGAATTTATGAGAAGACATTGGGTCAGTGAGATAGGGAGAAGCCATAATATAACCTTCACAGTTAGATATCACTATTTTGGAGGAGGTGATGAACACCCACTGCTTCCTTGAGCTGGAAGGCACTGGGGACATCCTGTTCATGCCAGCCTGTCTCTGGGTGGCACGATGTGCCTGAGACAGCCAAATCCAGCACTCCAAATGGTGACACGGATCTGGCACCATCTGAGGTGGTACATCCAACCTGCGGGGCTGCTTCCCAGGATGCTGCATGCTCTCCCCAGGCATGAAGTTTAGGCAGGCTATTTTAGCTTCACATTTTGGAACAAAATAAAAAGATAGAAGTCACTAGAGACCTTTAATTTTTGGTAGCCGGCATAGTGCAACAACTAGGCCATGGCAACCAAGAACGTAACAAGGCCAAAGGGATGTCCCCACTGTAGCACCCTCTCAACATGGCAGTGCTGAGGTGACCCCTACTTCCCGAGGCCTTGCACTTGCAGCAGTGCTGCCTCCGCCCTCCCTGCCCGCACAGTCCTGCTGGATGCAGCAAGGGGGCCCTTGTGTCCCTGACCTCAGAGCACAGGTGCATCCTGGTGAGTGACATCTCTCACAGCCTGTTCCCACCCACCATGAAAACATTCATTTATTATTCAGTTTTAAATTGCAGAAGCTATTCCTGGTGCTATGGTGCTGCCTTGGTCAGAGGTCAGAGCTTGCCCTGTTCAAATATCAAAGGTTTTTGACCTAATTAAACAATACGCAAAAATTGGAAGGAAAAGCAGAGACAGAATTGAGGTGAGTTTTTAAAAACAGATCTGGGCCAGGAGCCCCAGTCCTCTAACTCCCACCCCTGCTCCATCATCTGGCTTTGGGATGCTCAGGCATTTCCCCTTAGAGCTATGACATCTCTTCCAAATGTCAGTGTTCCCCTGATACACTTGGTATGTCCCACTTAGGCTGTGGAACCTGGGCTGCTAAGACAAATCCCTCTGAGTTGTTGTTTGTGCCTAGGTCACAGCTGTGGCTTCAGCCTTGAATAAATACAGACACACAAGCTTCACATCAGCTAGCTCTGATATTGGCATCACAGAGCACTCAGTATGAGTTAACCTCCCGTGTCTTCACTCAGCTCCATGGGGAAGGGCTGCAGCCACTGCCCTCCTTACAGCCTTCAAGGCCCTTACAACCCAGATTCTACTTAGCTGGAACACATCTGCTGTACCTTGCATTGGGGCTGTGGCAAGGGGCACCATAGCAACTAGCTTGAATGAACATGATACATAATATAACCTTACCTGATTTCAAAATCAGAGTTAAACCTACCCCACTATTAGCAACATTCTCTAAATCTTCTTTTCCTCAGTAGTATCAGGGGAAGGGGTGAGTTGGCTGCCATCACACTAAAGAAAAGCTCCTAGATAATCCTTTATCCAGCTCCCTGCTTGTGTAGAGAGAGGGCAACCAGCCTCCACCCACACACCGGAATACTGCAGGCTGCTCTTGAACCTTCCAATGCTCTACACTCACCCTGCCTCAGGCATCGCATGTGACACTGTTGCGTTTGCTGGCTTTTCTTGCAAAGCTGCAAAGAGCAACCAGTGCCAGGCATCGTCTCTGCCCGGCCTGGGTCCGCCCACGTGCTCCAAGCCTTCCTTCTGAAAGCATGGTCACAGGGCCCTCACCGGCTGGGGAGCCTCATGGCTAGCTCAGGCATCTTGCTCTCTGCAACCATACAGCAGCAAAGGAGATTAAAAGAGGCCTCTGCAAGGGGAGCACGGAAGATCTCCATGCTGCGTGCAGGGCCCCAAGGGCAAAGGCAAGGAAAAGGCAGAGGTTCTGGAATTTCATTGGGATCAGGGGAGGAGTGGAGTTGGGGTCCTTCAGAGACCCATTGGAGGAGCTTGAGGGAGTGGCCAGGATTAAGTAGGGAAAAGGGTAAAAAACAGGGTGGGGGAACACCACATGACACCATCACTTTCCCTAAGAGCTGCCAGGCTGGACAGATGAAATGTCTGAGCACCTGAACACCACTGGGGATGTTCTGGCACCAGAAGGAAGGGAACAAGCTGGAGCTGGTCTTCTTTTCCAAAGGAAGAGAAACCACCAAATAAACAAACAAGCAAAAAAGCCCCACCAAACAAAACAAAAAAAAACCAAAACCAAACCAAACAAAAAAAAAAAAAAAAAAAAACCCCCAAAAAAAAAAAAAAAAAAAAACCGAAAAAAACACACAGAAAGAGCTGAAAACAAGAAAATCTTACAGAAAAACTAACCTCAGATCTTTAGAACATTTGTTCCCCCAAAACCATCTGATGATTTTACATACAAAAAAAAAAGTAATAATGACAAAATACAGCCACAGATGAACTTTCACATGGCTGCCAGGTATAAACTGATAGCAAAATATGGAGCCCTGAAATGCGGCCACATTGCTACAGAACTTTCTATTGCTCTGCTTCACAAAGTAATGTGAAACTGGAAGAGGCTGGCCGTGGATGGCTTTCTGTGCCTTTGTTGGCCATGCCTACAGCTGCAGTCCAAAACAGGGCTGACAAGGTGCCCTCTTCAGCTTGCTCAAGCTCTGGTGCAGGGGTGTATCTTGAAGGAATCCAGTGCAGAATCACGGCAGTGTGAAAGTGAAGGGTGGGCTTTTTTTACATGCCAGATAACATGGCAAGTGAGCAGTGACACTCCTCTTCAACAGGGGAGTCCAGTGAAGCACATCAAGCACTGCCTGTACAGCTCCTGGCCACAGCCTGAACCATCAGGTGGAAAGATGGAAGAGGGGGACTGCAGCATGATGACAGCTGCAACATTCAGGAGAATAGGGCATCCCTAATTCCCATGTCCTTTTAAAATCACTTGTCTGGCTCTTTCTATTCTTACTCAGTTTACCTTTCTGCAATGGAGGAATCATAGTAGTTTGCAACCATAAAAAGATGCATAGAGTTTCCTGATGTTTGTGCTTCATGGTCTCCAAACAGAAGCTAATTTCCATGTCCAAACACAATACTTATGTTATTATCTTCTACCAAAGTAGAAGTTCATCATCATGGACGTTCTGAAAGTACTGAGTGGTTTTTTTTTCTCTCTGTTAATACAGATCACTCTCTACTCTGAAAGGTTTGAAGAATTTCAGAAAACATTGACGAAAAGCAATGAAGTGTTTGCCACATTCAAACAGGAGATGGAAAAAGTGAGTAGGAGCTCTTGCCTGAACTCTGTAATTGATACTTTCCTTTTAGATTTTGATATTTATCACTGTAATAATTCTACCTGAGATGGGACCATTTCTACACATTTTGAAGAATAATCTCATCAATATTGAAAGGACACACTCAGCCACGACTGACCGCAGGTTAGATTTCAGTTCTGCAAGCTGAACAGCAGAAAGCAGAAATAACTGAAAATTCCTGGAAGAATAAACATTTTATCTTAAATCTAACATGGTGGTTGAGTACAGATCCCTAAGACATGCCAGACGGGGAGTCTGGAGCCACATTTATCAGACCATGTTCCCAGGAGTGCTGAACCTTCTGGGTGACTGACACTGGTACAGAGAGTTTGACATAGGCTATACATCTTTCTACTAGAGTGTCTGGGGAGAGCTGAAACCCACCCACTGCTTTCCACCATATGGAAACAATCCAACAGACTATTTCCTTGTAACTGGGGTTCTTATTTCCTGTAACGAATGGGAGTTAAAACCCCATTCACATCCACATGTTGTACCTGCTTTCACAATTAACAGTGGTCTGCTCTGCCACCAAGGCTCAAACTCCTCATGCCCTGATCCCAACAGCCTCTAATGATGCTTCACAGAGAGTTCTGTCTGCAGAAAACCAAAGGGAAAATAATGCCATTTAGCTAGTGGTGTGTTTTGGAGGTAGTATAGAGGGGTGACTAATCCAGGGGGAACTTCCCTGGCCTTGATGGCTCAGAAGAGTCAATCTCTAACTTCCCAGCAATCTAACACTGGTATGGGAAAGAGACAAACAGATTGCACAGTTTCTTTGCCTTTTGTTTTTGTGGTAGTTTGTATGCTGGAAATTGGCTATAATCAACTGGTCCTACTTTTGGGACTACAGACTAGAGGATGAAAGTTATATAGCAGCTACTTAAAATGAAATCCATCCCTTAACATAAATTATTACTTAGCACAGACGCTACAGCTGCTGGTAGCAGAGTTAGGAGTAGGGCCAAAGACTTGAATAAAGGGGCTGCCCTAATTTCATCTGCAGCATGGAATTTCTGTTGTGATTCAGCTTTTCTTCCTGATTCTATAGATGACAAAGAAAATGAAGAAGTTGGAAAAGGATACTGCTACATGGAAATCCAGGTTTGAGAACTGTAACAGAGCATTACTGGACATGATTGAAGAGGTGAGAAGTCGTTCCCATCTCAAGATGCATCCTTTTCCCCATGTAAAGCTTGAACTAGGAGATGAGATAACCTGAAACTGCTAGAAGTCAGTAAAAAATTTCTTCTTGAATGTAAGGGTCTCTCTTTCAAGCTACCTTGATAATTGGATGTCTTTAAAGAAAAGACAATCCCAGCTGCTAGGGCTTTTAGATTGTGCAGGCATTCACTACATCCATGAGAAACTGAATTATGTAACTCTGAATTTTAAGTGCTCTAAAATTGGGCGATTCTTAATGCTCTCCCATAGAAACAAATTGGCATTAGTTCACTTCATGCTACTTTCTGCATAAGAGCATCCGCCCAGGGAATTAATGCGTTCTAGCTAATGAACTTCAAAATCACGCCTTTCATTAACTTCCTGTGTAGTCAAACTATAAGAGTCAAAAGCAAGTACTGTGTCTCAGCATACTTTTAAATGTGCTGTCCCAGGAGCATTGCAAAGGAAGTTCATAAGCACATTGGAACTCATTCAAAGAAGATAAGAGGCTGCCTGAAGTTTCATCCCAAACAAATGCTGAACTTGGACCAGATCTTTCTGGTTAGCTTTGTAGCTCTGTGCCGTTGCTACTTCTATTTTTATGGATTTCTGTATATCTTGTTTCCTCATCGGGTGTAGAAAATGTACCAATTTGGGATGTTCTCACCCAGAACCCAGAAGCAAGATAAACAAAAAGTATAAAGCAGGTTTTTTTCCTCCAAATTCACACCCACACCTACCAAAAGTCCAAGTAGGCTTTTGGATGCTTATCTGTGTGGACATCCACTACACTTTCCCATCTCTCCAAATCATCAGCAGGTATTCCTGCAAATATATTTGAGTTAAATTGATCTGAATATGTATACAGAATGTTAACACACTGTAATTACAGGGATGAATTTCGTCTCAAAGCTTTCCAAAAGACCATAGTTATTGAAGAGCAGTTGGTGAAAGCCAGCCACCTGGCAGCATCCTCTGAGGGCTGCTTAGATCTCAAATTATTTCCTAATTGCCAGTTCCACTAATGAATTGCATGCACCCAAACTGAGCCTGTACCTTTGCCTGATGTCTTTCACTACAGAAAGCCATGAGGTCCAAGGAATATGAGTGCTTCATGCTGAAAATCCAGAGGCTAGAGAACCTTTGCCGTGCTCTGCAGGAAGAGAGGAATGAATTGTACAAAAAAATAAAGCAAGCACAGTTCCCAGAAGAGGTGAATGGAAATAGCATCTTAGAAGAAGAAGAAGAAGATGATGATACTGATACAACCCCTTCCTCCTCTGAGCAGGCAAGCATTGAGCTGCATGAGCGTGACAAGAGGATGCTGAAGCAGCTGGCTGAAGCTTTCAGGGTGTCCCACAAGGCAGAGGAGTCCCTCCCAAGCAACAGCAGCAATCCAGAGACCTGTGACACTCAAACATGTAGTACCATCCTGGTGCCAGAACCCCCTGCTCCTCTCATTCCACCTTCAGAGGCTGGGAATTGCTATGAGCAGCCCAGCATGAGCACACCAACACCCACTGAACAAGCACCAGCACCCACTGAAAGTATGACAGTGGCCACTGAGAACGTGTCAAAGCCCACCAAAATCACGCCCTCACTTCCAGACAGGGTACCAACACCCATGGAAAGTGTGCCAATGCCTCCCGAGAGTGTGCTAGTACCTACTGGGAATATACCAACACCCACTGAAAGCATGCCAGCAACCCCTGAAAAGGTGCCAACACTCACACAAAACACACCCACTCCCCCGGGGAATATGCCAGTACCCATTCAGTGTCCACCAAAAGCTGCAGAATGTGAGGGTGACCCAGCAGATAGATCTGTCCAAGGTCAGTCTGCAAAGCAAACAGGGGACACAGACATGGAAGCAGTGGATTGAAGACACCATGTGTCCAGACTTGTCTTCTGCAAACCAGAGCTCTGCTTTGTCCTCTAAACTGATACCTTTTTTTTTTTTTAAGAAACAATAATTGGTTCCTAAAACACACTCACATATCTGTATGCAAATGTAATGCGTTTCTCTTTGCTACCACTACCCAGTAATCATGGGTCTGCCAATTTTGCAGTCCTTCATCTGCTTGAAGTATAATATTTCCTTAATGACATGAAAATACAATGAAATCACAGGATACTTTTTTCCCAGGCATGATGAGTCATCTCATTCAGCAAAATAATTTTAGTGTTGCAGTACCATGTTTCAAAAACCATTGCAATTCTCATGCATATATTTAAGGACTCGCGATTAATTCTATTTGTTTTACATTGCATAAAAGATGGCCTACTTGGACACACAGTGATTTTAATAAATGAGGTGAAAGGAATCTGTAATTACAAAGTAAAATAGTGAAACTGTAAATGTGGTCAGCCACATCCAAGGAGTGGTTCAACAACCAGAGGTGAATTTTTGGGCAAGGAAATGACTGCTCAGCACTGTAGCCTTAACACCCACGAGCTTTCAACCTTACTTTCCACTGGTCTTTTCTGCTCAGTGTTCTAGAATAGGTTTTGTTTTCAACAGAACTACAGAGAAAGGGAAAAGATCTTTTCTAGATTTCCTTAAAATAACTGAAAACAACAGCAATTTCTTTGATGGTGATTCCCAAGGTAGGGGTCACAACTCTCTGTCTACATCCACCAGAAAACTGCTACATTATCAGACTATTTGGAATCACAAGCCCAACAGTGGTGATCATGCCTGTTTCCAGCTCACTAATGAGATTAGAAGTTCAGAAGTTGGTTGCAGATCCCAGTTTCTAGTCAAGAAGCAGAAAGCAGAGGGGAAGGTACCAGGATGTATCCCATAAGAATAATGCAGAGATCATGCTTCTGGATGGTGCTGTCCCTCCCAGTTACAGCCACATCAACCACAGCTTCCTCCTGGCACAACTGCATGTGCTAATGCTCCCAGGAGAAGGATGAAGACACTTGCCTGTCACTCCATTCTGGAAGCAGAGCACGAGTCAATAACCCAGAAGCAAAGAGGAACCAGGAAAGCAGGAATCCCTCTCACAGACACCTCCAGGGGCTGGCTACATTCTCATCCCCTTTCTTGTCTAACCAGCTCTTCCCATATTCCTGCCAACAACTATTCCTTAATAATGTAGCCACCTTGTCAGTAACTGGTTTATTCTGGTGCCAAGAACAGAGATGAAGAAGGAAGGAGGAAAGAGAGGGCACCTACCCAGACAGCTCTACAGTCTCAAGCAAGTAGAGTAAGCAGGATTTTTGTAAGAAAGTTTAAAAAATCCTGTGAGCACATTCCTTGTTTCTCATTTCCTTCATCTGAATTCCATCTAGGCCTTTCAGAGTCTGAGCTGGATAGCTTAAGAATTTGAAAAGGGCAATTAAGCAAGATGTTTAGAGGTTGGAAAGGGAAATATTACAATCAAAGAAACCCATGTTTATAGAAAGATCCCAAGAAGACCCTGAAGACACAGTGACTCATTCAAGCCAAAGCTGAAATACAGGTGAACCAAGAGGAAAGATGTCATCTTTGGCAGACCATGGGAAACAGTGGCCACAGAGTACTTCCAGAATGCCATCCCCCTAAAATGGGGTTTGAATCTTTGCTTACTGCCAACATGGTCCATACCCTGGTTAAATATATTTATGCACTGCTTGGTCCAGCCTTTTCCAAGCTAACCCTTGGAGTATACAGAGTGTAAATTGCAACAGTGTGTTTGGATATGGCCTGTAGCTATTATCTATCGGTACAATTTTCAAATGTGAATGCCTTATATTGGATTACAAGACCTACAGGATTTATCTCATGTCTTTAATCATCTGAAAGTAGATAATGTGAGTCACAGCTTTCTTAAGCTCCTTTTACAAGCAGTGGAGAATAAAAAGCATCTTTTGAGGACACTTTATCTCATGATAAGACTGGCATCCAAGTCATAAGGAATTACTTCCTCTCTGAAGATAATGTTTCTCTTCAGATTCTAGAGCCAGTCTAAGACAACTAATTTAAATTTAATATGCCTACTGTTAGGTATCTAAATTAGGCAATTAGGAATCCCATCAAATACTCCGATTCAAAGCCCTCTAAAAACCAAGCCAGTTATGTGTCTGTGAAAACATTAATCTGTAACAAATCTTTATCCTAAGACAAAAAGTTATACTCACCTGTTACACTTTTCTTAGTTTCCATTGACTTAAGTTGGTAGAAATACAGTTTCTATTACAAGTTTTGCTTGTTGTTAGGGTGACTTTTAAAATTAATGCAATTTATATACTTGTTAATGTTCTGGGGGTTTTAATTCTTGATCTTGTTTGATTTTGTTGCCATTTTAGTAACTACCTGCATGAAACCAACTTCTTTTTCTTTAAACAGGCCCCTCCTTTTCTTCAAATAGCCTTCAGCTGTTGATGTTTTCTTATACGTTCAAATATTCAATTCAATAATAATGGCCTTGCAACTTTAGGTTGGTTCCATTTTGCATAATCATTATGGTCACATCTTTAATTATGTAATTGATGTCTCATACCTTCCAACTTCAGCAAGCAGAGAAACAAGGATCCTGCAGATAAAAACTTCCTACATAGTTATGATTTATTCTTACAGCATCATTCCTCATGAATAAATACACAGTCTTCTGGGAAAATTACTCCCACTCTATTCCACCTTCCTCATTTTTGCCCTTGTAATTCTAACACTGCACTCACATACCTACAATTCCTATTACTATGAGTTTCTCTCACATAACTGTTGCTTCTCTTCTTTAATGCCATGTACCAACTGCATTTTGTCCCAGTAGTTTCCTGCTCATTTTTGGTGCCCACATACAACACTGAAAGCACAGGAGAGTGACCTTTATAGCTTTCAGTTTCAGGATTTGTCTTCGTGTGTTTGCAAGAGATGGGAATTTTATGGAAAATTCTGGCTGATCCCAGGCTGCATAGAGCATTTAGAGTCAAATTGTGGGGATGGTTTCTGTGTAATCTCATGGCCTGTAGGTCTGTGGAGCACCCTCATAGATGTGGAAAATCTGTAAAATTTAACCAAGCACCTGTTCATCATCCACTGCATCAGACTGGAAGATTAAACCACCATCACCATGACAGGTTTCTATGTGCTAACCTTCATTCTCTCATTCTTCTTCAACATTAATTCCTGGCCTCCCTTGCTCTTTTCTTCCACTGGTACCCAATATAAAGCTGACTCTGCACAGTATCAGTGTCCTTGTGAAAAGCCTTTGGGATGGCAGTCTGCACAACAGCTCTGCTGCACTTCCCTGAGGTGCCTCTGCACTCAAGGCACAGAAACCCACAACACTTCCGTGGTCATCTGGAGGCAGCAAATAGCAGTGAGATGTGTCTCCCTGGTGTTCATCAGTATCATCATTATTCTACTAATCTGGCAGTCTCATCAATCCTGGTGTGTTCTGTGGTTGCCTCCTTCAGTCTTACTTTTATTTCACACAGTTATTTCCTAACCATCAAGCACAGATTTGGGGGTGAGGAGAGGGGGTGATGGTAGCTATTTTTTCCTTACTAAACCTGTCCATTGCTGCACTGCTTCCAAACCAGCAACACTCTTTATCTGCAAAAGTGAAAAAAAGCACAAAAATATTTTCCCTTTATGCATGTCTGACCTTTTGTCACCTCAAAATCCTAACAGCTCCCCTGCTGAGCATGTAAAATACAACATTTTTCAATAACCAAGAGTTTTTCCAAATGTGAGGGAATTTTCATGATGGCTACTAAAATCACATTCATGATGTTAACATGACACTCTCACCTAATTTCTGGTCCCTGTAGCAGACCACAGCACCAATAAATCTTGTTGATGAGAGATTAGCAAGAAACAGATGATCCATTTCAGCTTAACCTTCCCCACAAAAGCGATCAGAAGTAGACACAGGCATAGAATATACAGTCCAGACGGCAGAACTGCAACAACAGTGCAAGTGTCCACACTCCTTCTCATATTTCGAGATGATCTGAAAGAAAGGGCAAATGAAGAGCCAAAAGAGGTAATGGTTCAGAAATAAGACAAGAATAGTGTATTTTACAATATCTACATCACATGTATATGAACAAGGGTATAGAGGGAATGCTCTTTGCTCCTACTCACAGGAGCCAAATGCAGTAAGCATGCCGAGAAACTGAACTCCTGCATCCAGAATAAGCCAGTCCTGAATTTATCCAAAGGGTGCTACAAAGGGATGCATGTATGCCCACTCATGTTGCCTCATGAGGTATGTGCTCTGTCCCATACTTATGTCCCATTAAGGAGGGAACAACTCCATTATTCTCCCTCCCTGTCACTACCACTTGCAGCCCTGTCTGGAAGACTGGAAAAAACTTTACATTTCACTGTATTTGGATACTAACTGTTGGTTTTTTTTCTTTATGCATCTCTTATTTGAGATTACTTTCTTTGTTTATCCTATTTAAAATATTTTTATGCTTTAAAATAAAGGTAAAGGCTTAAGTGCAAGCCTGTCTCTGACAAAGTTCGCTTCAGCTATGAAGTGCAGATAAAGTATTTGTAATCCAAACTGAGAGAAAAGCAGCCTTAGCAAAATACTCTGTATTTCGTACCAAAAGAAGCATTCTAAGGTTGTGCTAAAATGTTGCACCTTGTGGCCATGAGACTCAAAGAAGGGATGAAGAAAATATCTCGTATTCAAAGATCAAGAGAACAAGTTCCATAATAGTAGAATTTTTTTTCCTGGGGAAAAAAAAGAGGATAAAAAAGGATGTTGAGGAAGCCATTTTAATTTGTATGAATCGTTTTATACACTGATTATCAAAATACACCACAGAATGTGCTTCCAGAGTATCCCAGAATGCTTTTCAACCTGTAAGTGTTAAGGAATGACTTATGACCTTACTTTGGGCTGAGGACAACCTGCTTTGGGTTGTAATGCAATAGTAATACACTGCAGAGATACCGAGAGCATTTCACTTGGAATAAACCTTAAGAAGCGAATCCAAACAGAATCTGATAAGAATGAAACCTTTCAATTATGAGTTTAATCCCTAATTGCTTATTTTTTCATACCTTCCTCTGACAATTCTGGCACTGCCATCAGCAGAAGATAAAGATCTAGCTATCTGCAGGTGTAAATAAGAGGAGCCACTTTGGAGCCAGCTGAGGTCCACACATGGACTCCAATGAGAATCCCATCCAAGGGGCTGAATTACTGGGCCATTAGCTAATCCTCTATTCCTATGAAGTGATCATTTTACCCAGACAATACTTCAGGGGTCCTAACAGAGACAGAATGGATTTCCTCAATTAGAATTTAGCCAACACACTTGCATTAATGAAGCTACTCTGAGAAAAAGTGCCAGAAAAGTTATTTTTATTGATCACAAGGGGTCACGGCCTTCACTTTGCAGGCCATCCAAACACCAGCTGCTGCTCTGCTCCAGATCGTGTTCTCTCCTCAGAAAGGATGAAAGGCAGAGCACCATCTTGCCTATGAAGACAGGCTGAGAGTGGGGGAATTTTTCATCCTGAAGAAAAAGCAGCCGCCAGAAGACCTGGTAGCAGCCTTCCAGTACCTAAAGGTGGCTTATAAAATAAAAATATAGAGAGATGTACAGGAAGTGATAGTAAAGAGGGCAACAGTTGTGAGCTGAGAGTAGGTTTAGACTAGATATGAAAAATAAATTCTTTACCATGAGCGTGGTGAAGTACTGGAACAGGTTGCCCAGAGAAGCTGTGGATGCCCCATCCCTGGAGTGTTCAAGGCCAGCTTGGATGGGGCTTTGAGCAACCTGGCCTAGTGGAAAGTGTCCCTGTCCATGGCAGGGAGGTTGGAACTATATGGTTTTTAAGGTTCCTTCCAACACACAGCACTGTATGATTCTATGACTTCTTTAATCAGTTCACTGACTTTTCACAGTTCTTCATTCATTCTCACACTTCTCCCACCTAATGGCTAGTCTAAACCTATTCTACTTGCTGCAGCTTTCTGGATAGACCTTGTAAGAAACAAAACAAAATATGATTAGATTCAGGTTTTATTTCACATGAGATCTAGGTCAGGGCTGACAATAATGTCTGAGCTACTCCAACAGCTCTGTCTCTATGTCCTAGTTTGAAAGCAAACCAGTGAGAAACTCGAAATCAGAGCTACAATTTAATAGGAAAATTAAAAAATAAATGCAGGAGTACAGAAACACTGACAGAGTCAGGATACAACCTGACACCCAGTCAGTCAGGATGGCAGTAGCAGTCTGATTAAATGGTGGCTGCAGTCCTCCTGAAGTGACAGATATGGTCCTGTTGAAGCAGTGATCCTGTAGAAGGGTCTCCTCTTCCTCTGAAGGTCCAGTAGTGGTTATGTAGCTCTTGTCCTCTGGGAATCCAGTAGGTAAGGGCTGAGTGTGGTGTTCCAAACCTCAGATTATATCCAGGTAGGAATGCTTGGTTCCTCACCCTGGGCAGAGCATCTCACAATGGGATGATGTAATTCTATGAGTCATGTAGTAAGGCTTGATAGCCCTTTAACAGAAAAATTTCTCTCCTGAGGGAGTTATCAAGGATGTGTCATGGTAGAGATTAAGAAACACTGCCCCACCTGGTTTTAACAGATGGTGATAGAATACATACTTTTGGTTACATCTTACATTGTAGCCTAAGACTACACACCAGGGGACATCCTGCTCCTTTCACAAGCTTATGGCTATACCAACCCTCCTCTGTGCTGGCTCTGGCCCTTGCCAGGCTCACTGATGAACTGATCTAATTCAATAGCCCAACAGAAAATTAATCCAACTAAGGGAAAAAGGATTATTTTCTGTTTTGTTAGAGTGCTGACAAAGTGGGATTAGTCCTTCTAGCAAGGTACTAGGTCAGCTCAGGGGCACCAAAATCATGCACACTTGCTAGCTAAACACAGCACTGACGAAACTGTGACTCTCCTACTGCCACAGACAGCAACAGAATACAGGACTAGGCGAACTACTGTTGTGAGCAGCAGGGTATTTGTTATTTCATAAAGTCCAGATATCACCAAAGGACTCCTTCCACTTCTGCTGGGTGTCACAGTCTTCTCTCCTCTTTGGGTCTTGGTACCCCTTGACCCAGCTGTGGGCTGGTTTGAGGTTTAAGCTGGAAAACTGACCTTTCAAAAGAAAAAAATCCAACATTTTTTTGCTGCTGTGGGTCTCAAAACTGCCTTACTGTGGGGATGTGGTGCTACTGCTTCACTCGGTGCAGAAGCTGAGAGGAGAAGAGGGCTTTTGAGCATCCATATGTCCTTGCACATCAGCAACACTCAGGCCATGGAAAGTTTATCCATGAAAAGGCAGATGACTCTTATTTCACAGCACTTCCAGTTGATAAAGCAGGGCAGTTTTCTAGGCCAAAACAAAGCTACCTCAAATGGCAGGCTGTGGCAGCATCTGACTTTGCAGCCCAGAGATAAAAGATGCACTATATAACACTGTGAACCCCTTAAAGAAAAAGTTATGTTGCAGACACCAGGAGACTGGAGAGATCACTGCGGTCCAATCCCCACATGCCAGTCCAGTGAGATGTGCTGTGGACACAGAGCTAGGAACCCTTCCAAAATAACAGGGCTACGAGACCTGGTTTGTGTGACCTGGGCACATGGACCACAACAGATCTCACCCAGTCAGGGAATCTTTCAAGGTCCCTCCTAGCTTTATCATTCCATGGTTTGTCAGATGTCAGCAATATTAAATGTCAGCACTGTGATGCCTGGACTCTTTTTCAATCCATCCCTTGGAGAGCATCATTAAAAACAATAACAAAAAAGCAATAGCTTTTTTAAAGTCAGCATTTGCTGAGATTCATTTGGTTTCTGGAATTTCTGTTTTCTCAGTTTAGGTGGGCTGGGTGCCCTATAGCTGACACCAGAAAGCTTCAGCCTGCACACTCCCAGCTAGTTCAGGTTCTGAAAAACAAACTTGGAAGCTGAACACACCTCCAGTGTCACAGCCAATCCTACACAGAAAAAACCTTAGTCCCAAGGGGAAAATCAAGTGGTGCTAGTCATCGTGCTATCTCTTCCCATGTGTTTCCACCATTTTCCAGAGAAATAAAAATAAAATGCCAGCTCTGGCAGAAACATGAGTTACAGCTTGCTCCCCTGTGCCCCCATTCAAGGCATCACTTCCACCCAGATGCTGCACCCGCTGCCTTGACCAGTGTGCTGCTGCATGGCTGTGTTTGAACTGGGTCACTCAAACAATTCAGGTTAAAAATACAGCAGCACAATCACCAAGAAGAGCTAATTTTAACTTAGATCATTGCAGTGATCCCGTTGGGCTTTTGTTCTGACGGTATCTCTGGAAACATGACCTCAATTCTGGTCACCGTAACTGCTAATTGAACTCCGCCCATCCTTTGCTCATAAAGGAATCCACAAACTTGGACATTAACTCTGGAGTATAATGCTGTTCTCAGAGTTAATGGTAGCCTTTCCCTTGACTATTTTAACAGACATCTCCTGGACCAAATACAGAATTTGGAAAGTTGTATTTTAAATCTCAGTCTGACCCTTAACACAAAAAGAGGGGGAAGACACAATATCCAACATACATTGATAATGACCAGCTGCAGCCTTTGGAATTGCACACAAAGAAAGCTCTCACGCTTCCATACAGACACCCTGGGATCTCATAGAGGAGAACAGATCAAGTGCCAGCAGCAGGCAGGTGATCACTCAAAGTTCAAGGATCATGTCTCTGCTCCCAGTCACTGTAATAGAAGCTAATTGGAAAGGTGACTCAGCAATATGCATGTACTAAGTTTCTTTCTTTCTCTTTTTTCTTTTTTTTCTTTCTTTATTTCCTTCTGTTTTTCTTTCTTCTTTTTTCTTTTTTTCCTTCCTTCCTTGCTTCCTTCCTTCCTTCCTTCTCTTCTCTTCTTACAAATTGTTATTAAATCAATATTTATAAACCACAGCATCCCAGAACACAAGACTCGGCTTCTGTTACACTGGAGGCTGAATGAAATTTCAAAAAAATGAGGGTTTTTTTTCACAGAAGAAAAACAGTGAAGTCCATGTCATTTTCACTAGAAGCAGCCTCTGTTTGTGGGTTGGTAATGCAGTGTTACCTCCAGAAATCCAGGGTCACATTTGAATTACATCATCTGGAGACAGTTTTAGGTTTGTGCTTCTAGACCATAGGTAGACTGCCAGACCATGGCACAAACCCACAACTTTAACTGGTGCTATTCTGCACAGCTAGAAAGTCTGTTCAGAAAAGACTTGATGACAGAAATAGCCACTTGACACAGTGTCAGATAGAGATGGACCAGCCACCATGAGAGATGTCTTAGCAGCAGATCTCTGCACCTGCCTTGGTCAACCCATTTCTCTCACTTGTCATTTTCTGCATCATTAAATACACCCATATACTTTAGATGAAAACAACTGCAGTTTACAAGCATGGTACACAGCAGCATGACATGTTCAGCTGGCTCCTCAGAAAGGTGTCATGGTTTAACCCCAGCTGGCAATTAAAAACCATGTAACCATATCACTACCCTCACACCCACAGTGGGATGGAGAGGAAAATCAGAAAAGGTAAAATCCATGGACTGAGATAAGAATGGTTTAACAACTGAAATAGATTAAAATACAATAATTAAAAAAAAAAAAAGTGATGAAACAGGAGATAACAAAGAGTGAGAGAGGAACAAAACCCAAGAAAGACAAGTGATGCACAATTCAGTTGCTCACCATCCACTGACTGATGCCCAGCCCATCCCTGAGCAGCAATCAGCAGCTCCCAGCCAACTCCCTGCAGTTCATATACTGCACATTTCACTCCATGGTGTGAAATATCCCTTTGGACAGTTCATGTCAGCTGTTCTGGCCATGTTATCCCCCAGCTTCTTGTGCACCTGCTTGCTGACAGAGCATGGAAAACTGAGAATTCCTTGACTTAGAATAAAAACTACAGAGCAACAACTAAAGCATCAATGTGTTATCAACATTATTTTCATACTGAATCCAAAACACAGCATTGTACCAGCTACTAGAAAGAAAATTTACCCTATTCCAGACAAAGCTAGGACAAAAGTAGATTGAACTTCTCCTTCTGTAGAAGATCACAGTGACCTTGTGTGTGCAGAACAGCAGTTGACATTAACCCACCCAGGATTTCCACATCTTTAGTTTATTATGTTTGCTGTTATCTATTTCTGTGTCTCTGTTATACACATAACAATAAAGATTCTTAACGAATCACAGCTTAAGCCACAGTTACCAGTGAATCGACATATACCATCCTGACATCTTAATTATATATTAATGTAACTTACCAAATGATGCACGTGTTCTGTTACAGACCTGCAGAGTTACAGTAAGACATTTTAGTAATGTGTAAGCTTTGCAACACCACAGCCACAGGGACACTGCTGCTCTGCTTGGTGACTTTCTACCCCAGGGAGGATCTGAGTTCCTTGCTGCATCCTGGAGAATCCCACAGGCACCAGTGGATAGCAGGGGGAGACATAAAATGCAGATGACAAGTGGTGCACCTGGAACTCCTACAAATATTGCATTATGATCTCTGTTCTTGGGACCCTGTCTCACACAAATGAATGACCTTTCTGCCTCATGTTGCTGCTTGTAAAATGTGGGTAGTGAATGTGGTTGTGAATTATTTTGAGTGCAAGTAACTTCTACTGCTCAGTAAGACTAATTGCTTTCATCTAATTTAAGATGCCATTAAAAATTATAATCATGTAATATCTTATATTGGTAGGGAACTCTAAAGATCCCCTCCCCTTCCTCAGGGAAGGAGCACCAATTTTGAAGCTACATCAGGTTGCTAAGGTCCTGTCAGTTTTGAGTATTTCCAAGGATATAGAGACTGAGTGTCTCTGGATACTTGTTCCCATATTTGATTTTTCTTCAAAGTAATTTTTTTTCCTTCTGTCTAATCTTCCTTGGTGCAGCCCATGTCCTTGGCCTCTCTCCTTGCCATTATGCATACTGTAAAATGCATAAGACTATAGTCTTCTCTACAGCCTCCCATCATTAGCTTAAGATTCCCTCTGAGCCTTCTCCAGGCTGGACAGAGCGAGCTCTTGAGATGACATGGGACATTCGCGTTTCATAACAAGAGAACACATGTACATACATGCTTAACTGCAGCAGTGTGTTCCCTGCCTGTTCACACTGCTGCTATCCAAGTAAATCAGCCACCACTCCCCATTCATCCACCAGTCTTCCCAGTACCTCACCATGAACTCCATCACAGCAGAAACCACCACCAATTTTTCCAGCATAGCAGCTCATGTGATCATTTTCTAACCCAACCTGGTGAAAATGCCTCAGGCATCTTTAGATTTAGTTATGAAAATGCCTGAGCAAAGCAAATCATTTTGACCTGGCTTTGCTCAAGGGATGACTTTGTAGGCAACTGTGTCAGATGAGCAGGGAAAAAACTGTTGGCCAGCAGGTGGGTTCATCCAGGTCCATTGGGAATGCAAAATCCTCATCCCTCTGCAACTGCAGCTCCCTCGGGATGTGTGGCACAGCAACAGCTACTTGAGCACTAATTCCCATAGGCTCAGGTTCCTGTGCTTGATAGAATTTTTCTCCTGAGCTTTTGTCAAAACGTTGAGAGTCCTCAGCAGAGCTGTAATTGTTAACAGTAACATTTACACAGGTGTATGAACTTTCCACCATGTACTCTTCCTGCTTGCCAAGCAAAATGTTATAAGGATTACGAAGAAGAAAAATGCAGCAGCACAAGAACTTGGTTAAAACACACCCAGGAGTGCTATGTTGAAACAGAGAAAGCAAAACAAGCAGAAGTCTTTTCTAATCCTTAAAGGTTAAGAAGCTTAAGCCAGTCTTGTAAAGACATTCTGTCTTGTCATACCAGCCTGTTACTGACAAGCCACTCTAGAACAGAGTCAAACAGCATAGAATAGAAGAGTTCAGTTGGAAGAGACCTACAATGATCATCTTGTAGGTGATGGTCCTGACTGCTTCAGGGATGATGAAAAATTGAAGCATTTTATTAATGGCACTGTCCAAATGCCTCTTAGACACTGATAGTCTTAGGCCATCAATCACCTCTCTAGAAGCTTGTTCCAGTGTTTGACCACCCTCTTGGTAAAAAAATCCTTTCTAACACCCAGTGTGAACCTCCTCTATTGCATTTTTTAACCATTCCCATGCATCCTATCGCTGGATTCCAATGAGAAGAGATCAGCACCTCCCTCTCCATGTCCCCTCCTCAGGAAGCTACAGAGAGCAGTAAGGTCAAAATTCAGCCTCTTTTTCTCCAAACTAGACAAGCCCAAAGTCCTCCTCCAGTCCTCACAGGACATGCCTTCCAGCCCTTCCACCAGCTTTGTTGGCCTCTTCTGGGTGCATTCATGGACCTTCACATCTTCCTTAAATTATGGGCCCTAGAACTGCTCACAGTGCTCAAGATGAGGCTGCATCAACATAGAACACAGGAAGATAATCACTTCTTTTGAGCAGCTGGTGATGCCGTGTTTGATGCAGCCCAGGATGCAGTTTGCCCTCCTGGCTGTCTGGGCACACACTGCTGACTCACCCTGCCTGCCAACACCCCCAGATCCCTCTCAGCACAGCTGCTCTCCAGACTCTCCTGTCCCAGTTTATACTTGTACCTGATGTTGCTCCATCCCAGGTGCAGAATCTGGCATTTGGACTTGTTGAATTTCATCCCGTGAATCATTTCCCAGTACTCCAATCTATCTAGATCCCTCTGCAAGGCTTCTCCTCCCTCCAGAGAGTCATCAGCACCTCCCAGTTAAGTACTATCAGCAAATGTGCCAACAGGGCATTCAACTGCTGCATTCAGACCATTTTAAGCACATTAAACAGAAACACACCCTACTGAGAATCTCCTAGAGGTTCTCCAACCACCAAAGTCTAAACAATACATGTGTGTGAATAACCCTTTTGAAGTGTGTTGGATATGTATTTTTATTTTGAAAACTTTTGCTGAATCAACTTAGCTAACAGTCATGGCTGATGAACTACTTGGCTGCAAGGACTTGTGAGGCATGAGCTTAGTCCAAAAGGTAGGGGCAAGGTTAAAACAGTATGACAAAGCTGTCACATGAACTGTGCCCTAGCACTACTGACTCCAGGACCCAAAAGCCTGTCTGAAATACCTTCCCCTGTGCCGCTGCAGTGTGCATCTACAGCAGTCAGAGGGAGCAACAGTACTGCAGAGGAAAGTCAGACTCATTTTGGGGTCCTCACTGCCACACTATAGGTTTCCAAAAGTGCAATGCTGACATTTCTGTACATTTTCAAATTGACATGGTTAAGCCAATATAAATTCCCAGATGCATGTTTATAGTGCCTTGGCCTCCATCAAAATAATCAGAAGAAAATGAGGGTTCATAGTTACACAGTATTTTTTTCTGAAGATTATACACACCTAGTTTAAAACTTGGCCTACTGTCTCTGGCTTATCTCACAAAACTATGTTTCCACTCATCGGCAGCTGGGTACAGAGAGAAGAGAGGATTCAGTAGTAATCTGACCTGGAAAGTCCAGCTGCTTTAGGTGTAGGTTTGTGTTTATGCCAAGCTGGCAGCTGCGTGGTCAAGGGAAAAGGCACCCTTGCTCTCAGCCCAGGAGCAGAGCTGGGCTGGGGCCTCCAGCACTTCTCTTCTGCCAGTACATTTTCATCAGAGCACATAAAAATCTACACAAATAACAAAACTCCAGTAAGGCCATGACAACACTGCCATTCCTGCAGAGGAGAGTGCATGCAGACACCATCCTCAGCAAAAGGTGACTGCAACCCACAAACTCCCCTCCCACGGTGTCCTTGCTCTGGGCTGTGCCCACTGCCATGGGTGGCAACTCCCACCAGCTCTAGTGACCTTAACGACAAGACAGAGACCAAAGGAAGCCCTTTGTATTTGACAATGGTTTCTCACCAGCTAAATTTTATATTGCAAATAAACTAAATGAGTCATCAAACAGCTTGAGTGAAGCTCTCTTAGTCTCCACCAAAGTGCTAATTCCACCTCTCCCCCAGTCTGTTGAGTCAGAACATTTCTACCTCCAGCCCTGCTCTGCTGTACACATTCCAGAGAGGAACTGCAATGTTAATTCTCCCATCACCTTTCATGCCTTAGCCAAATGTCCTCACCTTACTGTATGAGTCAGATTTCTGATTCTTTTCTTCCTGTGAAGGGGATTTAGTGGATAAACCCTCATTAATATTATAATTCTTATTAAGAATTCCTTGCTAATGAGAGATCTACCAAACACATGACTAGACTAATTTTTACAGCGCTTGTTCTCAGCAATACCTGTACTCTGAAGTTCTGATGTCCATCAATTATCCAAAGCACTAGTACAAATCCTCTGGCATAAACAGGCACAACCTCATTTCCACAGACTTCAGGAGACAGAGGACAATTACATTGCCAAAATCCTATCTTGGCTTCCTAGATCTACTGCAAACTACCAGTTTCTCATTTTTTCCAGCCATAAACAGGCAGCTGCTGAAACCTATTTCTATTATGATCTTCCCACAGAGCAGAAAGATGTGTGGGCAATCCTGCTTCACCTGCTGCGGAGCTAGGCCCCCACCTCTCCATGAGCACTAAGCAGTCACACACACCATGGCAGTGACAGTGGGCTCTCACCCATCTTCCAGTGCATGACAAAGCAAGGACCCTCTCCAGGCATCTGTGTGGTGCAGGGAACTTGAGCAGGCTCATGATGCTTAGGCTCCCTGCATAACAGGTCTCACATAGTTGACACGCAGTGACAGGGGCAACTAAGTGCTGCTCCTTTTTGCCATTCTTTTCCATGACAGCCTTTTAGATAAATAGTTCTCAGAAGAAGGTCACAAGCCTATCAGAGATGATGGAGGCAGAAGGCAGAAGCAAAACAATTCAGCCCAGTCATATCCATGCTGGCCCTCTCTAGGGCTTCCGACTCTCCACACTGCATCTTGTACCTGCAAGCACCATGGTGCACAGAGCCAGGTCAGTGGGTCTGCAAGGAGCCAGGTCCACAACCCCCCCAGCAGCATGCATCCCTTCAGCTCCAGCTTGAGTGGGACAGCAGAGGTAAAGGAGTGGAATAGAGACTCTTCCAGCCAGAGGCAGAGGAAGTTAAACTCAACAAGGCACGAGCACTGGCAATTTTTAAGTAAGGACAAAATCATCAGGAAGACTTGCCATAGAACTTCTGACTGGAAACTGCCCTTACTCTGCACTTTCTACTCCAACCAACCTGGCTGCCACACTGCCTGAAGCAGTGGATTACTCTACTTTTGTGTGTTACTATGCTCCAAGCCATTCAGTTTCCATGCTCCACCCAGCCGTATGCCAAGGTCCACAGCCTGATCCTCTTCTGCCATCAACCTAGCAGCCAAAGTGGCGGTGAGTGGACCAAATGGAGAGGCTCTCCAATGGCAAGGAAATACGTCCACACAGTTCAATATGTTCTTTGGCAGAAAACAGATTTAAATGCTGGATAAATGCAATAATTATTCGTGCAACTGGAATATCCTGATGACAGAGCTTGTAACCATAGCAATCACTTAAATAGAGCTTTAAAGGAAATATTCCCTCGCTATTAAAATATTGATTCTAGATTCTGATTCAGTTTCTCAATCTTCCTCTTATTTCTGATCTCAGAGGTGCTGTCTGCCTCCAGGTCTTATAAAATACACAGAAGAGGAAGAACTCAGCTCAGAGCCAAAAAGTATCCTCAACTAGTACTCATTTCTTGTGCCAAGAGAATGATGCTTCCTAAATATACAAATACAAAAGGATCAGGTTGTCATGTGAGAATTGGGAGGTTTGCAAGTATTATCCAAGTAATCAGCTAGCAGGGATATTTCTCAGAACAAGTCTCAGGCAATTAAACTGAGCCTACATTAATCACATTTCAAACACAAGGTATTACTTCAGTTGAAGCCAGACTTCAACTGAAGTAATAGTTCAGACACTGATAAAAGAAGATAAAATTGGGGGGGAAAGTATTTCTGAAGTATTTGACAATTGGCAATATATATTATTATTTAAGTCCCCTTGGTATCATGGCCGGATTATCTTCTAACTCCACAGACTCCATTCCACAGTTATGACTCTTTCATTAGTAAGCCATGCAGCATCGCACAAAGGCAGCATTGATTTGTTATTCTGTAACTCTATCTGGAAAACCAGGGAGAATTTTATTTTGAAAAGATCTAGCTGGAGCTTTTTATTTTTTTTATCAGCTGCCTATTAACTGAGTAGCCAGGAAAATGGGACACAGAAACTGCAAGATGGATGTGAGCTGCACACGTGTTTTTCTCCCAAGAAAACAAATACAGTGCATGTTTAACAAAAGGGAGTAGCTTCAGGGTTTCATTATATAATGAGCTGAATGCAAACTATTGAATATACAGCACTTCAGGGAGGTATATTAGGAAAGGTACAAAAAGGAAAGTATTTTCTTCATGGGAGGAAGGAAAAAATTTCTTCTTGAAACATGACTTGAGAGTCCCTCCTGGATGCCACCACAATTAGTCTGGCTCTGCAAACTAGCCCCTGTGAGCTTTGGATCAAGTGGTCTGTGGATTAAGGAGCTATACCAGCTGCTTTAGCTTCTCTCCACATCCCATTGATGCTGGTTGGACATCACTGAAAAAAAAGCAAATGTGCAGGAAGCTCAGTGACTAACAGATGTATTTAAGGCAAAAAATGTTCATGTACAAAGTCAATGACAAAATACTGCAGCAGCAGCTGTTTTGGAAGGCAGGTTTTGTTTTATATGGCCAGGTTCAGACTGAACAGAAATTGTTTCACAGAATACTGTCAGAATAGAAATCAAACACAAATTTATCTGTGTGAAACCTGGACATGTATTTTTAGGTGCACACACCCACACACATATGCAGCCTGAATAGTTCATTCCTCTCCTCTGACACAATCAGGAATGCCTTCAAGAGGAACATGAGCCCAGGCAAGCTCCTAACCCCATCTGCCTGTGCCACCCCTATTTTAACTACATACTGTATCATGTAATGGCTTGAAAAGCTTTTTATTTCCCTTTTTCCTTTCTCTACATTCTTACAATTCTATTCAGTTTCTTTTAGTAACAATAACACAGCAGATCAAACCTGAAATTCTGCAGTTTAGTGCTCAGTACCAAAGACTGCAGTAATTAGGCTAGAGGAACAGTCTCCCTAAAATACTAATTCTCATTTAGTTTCCCCACATTGACTTAAGGCTTAAACCATGACCTAAGATCCTTCCAATAAAATATCAACATAGAATCATATTCAGTAAAATATCAACATAGAATTGCAGTCACTTGCAATTAGCTGATGGCAGCTTATTTACATTCCCATCTCATGAACAGATATTTGTATTTTAAGCAGCAGTTATCCAGAAGGCTTTTCACAATTAACATACAGGTTGTCAGTTTCAAGGTTATTCAAACCAGCTGCAGTATCTGCTTCCAAAATTAAACCTGCACAGCTACAGTGGGCCCTTTAGAGAGTGTTTCCAAATCTCCAAATCCCACCTGTCTCCTGACCTGTAGCACTCCTTCCCTCCCAGCAGTATTTGCTTTACCTTTTGTATGTCCTTTGTATGTCCAGATGGCCTTGACCACTTGCACCCTTCGAGCACTTCTCTCTGGTAACATGTAAAGGCTGAAAAACCATGCTATAAGCATATGGAGCAAGGTTTGCTAAAATGGATGATTTCATGATTAGTCAGACTGCTAAAAAACCTTAGACAGGAAGCAAGGATTTGCAGCTGGGTTTCAGAGATGAAGTGTTCTGTCATAATGTGGGAAATCCTTTTGCCCTAGTGTTACCCTGTTGTGTTCTCCCCTCCAGAAGCTCTTCTGACGTTTCAGGCACCAGAGGGCACATTTCCATTATGAGACCACCAGAAGTGAAGGATTCAGCACTCCATCCTCCATGCAGCCCCACAAGCAGCGGCTGGCACAGCAGACAGGCGTTCCTGAAACTGCTCCTGCAGGACACACTGAGCTACAGAAGGAGCATTTCTGATGTCAACAAAGTGATCAGGACTTCAGTTTGGCAAGGTGACACATCACACACACCCTACCACTACACCTGCAGTAGAAGTCTTCCAAAGGACAAGAACAAAGCTTCATTTTAACTGACACCAAAAAAACTGGTTTTAATGTGCCCTCAGAATTTAAGGCAACTGCAGTAATTCTATAAAGAGCAGGTGTAAGAAACTTCTCCAGAGAATGGGGAAAGAAGAACCCACACCATTAGCTGTCTGGTATTTATTACTTTTTAATACAGAGAACTCACAACAAAATATTCTCTAACAACACACGCAAATAATATCATAACCAATTATTTTAATTTCATCAACATTCATTTGCTATGTACATATTCTTCCATCTGCAAAAGTGCAATCCAAGAATGTCTCAACAAGAAACCTTTATGGACAAGTATATTTTTGAGGGGTGTTCTCACCAGTGGCCTTACAACATGTTTGTCCTTAGTTACTTGGTACAGCAAAATGAGGAATACATGGGGGGGGGGGGGAAAGGAAAAAGAAAGAAATTGGGCTAGATGCCTCCCTTGTAGAAATATTCCTTATTTTCCAGTTAAACTCATTATGAATACACTGCTCATGACTGGAGATGTTAATATAAGTAGACTATAGCATAGTCTGTGGTCTGGCTATAAAACACTGTAGTTTTAATGTCTCTGCAGCATTAGACAGAACAACAATTTCAGGCTGTTCACAGTGGTAAATGTCAAATTACACATCAGCATGTAAATGATGTCCACTTTGTTAGTTATGGTTATCAAAATTTATTTGTAGACATCTTATTGATGGATGAGATCATTTTCACACATCCAAAATATGAAGTCTACCTAAATGCAAGCCTCTCCTATGGAAAGGAGAGCTAACTACTGGAAAGAAAAGCATTTGCACATGCAACTCCTATTACTATCACAAGGAGTATCGTGCATTTAAGAAGAGTAGAATGAACCTCCAAATCCTGAGGACTGCATTCTCATTTACAAAACATATTTCAGGCAAATTTAATCTGACCATGGGCCAGCTTAAAAAGAACACACAGCTCCGAAAAATTAAAGGTAATGAAAAATAAACTAGCTAAATAACCAAAGCAAGCAGCTCCCTAGCTAGGGAGGTAATTTCCCTTATGAGGCATTTATAAGTTCATGACTACTTCCAGTGCTTGTCAAGACAGAAAGCAGAGCAACTGTGGTCTGGTTTAACCTCCAAAGTAGCCATTAGGTCCCAAAGAAGTTACATTTGCACTTCTACTTCTGCTAAGCCCAGGAAACTCTCATGGCCAAAAGCAAGACTGCTTGACTGAATCTGCATGTTACAGAAAATACTGCATTTTTCAGCAACCCAAGAGCAGCTTTCAGTACCAACAAGAAGCAGGGAAAGCCTCTAAAAATTAGGGATAATTTACTTTGGAGTGAAAGTTCAGAGGAATCTTTCCATAATTCAGCTGGTTTCCATTGAGGATCATTTTTACAGTGCTATGTGTGCTGCTAGCCTCAAGTTGAGAGATGTGTTCTACAAGAAAACAGGCATTTCCTCATAAAACTCACTTTACAGCAGAATTAAAAGGAAAAGCTGACAAAGAATTAAATTGTTTTCTCAGGTAGATTTGTATGTAATTCCTTGTCAGGGTTAAGGCTTTAAATATGCTTTCCCCTTTCCATTTTCTCAGTCTGCTCCTTTCGCGGGTTTGACTTGGATGTATTGTACAATCTCTTATACACTTGTTTTTAAAGCTGGCCATATTCCCTTTATTCCATATCTACTCGATTGTCACACATACAGGTCTAGAGAGGCATCCAAGAACTTATAGGGCAGAATTATAAATTAAACTACTCTAAGAGAACCAAGCGAACTAGTATCTAGGACAACTCCAGATCCCACTTCTTCTCTACCATGTGCATTGTAGAGTGACACCTCCCCTCACCACTGCACAAAAAAGTGGGTACACAATGCCAATGTGGGAATTGACACCCCAGACTCGTGACTGGCACTCAAGACCGAACCTACAGTAAGAGATGTATGCTTTAATTGTTCTCATTACAGGAGCTGTGTCTTTGCTGCATGATTTCAGGCCACAGGGACAACCACTGTTGTCTGTCTGGTCTGGCTCTCATGGTACTCCCAAGGCAACACAACTCCAACCTTGTAAGTCACCCTAACTCCATCACGTTGCTCAACACACCATCAGAGCTGAAGGGCTCATCCTTCTGGAGGAGTTAATCCAAATTATAATTTGATTGCTCTCCACAAGGGCAGTCTACACTGCACAGCTAATTAGGTTTTATCTGCTAGAAACCTTCCTCCTGGCCAGGTATGCCCAGGCCAAGTCCTGCTCCTGTGCACAATGGTTGCAGTGCTGGTCCCACTGTAACTGGGCTTGGTGTAACTTTGTGGTAGCCACAAAGGGACAGTATTAGAAGTCTCCCGAAGTCCTTCCCGTAATTCTCCCCAAAGAAGAAAGAGGCTTTCCCAAAACTGTTGCAAGTAAGACAACTGCACAAAACCCCAAGAATGTGCTCCAAACCCAAAACCAAGCCCAGGAACACGGATAGAAGCAGGGGAGCACCAGTGGTGAAGGCTACCACAGCCTGTTAACACGGCTGCTCGGACCAGCACTGGACCGCATGAGCTGGGTGGCACCTAAGGACACTGCCACTCAAACCAGCAGTAGGTCACCTGTGCCAGCATAAGCACTCTGTGCAGCTTGAGTATCACTGCAAGGGTAGCTAATGCTAAAAGGAGCTAATTCTGCAGTGAAAAAATGAAACTCTGAACTCTGTATTTTCACACACAAAGAAACAAGGATATTCAGCTCGAGTTTTATGTGCACGATAATTTCTTAATTCAGCAGAAAGTGTAATTCTCAGTCCAACATAGGAAAAAACACTATTTTGGCTTCTGACATTTTGTTTTCTTTCCCATAGTGGCAGACTATCAGGGCCATTTTCAATACTGTGATTTCAACAGATACACTCTAAAAAGATTCTGATTTGGAAAACCCAAAGACTTCAGAAGAAACAAAAATAATCCCACCATGTAAACAGAAATGAAACCCACACTTCTCAAGTGGACAAACACCTCATAAATCAAGAAAAACAAAAAACCCAAACATCCCCTAAATCTCAACTGATTTGAGAAACCAAGCAAAAGATTAATGACCTATTTTAAAAGTTTTATTTAAGGAAGAGAGAAATGGGAATCAAGAAACAAGAACTACAGAGTCTACAGGGCCAAGCTCTCTGATACAAATTCACTGCTTAATGCAGCCTATTCTGTACAGCACAGAGGCATGTAGAAAGTAAATATGCTAAGTTTTCTTTCTTAAAACATCTCTGTGTTTTTAGATCCTAGACTGAACACAGTTTTGAAACACGAAGGTGCAGCAATCAATTGTTTTAAAAAGTGATGACATGCTTTGTACTCAGTACCTCTCAGCTCTTACAGGTCTGAGGGCCCAGATCCCACTTCATGGTTCTCCTTCCACACCAGTCACAGCAGGTGACACATCAGCCTGCAGCAGGCAGCAAAGCCTCAGCCCCAGCAGGCACGTACAAACACATCCCCGTTCAGCTCAGCCAGTTCCTTCCCTAAAATGTCTGTGAAGAAACACCTTTAAATAAAGCATTTTAAGATCTCCAGCTTGTTTTGGTATGAGCAGATGACCCAGCTGGGCACATGACAGCCCTGTTGGAAGAAGCACTACTGCCTGCACTGTAATTCAGTGAGGGCAATGCACATCAAACACACGTGGCAGGAAGACATGATGCCAAAAGAATTCATTCAAGACTGCATTTTCTGGCACACATTTACATTCACTTGTCATGATACCTTAGTTTACCCTGGTCATAGGAAATCTGAAAGAAAGCCTGCTGAGGGGACTAACAACACAGGGCCAGCTCCTGTGCCCCTGGAAATCAATCCAAAAGGCTGAATGAATTCAACAGTAACAGAATCATTTCTTTCCAAGGATTTCCCATTTCTACCAAGCTGGAGGAACAACCCTACACAATTACCCATTTTCCAACTGGACATAGTTCTCTGTCCTGTATGTTTCCCCACACCCTTCGTATAAACTGTATTACAATTATACAAAAAATAAACCCAAATCATTTTTAGCTGAACTTTACCCCACACACGGGATATAGTGAAAGGCCATTAAATTGGCTAGCCTCCAAGCTTCACAGAGATCTTGTAAGGAGGATTCTGGTTTTAACAACATGTATATATACATATTAATATGTACACTGACAAAGAAGCTGCTCTTTCAGTTAGAAAAGAAATTAGATTTCATCACAGAATGAATCCTATAAAAAGATATGTAATAAAGTTGAAATACCCATAAAATAGCTATTACTAAAGCAAAGCTTTCGTCAATAAGCCTCCAAAACTTTAAATGAAGAAAATGGCTTCACGAAGTGGTAGTCTAGATTTCCACAGTGAGGACACTGCTGGACGTTGCTGTATTCAGAGAAATACTGCATGCCAATCCGCACATCTATTACTGGCTTCCCACAGTGCTTACAGTTCAGTCGAGCCTGGAAAAAACAAGGAAACAAACAAAAAAAGCTTTTTGAGATAACCACACTCCCCTCAGCTCCTCACCTCTAGAAAAGAAGGTGCCAGAGGCAGTTCCCTGTCCTCCCCAGCAGGAGAAGAGGTCAGTCAGGAAACTGGCAGTAACAGGATGCTGGTAAGGACATTCCTGGACTGGGAACTTGCAGGCACACACCATGCCTTGCAGATTAAAGACCACCACCAAATTCTGGGAAGTGGGTCACCTCCCACTCTGACTGATGGAAGGTAAAGAATATCAAGGTTTATTAATGCAAATGATTGTTTTGTGCTGCTTAATCTCCAAATCAATTCCTCAATGCCCAGCACAAGAAGTGCTGTCTCAATAAATCATTAATGAAGTCTTGAGGCAAAGAGAGAAATTTTATATTTGTGCCATGTAATTCAACCGTTTAGGTTAACGTTTGAACATCATCTGTCTACAAAATATATCAGCATTTTAATCTTTTGGCTTAACAAATTTAAAACTCGATCTACTTTATCAGCACAACATGGGTGTCACTTTAAACATTCATAATACATATCAGGTTATACAAACTAAACATCACTTCAATACACAAACTATTCTACAAAATCCAACTGAGAAAGAAGCAACATTAACTGGGTGGATATGAGAAATAATTCAAGGTCATAGGTGAGGACAGACAGAGCTATTAATATTCAGCTGTTACAAAAAAGTGAGTCTTCAGAAAAATCTAACTGAGAAACACAGCCCATCTGATACAAAGAAAGCAACAGGCAGCATGAAAGCTCAGCAAGCCCTTTGGAATACTCAAGAGAAGCAGAAAGAATTTGAGACTGTAAAGGAGTTAAAGAGCAAAGGTGGCAAATGAGCAGCGAGGGCCTGAGCTGCACCATAGTTTAACCTCGCAGCCCAGTACACTAGAGAAAGCTTCAGCTCTCCACTGAAAAGAACAAAAAGTATTGTCTAGGCCATCTCGATTTAAGGGATTTTCCTGGATGAGGAGAAGAGGAAAATATTAAAGTACTATCCCTGCTGAGATTAGACTCAAAAAGAAACAAATCAACAGCTTCACCGCCACCTGCTCTGCTTGAAAAGCAGAAATTTTAAGAAATACAATCTACTATGTTATAAATTTTTATGGAATTCTTAACCAAAGTGTTTTCTCCTTTGCTACTGTCCAGCGCATCAGCTAAGCGTTAATAATATGACAACGGCTGCAGTTCATTATTCTACATGCAAATTTGTGATGGAGAACTAAATATTTTGAAATAAGGCATGAAATTATTCAAAATAAAACCAGAAAGACAATTTGGAATTATATTATATACCACATTTAAATGTCATTCCTCTCTGTATGCACAGAATCTTCTGTAACAATCATGGTGAAACAATAATGCCTATTATCTGGCAATCACAGTCACTGCAGCTAATGGTTTTATAGGCAGTTCTTATACCATGTACTGTCACACTGTCCATTAATCATGTAATTAAGGCTCTTGTATAATGAGCTCTTAAATCTTGTCTTGTACATTCAGCAGAAGCAATTCAGATTTAAAGTTGCTGACTTCTACAAAGATAGTAAGTCAGTATCAGTGTTTTACCTTTAAAGGTTCCTATTTAAAAAAAAAGTTACAACCTCAAGAGACACTAAATTTGGAGGTAATGTATCTGTCTGTAGTTGTAACTGCTACTAATGTCACCTTAACCAGCAGCAGCAATACCACATGTCTTTCGAGCAACATATTTTGGTAAATATGCTAAATTTAAAATAAACTGGCATTCTGCATATTGACAAAATGGTATTTCAGATGCACATGGTATCTGGTTTAATACAATGGTATTTAAAGTATGCACATTACCATGGAGTGATCCCAGGGCAAATGGGTGCATCTCTTCAAGGCTCCTCTCCTGACCTACTACCACCACCTGTGTGTCTGAGCATCTGGAGCCCTGAGTCATTCCCACACAAATGTTTTTTTCACAGCTGTCTACCCCTACCTGCACAGCAGAAGTGCTCTGTCCGTCACATGGACAGTTAGCTCTCTTGAATGCCAACAATCCTGCTGTCTCAGGCACATGTCTACTCTGGAGTAACTCCAGGAACTTGGACCTTCCACTCTCAAGGCATAGATTAGGTGAGCGTTTACTGAACACGAAGTTGCTTCAGGCTGTGGTGGGTGAGCACCATCACCAGTGTTCAGCCACAGCAAAGATTAAGGAGAGCTGAGTAATCTCCAAGCACAGAGACACTTTGGACCCTTCTGTCCCCTTGGTGCCTTTTTGGTACAATTAGGACAAAACACAATTTATGAACTAAAACACCCTGAAAACACAAAACATCTGATCAAAATGTGGAACTGTATCTGACACTACTGGTGCTAGTGATCAAGAACTGGATTTAATTACCAGTGCAGTTAAAGGGAGCTTTATTTAAAAACATACATGTATTAAGCACTGACCATTGCAATGACTTTAGCCTAGCTAAGGGCCATTGTACCCCTTAAGACAAAGGGACAGAGATCCATCAGCCCTCTTGTACTACACTCATAGGTACAGGCTGGAAAAGAAGGATGGAAGGAGGAAAGGGAGAAGAGATTCACAACCTTGACTTTATCTAATCAGTCGGAATTTCACCTTTTGAGTCTTACTTAGGTATGGTACTAACCTGACAACAGGGGGATGCTGCCAGAATATCATAGGTATACATAGTTCCCAGCTGATGCCAGCTTCCATCCCATCGGGACTTGCACTTAATGCAGATAATTTTGTGAACCCCTTCTAAGCAGTCTACACAAACAGCATAGAGGTGCATAAGCCTTCCTGTGGACAGAAAAGACACATCTTAAGAAGACTAGAAGAGAAGATTAAAACAGACATTTTCTACAATCTGCAAGCTATCTGACCTTTAGTGATACAAATCACACCTTACTATTTTTTTTCTTTATAAAGAGTGAATGATAAAGTAAAAAGTGCTTATTTTTCTATAGGAAATACACAGGGCTTCACGGAAGCTTATGCAGAACTCATGAATTAGTCATCATCCTGCCCACTCTCCCTTACATCATTTGCTGGTAGATCTTAGCAAAATATTTTATAAAAAGAGTTGCTAAACCTCCCAGAAGAGATGCCAGGTTAAGCTGTAAGATCAGCTGCTGTGTTTCCAAAACCAGAATTTTGCCCTAGCTTCATCCCCACCTGACATAAGAAGTGGAGAAGCCCTGAAGCTTATTAGCAAACTTGGTACTGATTCATTCAGCAACTTGCCAGTATCTTCCAGCAAAGAGGGAACCAAGGACCTAACATTCCCCATAGAAAAAAAGCAACAGTCAGAAGAGCAAATTTTTTTCAGGTACTTCCTTCTGACTGTTCATTAACAACAAGTATATTTTATAACATTATATATTGCACATAAAAAGACTTCAACACGCCATTCAGAACTGTGAATATATCAAGCTCTATCATGACCTTAGGCTCTGTACACACAATGACTTTCAAAACCTGAGTTACATTTATTTCCATAAAAATCAAGTGTCTCAGACTTGGAAATCAAATATTTTCACTACATACATGAACTCACCATGATTAAACTCACCAATGCAAAATCTGAGACCAACTTTCACCAAAAACCAAAAATTCCTACACAAATTATAAAGCTCTGGCACCTAGATTATGCCTGACTAGTAGTGACTAAACTGATCTGCAGTTTAAAAGCTGGCTATTAGAAGTGGCCTGACACTGAGTACTAATCCTGTAACATACCAGATTTCCACTGCTATATAAGACAGAGCTAAGCAGTAGTGAAGTTACAGATAAGCAACAAAACAGGACTGTGTTTAACATGTGTTCCCCTCGGATTGCAATTTGTGCTCTTTAGCATCAAAGCACCGAACACATCACAAACTGTAATTCAACAGACACACATCTTGTAACTCTTCTACATAAATGGGAACAAGATATTAATAATTTATGATTAGTCTATACCAGACATTTCCAAAATTAACAGTCTGTCATTTTACTTGATTTGGTTTTTAAGCCAACCATTTTAGAAAAACAAGAAAAAGTAGACTCTTCTTAAAATATGCATACGAAATACACTTGCTAATATGAGTTGGTAAAAATTGAATTATTCTACACCGGTGTGTTCAGCTCTAGGAAACACGATGGGATGAAACTAAAGTGCAAATATAATAAACTCTGTTCCATAATGAACACTTGAGATCAGGGATGTTCAAACAACTCCACACACAGAAGTTGTGTTGTGCAGGAAGATACATAACTTTCCCCATCCAAAGTTCTGCACGGTTCATGCACTTCATAAAAGCTACACTGCCCCACCGTTTAATTTTCAGGATACTATTTGTACAGGAAATGGGGCTCCTGGTATCTTAAATGTGCCTAAAGTAAAATAAGTGATTTTCTGTTCTGAAAAGAAAATAACAGCCTGGAATAGCACCTTACAGCCTACTTTCATTTCAAAGAGTACTTCTGGTAACAAACCATTTACCCAGGACAAGGAAGCAAAAATTTTAACGATTAATTATTCACAGCAACTTGTTTGAACAAGTTTTTCAGATATATCATCCAACAGTTAAGAAGCAATTAAGTTAAAAAAATCATTTCACAGAGTTTCATTCTTAGTGGCAAATGTTAACAAAGGATGAGTTTCACTATTAATAAACCAGCTTTCTGCACTGATAAAATCACAAGCACATTGTGTGACTCTCCACAAAAGCAAATAAGCATAGTTAGCTCACAAATGTATATTCTGTTTATCCTGGAACTTTTCTGGCTTGTATATTCTCCTATCACTTATTCTCCTCAAAGTACATTAGGCAAGACAGAAACAGTAATGTTAGCATGAATACAGTTTAGTGACTTAGTGCACAGTGATTCAAGGAAAGAAAAAAATAAAATACAAGGTTTACTGAGCAAAAGTATGTTACATAACACATATTATGACCATGCATGGCATACAACATATTTTATTGAAAGGTGAGAAACTTTAATGTTAAAATACCTCTGGTTAATCCCTTACCAACACATTTCTCAATATGTAATTCTATGCTTTTGACCATCAGACTAGGAATACTTTCTCTGACTTATTTTAGCCATGCTGGCTGCCAGCAGGCTGCAGAACAGGCACATCTAGTCATGTACCACCCTGATCACTTAAGTTTGGGCCACAGCTTTCAGGAAGAGCTAAAGCTCATGCCGGCCCATTTTCATTTATTTCTCTTGGAGAAAAAAAGAAACACATGCCTTGGTCTCAGCTCATCTGAGAGCTAGGACATGATCAAGACACAGCTCAAGCAAGTGCAAGTTCAGAAGTCTAAAACCTTCACTACTACACTGCTGTTTAACACACCATATTAAAAGCTTACTCTGACTACATCCAACCGCTCCAGGCCTGTGTTAACACAGGCCAGACAACAGTCTTCTCCATATTTAGAAAATAATACTTCACTATAAAACAAAACTGATACTCTCTAGT
This sequence comes from Erpornis zantholeuca, assembly GCA_013400515.1. NCBI lineage: Eukaryota > Metazoa > Chordata > Aves > Passeriformes > Timaliidae > Erpornis > Erpornis zantholeuca. Next base: position 68,779 of record VZTN01022310.1, on the reverse strand, counting down.
CTGAAAGCAGATGAGAGGTACCTCATCCTCATCAGTGGTACAAATACAACTTTCACCCAGGCTGCAGCACAGCATGCCTAAATTTAAAAAGTTTAAAAGGTTGGTATATCTTGGCGTAAAGATCACAAGAGAGAAACAAGCATGCACATGCTCCAGAACAGATTGGATGAAAAACCTTCCCATGGTCTACCCTAGAAATTGGATGAGAACTTGTTTAGTTGTAAGCCCAAACACAAGGCATGGATCTTTCTATACAGCATCTTTTTGTAATTCCTTCTAAGTGTTTCAATCTGATCCATGTGAGCATTTTGGACATTACTTCAAGCTTTACAGAACTGCTTAAAAATGCAAAATCAGGATGAAAATCTGTAATGGAAGGGACAGGGCACAGAAGGCAACTCCATAATTTAATGAAACCTAGCATGACCAACAGACAACCTGTACCTTGAAGGTGACAGGGAACATCATATTCAATCTCATCATGTCTTGATGGGCTAAGGAACAGGGTCCCGTCCACCAGCGGAAACTGTTCAAACACTGGCAGCGCCCTGTGGCACAGAGCACAGTTTACAACGTTCCTGTGGCTGGCACTGAGAGCAGCAAGGATGAACTTCCGAAGGTCCTCCCCTTGGCCCACCTGGGCATCGTCTTCCATCCGCACATGGAAAGTATTCAATTTATGCCTGGGGATGTGAGTGAGCAGCTCAGATAGATCGAGCCTTCTCAGAAACTGCACAGGAGTATCGAAGTGTCCTGATCTATGTGCTTGCAAGCCAGCTGCCCCGTAATCAAAATGTGCATTCCTGAACATGCCCCCACCAGCCATGTTCTTCTTATGGGGCTCCAGGTGAATGGCATTCTTCAAAAACTCTCCCAAGTATCGCGAGGAACGCGGGCCACTGAAATGCGTGGGGGCGAGGATAGAGTAGCCGGTGGGTGGGGACTGGCCAGGAGAGACACAAGGCGAGCGAACGGCGTAGCTGCCACCCATGACACCCTTCTCCTGGGAGTTCTGCCTGTCCATAGAGTGCCTTCGCTGGAGATCATTGCTCAAGCCTTTCTGAGGCTTGTTGGCCGGCCTGCCCTTTTTGGCCTCCTCTGCTGACTCTGTCATGGACCTTCCTGTACTCTTCTCCAACACTGATTTCTTCTTCTTGTCATCCTGCATTCGCTTCACCTGGTACCAGTCCGTGTCCTTCTTTAAATGGCCCTGCCCGCACCGACAGGAGCAAAACCGAAAAGCCAGGTCGTATCCCTTCTTGGTCCACATGTTTTGGCGACACTGCTTTTCGTTCCAGCTCCTGGCTCTGCCAATGCAATTGAACTGGACGAGGATGCTGCTTTCCCACTCGTAGAAGCACTGAAGGTGCATCCAGGTGCTGTACGGACAATGCTCGTTGTTGCATATAACCTTCTGGTAGTCATCCTTCTCCAGGTCCACCGGCCTCCCAAAGCTACAGATCAGTGGAGTAGCACAAGGGGCTTCTGTGGAAGGTAAAACAGATACATTAATAACTTAATGGCCCCTCTACTGCAGTACTTTCTTTAAACACTGTGACAAACACACGCCAAGCTCTTACTAACAACCTGTACTACTGAAGGGCCACAAGCACTAGCTCTGGGTCAGTGCAAAAAGCAGTATTTGCCAAAAAGAGATAGGCATATGAAAGGAGATAAGGAAATGCATGAATTAAAAAAAAAATTACAGTCTGTTTAAAATGCAAAACCAAAGCACCTCAGAAGCATTAGCCCTCCTCAAGTGTTTCTGGATACCACTGCAAGGCCTTAAGAAGCAAGGAGAAAGCTTTGTGAATTTTGTGAATACTCCTGGAGGGCTGCTTTGCAGCCTGAGAGGCAACATGGGGAGAACACACACAGGTGTTTGTTTGAAAAACAAGTAAGCAATCATGAAGAAAGGCAGGAATTGATCTTTTCTTTGGGACTGAGCAAGAGACAACAACTAGGGAGAGAAGGAGGAAGCAGGGGACTTTGAAAAACAAGACAAACAGCTTATGTTCCTAATACAGAAAGGAGGGCCTTCACTACATTGCTTAGGCAAATACAGACTATATTGATGCCTTAGGATTTACCTTTTATATTTTTCAGATCCTGTACTGCTTTAGTCTGTAAGTCTAGAACTCCATAGCCTGTTAGTTACTGCTCTCCCATTCTGGTTAGACATAAATCCTCTCTGGACCCGAAGTCAAGGACACCTTGTTATCCCAGGCCCCAAAATTATGTAAACTGAGCCTCTGGACAGGAGGAGCAAACTTGGAGTAATTACATCATTATCTGAAATTGTAATTGGAGAATTAACCCTGATATGCAAACAGACCAAACTTATAAAAGTGTGAAAAACCCATGAACAGCATCCATTTTGGGTGTAGCCCTAGTGCTCTGTACCCACAGTGTACCCTTATTCAATGCCCTTCAATAAATACCCACTTTTATTCTCTTAATCTTGTCTAGCCTCTGTTTTCAGATAGCCACTCCAAGGAATCAATATCATCACCACTGAACTTCTGGATAGCTAAATTTCACAAACCAAACAGTTCTTCAGCACAGACAGGTGAAAAATTCCAAAAGCAACACAGTATTTTATCTGCAGCTTTGCTATATCCTCGAGCAAAGAACAGTTTACTTCAATTATCTCCCGGCAACAATATCAGCTTCTACACAAAAAAAATGTTCTACAATAAAATGTTCTGCATTTATGAACCAATGGCGTCTTCCAGTTCCTCACCAAAGTACCACAGACTACATATGACTCCCACTGCTGGCTGCTCTGTTGCAGCTGGGAGGCTCAAGGGGGATTGGAGGCATTTTCTACTGGAGTTTTTGAAAAAACTTTTTAGATGCTTATTCAAGTATTGCAAATATTTATTCTCTGTATTTCTGCCTTCCTAATTCTTCCACTTCACCAGAAAGTACTGCTCCAACAGAACTGTCAGCTGCCCTTTAACCTCTGTACAGCTGCTTTCAAATATTAGCAGGCTTCTTCAGGGTCTTCTGGGGTCAAGTGCTGCCTCACCCCATCTAAAACACAGCAATCAGCTTCCTGAAGTACCCCAGGCTCAGCCAGAGCCCCAAGATTTATGGCAGAGTCGCACAGAGCCTTGAGGAGAGAGACTGCCGTGTCTCTCTCCTCAAGGAGAGAAAAAAAACCCATGAGGTTTTTTTCCCTTAGGACTTTAAATTTTTATCTGATGAGCAGGTAAAAACAACACCACTCGGTTGCATTGCTTTTAATCCTATTCTTATCACTGCTTGCACAAATAACACAACATAATTTGCAGTAGAATGAGAGGTTTTATGCATGTACTTTGACTCCCAGTAAGAGACACACTATCCATCTTCATCAGTCTTACAGCAGAAATACACAAATCAAGTGCTTTACAACAACAGATCTTTGCCATGCTAGTGGTTTTGCCCCTTCCCAGCAAGATTTTGGAAAAGGCTATAAACAAACAAAATCTTCAAGGCTACCTTCAGTAAATTCAAGACTACTATAGTTCTTAAAACTTACTTATACAGAAGAAAAAGGCACAAATAGCATAGAAAAACTTTCCTGAGCCACTCCTTGGAAGATGCCACATCCTTCACTTCATTTCTCTGTCTCTCTTTCTAATGCCCGAAGTGGCACAGTTGCAAGAAGAATTCTTCTGCAATACCTTTCCTTCAGGGAGTGGCCTAAAAATTGCAAGCAAAACACATTCCCAAAAGCCTTCCTTAAAGAAGAAAAAGCCTGTTTCAATTCAAAATATGGACTTTTCAGTCATTAGAAACAAATTACCAAACTGGAGAGAACAGAGATAAGAGAGGCTTTCCCTAGAGATTCTTTGGAAGTTCCTTCTATACATGTGACAAATATATTATTATTGGTTGTCTCACGTCTCTGAAAAGCCCACTAAGAACATGCAGGTCTGAGATGTCTTTGAGAAGCACCAATTTTATTGGCTACCAGTGACTAATTTTTCTCCACTCTTTTAATGTGCATTATTGTGTATAATGTTGCTGGCCAAGAGCAGAAGTGAGTGATAACTTCGCTGCTCTGAAACAAAATCTGTCAGTTTACCAGTCCAGAGAGTTTTCCCACCCATTTTCCCAGACTTCAATTCAAGTCACACTACCACAACATGCATCTCTGCCAAGTTTTTCTTCGTTGTCAGTCTTTCTTTCACCACATTTGAGGTCTGAAAGTATAGCTCACAATTGCAGAATCCTTACGCAATTTACCTCAGAGAAGCCAGTTAAAGTGAACCCATGAAAGGCAATTTGTCAGAAGTCATATGTGAAGCAAGGTACCAGAGGCACCAATACGAACAATTCTCACTTATGCATTTCCCATATTCAGCTATTTTGGTACATATTCCTTTCCACCATTGCAAGAAGGCAGGAAAAAAAAAAAGAACGTGCCAAAAATCCACTTATGCTCTCACTGTGTTTCAGAGAGTAAATGTTCTAACAGAGTCAGGTATAATTATAGATGACAGCCAAGAAAGTACTACAGAGACAAGTCTAGAATTGAATAAAGACACTATACCTGTTCATCCCTATTGGCATGGTTAACTGACTAAAAAAGGAAAGCGTTTCCTTGATTAGCCTTTAAACATGTTTTTGAGTTTGTATGCAAAAACATATGATCTCTAGCCCCCTGAGAAGTTTACAGACTCTCCACTATTTGGACAAAAACTGAAATTAATAAAATAAGTGACTGAAATACAAAAACCATCACCACAGCCCATGTATTCCACAGAATATGTCTGCAATTACTTAATTATGATCAGGAACTGGGTGTCTAGAGGCTAAAATAAAGGTGGCTTTCAACAGACTTTTTTTTCCCTTTTTCTTTGTTGGTCAATGAAAGTACTGTGGAATGAGATCTTCTCCAGCTTCTCCTTAAGAACTTACAGATGCCAGATTACCTGAGGAATTTCCCACACGGCGTAACTATGAGCAAGAAAAGGCAAAGCTACAGGTTCTGGACAGCGACGTCTTCATCAACATTTAAGTTCGCTAGATGATTACAAAGTTTTCACACAATCCCTCATCTTCTATCCCTCATCTTCTATCTACACAGTGTGAATTGGCTGGTCACATGAGCACTACAGCAAAAGCAGGTCTAGAGCTGCTGGAAGACAGCAAAAGAATTAACAAAAGCATTCCCTCATGCAAGACTCCAATGAATTGTTAAACTGTGCCACTGAGATTGCTTTGGAAAACATCACTGTCAAGAGGAGAAGCTGGTCTCTATGGACCTCTTCTGGAGACTCATCTGACATTTCCTTACTGTCACTGTAGCTGCATAGGAAATATTCCAGAAAACTATCAGGTCTCTGTGCCATGTTGCCGTGCTCCACAGCACAGGTTATGCCGTGCTCATCACAGCATCTGCTTTCACTGATACAGATTTGCTATTATCAAGTCTGCTGGTTTGGAGAAGGCCTTGATTAAACTACTGCAGTACATCCACAACAGGAACTGAGAAGCCCAGCATGGCTAGTTTAAGTTGTCTCAGTAGAAACTTCTACAGTTTCTGTAGTTTTCCTGTATTAAGAAAGCAGAAAACTCCACTACCTGAAAAGTATACAAAAACCTCAAGCCAACATTTGGTTTTGCCTAACGTAGACTGTGCAGGCCTGAATACAGACTTCTCTGTACCCTGCCAAACATAACCATGCCACATGTTCCTGCATAAAGAATAAATAAGAACAGAAAATAGCAATTTTTGTGCATTTTTCCCCATTCATGGCAACAGATATGCCTTAGGAACAAAAGAGACCACATTTAGATCAGTATGGGAGCCACATTTTAGGTAATGTGAAGAGCTCTTCCCATCAATTCACACCTTGAAAGTGGTCTGGGTTATTTAATCACCATTTCATAAATGAGACAGAGCACTTATTTCAGTATTACAGAACTTTAAAAATTCTTGTTATCAAGCCCTTGTACTTCCTGTAATTAGAAATGCATTTTGAGATATTCTTCAAAAAGTCAGAGCTAGAATCATTGTCCTAATGTTTTATGATGACAGTGTTACCACTTACTGTCAAGAGACATTATGATGGGAAGTAAATAGAAATTACATGGCCAAACTGTCCATCCACACCTGTAATCCCAAACTGGTTTGTCACCTAAATATAATTTGCTTCCAAGTAGCTAACAGCTCAACAGATTTCTGGTTTCCAAAACTATGAAACTGAACTTCAAGGAAAATGAAAGACTACGTGGTATCAGAGCAACATCCATTCTCCCAGCAGCCCCTTTCAAAAGAATGCCAAAATAATGATAAAAGAACTTCTATTTAACTCTCAGTTTCAAGATGGGTCACACAGCCTAAGAGAACAAAACAAGACAGCATGCAGTTTTGTGTAGCAGAACAGCTTCAACGTAGGCTGTCAAGTTACAACTACAAGCATGTGCTGCTTCTTTCAAGACGTTATGTTTCCACATAAAAAAAATAAATGTTTTCTCATATTCCTCTGTAGTGATTTGGAACAGTGATTCTGAAAATAGCTGGAAAGAGCAGACATAAATGTGTTCTAAAACAGAAATAATATACAATATTCCAAACACATGCACATTTGTGCGAAGATAGCTCACTGTTTAAACAAGGTTGTGTTTTATGTTTGACAGAGCCGCCATAAAATTAACTTTTCTTTCAAAAACAGAGAATATGACAAGACTGCAAGGAAGCTGGACTGGGTTGTTTGGCTTTTTCTCAATTTTTCTTTTCAGGTTTATAAACATCCATAAAAGCCAGGAATAGGAACAGAAGCAGAACATCTGAGAAACACCTCTTTCAACAACAACAAAAAAAATCCTCCCACATGAACTGGTTCTACCTTTTAATAAAAATGAAAGGCAATATATGAAGACCGTTCTATGACCCAAATGAAAGCAGCAAAACAACAGCTGCCTGAGGAACTTCCCTCTGGTGAAGTATATTGAGGAGAATATTGTTTACTTCTGTTTACACACCCATCATGAAACCAAAGATGCACCCAGCAAGCCAAATGCAATGATTCCATGGCTTCAGTTTTGTGACTGCTCTCATTTGTTCCAAGTCCTCAATGCAGATGCCTAAAGCAAAATTTGCTCTTTCCCTGCTATGCTCCCACATTACCCATTGTGTTAAGCACCAGAGTTTTTCAGTCAGTGGACAGAAACAGATAATTATTTCCTGTACTCGTCAGCATAGGTTTTAGCTCAGTGCACAGATTTGCCATCTCTGGTAAAACTCAAGGGAGGTGTTAAACATGTGAGGCTGGGGGCAGAGCAGAGGGAAGTGCGGTGGCGGCTGGAAGAGACAGCCCTACTGTCATCTTAAAACAACTGTCAGGCAACAGTAGGTTGTTATGGATCTGGAAAAAGAAATTTTCCCCCAAAAAGGGTAAGGTCTTGGCACTGGATTTGTTGCAAGACACTTACTATGACTTGCTCTTGGTCTACTGTTACTCCAGCATCTCTTCATCTCTGCCAAGGACACGTTACTTGCCAGCATGTTACCGAGGCCAGAAGGGTTCCTGTGGGATACATACCTTGCAAATCAAGCACTTTAACCTCTACCCTGCTTTCTCATGAACACTGCTCTCTTCACAACCTTACACAGCTAGAATTGTTCACTCTGTCAGCTTGAACCAGAGCTGAGTCATTCCTGGGGAAGGCTACTTCCTACCAACCATCTGCATGAATCTTCTGAATTTCCTCTGCCATCAGCATAGCTTTATTTTAATTGAAGTCATACAACATTACTGCACTAATATGGTAATGCAGCTGCAAAAATAAACCACCACAACAACAAAACAGACAGAAAGAGAAAACTTGAATTAATTGTCTGATGTATTTGCTTTGTTGAACCTTGTAATACAATCTAATATTCCAAAGATGACCAAGACGTGACAAAACAGCGTTGTCATACTCATAACTGGCTAAACAGTACAAATAATATGGCAATACAGAAATTATCAGCCACCTTCCCAAGAGCCTAAGTGCAGCAGAAGAATGCAATTAGAAAAAATATTTCAGAAGTTGATCCAAAAGGCAGGCTTGGATCTTCAGGGCAGCAACAACAAAAAACAGCTGACAAACAGTAAGAGTAGTCTTTCAAAACAGCTCAGCTCAGGCTTATAGTGGTAACACTCATACATGATGACTGCTATCTCTTCAAAACTTCTTAAGCAATCTTTGCCAAATGATGAAGATGAAAACTTCCAGGAGGATTCTCCAGGACAGAAGGGAAAAAAAACAAGACAGCAGTACCCGGTAAGCCATCCTTAACACAGGCTGTGTTCTATGCTCTAAGACTCCCTCGTGCTCTTAGAAAGAGAAGCCAAGGCCAGTAGTCCATTCTCAGTGAGCAACAGACAGAGGCACTGCCATTGCACTGAGGAGTTGTCTGGAGTCAGTGTGGCTGACAGCTTTACATCTGTTACACACCTACATATTGACACTGTCAACGGGTGCCAACCCAGAGCCAATCCTACCCCTAGGACCACACAGCTGCAGGCAATACCTGCTCTCAGAAGGGACTGAAGGAGAACAAAGCCATAAGCAGCCCAGCTCCCTCACATGCTTTGCCCCATGTGTAAGATGTCACTAATTCTATTAAGTGAATAGTAACATGAAGTGATCACCTTCCCCTAGAGAAGATTTCAGGTGATTTGGAGCTGCTAAACCCTGGTTCACCATAGAATTCAGTATTCACAGAGGGCTCAGCAGCTGCTAGAACCATCTCCATGCACTTCACTTACACTAACTTCACACTTGATCGCTCAAGACAATCTCTTGACAATAAAAAAATAAATTAAAAAAAAACCACCTAGAAGCTTCACAGCAGCATGAAGACACCATGGAAATCATGAAGGCTTAACTCATACCTGCCACATTAACACCTTCTAACTAAAAGCACAGCCTGAGCTAATGCCTGTTTATGAAATCAGCAACTAGCATGTGATACAGTTATCTGCAGCTCTCACTCAACCACCCACTCCCAGCTCAACCATAACTTCACCAAAGTAAGGCAGAAAATCAAGATTGAAACTGTACGAACTAAGGAAGATAGGCACTTCCATGTGCACAATAATTCTGTGGCTTGTTTACACAGCCATCTGTACTCCAAGCTGAACCTACTGCCTACACTGCTGAAATCCAGTATGAGAATTCACATGGTCTTGAAGAAGTCACCATAATCCATACAAGTATCACCTAGCCAGTCTCCTTCCATTTAATATGTGTTGTCCAAATACAGAAAACAACTCAATCACCAGCTTTGGCTTTTGCTTGGGATGTACAGACTCTTTCTGTATAGGATAAATCTTGCCCTGGCTTATGCTGTAACACCTGAATCCAAGTGGAAATATCCCCAGAGAACAGGCCTAAGCCTCTACCTGTATCAGTGCCAGGACAACTGTGCACCCCAATACTCCCAGGTGAACTCTGAATTGGTTTAACCAGGTCAGAAGACAATTGGTTCTTCGTGCCATAAGCAATCACACCCCAGCTAAGAAGACTCCTCAGCATCATGTGGATTTTTCTGATGACCTCTATCATGGTGAATGCCAAAGTTAGTGACTATCTCAAGACTGGTGGGCCTTAATGTGTTTTGAACATTGGCTGTTGCTTAGTCTGCACATTAATTGTCCCCAAAGAAAATCACTTCCACCATTAAATCCTCTCACTTTAGCCTTCCAAGAGCTTTTAGTAACTTGAACTACTACAGAGAACTGACCTCGGTGCTTCAAGAAACAGTCATTCTAATAATAACTAAGGCAGACTCTAGTGCACCTGCCCCAGCAAGTTTTCAGTAGCAAACTCCAGCTCAGGCTGGAAAATAGAGATACCTATGGCATGCAGTAGATGCCCTAATGCCAAGCAGATGTAAACACTGCAGGCTGGACTTGCTCGGGCTGAGAGCCAGCTAGCCACCAGACCCAGTCCACAAGCACAAGAAGGCGAGAAAGGAAAACAGGTTGAATCAAGTGGTATCACTACCTCTTACAGTTTCAGATCTAGAGATATTTGTGTCATTCATCTATCTTTCCCAAGTTTTAGTGTGACAGACTGTTCTTTATTTTCCATGCTAAAGGCTAAAGAAACTGGTAGAAACTCGGTGGGAAACAGGAGATGCAGTACCCAGCACGTCTGCAAGACAGCAGCTCCTGAGTGTGGAGCTGTTGGTTCCCACAGACATCTCACCCAGGATGCCATGCTGGCTCCCAGCCCTGTCATGTACCATCTTTGGCATCTGTGTGGCACACAGAGACCTCCGTTGTATGCTGCTCCCATAATGGGTATCGGCAGCACAGAAGTGGAGTTGGGGAGTGCCAGGCATACTCAATAGCCAGGCTCCAATAGAAGCTACCTCCTCTCCCAGCAGGCATCCAAGATGGGAACAACAGCAATATTCCTCTCAAGCCCAGGAAGGAAGACTGACAAACTCTGAGACATGGAGAGAAAGATACAAAGGTTGAAGTGAATGCTCTCAAGATAAATGTCACTAAAGTCTACCAGGAAATGCCAGTGCTCCACTCGAAATCCCAGAAGCTTTCAAAATGGAATTACCCACTCCAGTGACTAGATTACTGCTTCAAGAGGCCTCTTTGAAATTATTTGAATTTCTATCAAAACAGTTTAAAGAAAGCCCATGCCCTACTAATCCTATTATAATTTAGACACCTTGAAGATTAGCTGTAGTATTTTACTCTGAGCTGAATGCAAGGTTTTCCTCTGTTTTTTTCCCTTCACACAGGCTGCAGGAAGAAAAGCAGAGAAGGATGGACGTCTGCCAGCCATGACAGTACTTTAACATCAAAGGATGTCCCAATACGCAAGGCTGTAAGCAAGGCTGAAGAAAACTTACAAATGTCTCCAAGGCCTAGAAATCATTTTGTTACTACTTGTTAGATCACTGGGGGTAACATATGGGATGACTACAGACAAAGCAAAGTGATCAGCTCAAAAACTGTATTTCCTTGTAGGAAACAGAACAAACATCAAGCCTAAACCTTACTCATGAAAGCACTACACCCGAGCAACAACTAATCACATGAACACAGAAAGCTGTCAGGGCACTGATAATAATTTTGATAGTATATAACTTAGAAAACCCAAACTTAAATGGGTGTGTACTTGCTTGCATGAAAGGATAATATTTATTTTACTCAGTAACACCATGAACATGATTCCATTTGCAAAGATTTGCAGAACATGAACTGCATTTGCTACCAAAGCATGTAATTGCCTACTTTTAAAAATCCTAAGACTAACATAAAAGTCCTTTTGAACGTGATTTGCATTGATAGAGACAGCGAAATTTGCATTCAATTGATTTCTGCAGTTAGAGGAACACAATGGTATTACGAGGCAAAATTATTTTTCCTTAGTAAATTAATAGGTATTAAATTTTGTAGTCACTCAACAGAAGAGAAACTTAATTTTCCAGGTGGTGTCACTGATACCAATGGGACTCCCTCAAGTTAAATAATCAGAAGTTGCCAATACTGAACATCACTAGAGTGCCAAACTGGAACTGGATGTTATATGCAGGAGGGAACATTTGACAGCAAATATTAATCCAGGCTTAAATACTACAACAATTCATTCTCTGAAAACATATTTTTAAATTAAACATTTCATTGATGCATTTTCTGTCCCTCTCTAACTATCCCACATCCAGGATCTAGGTTTTTTTTTTAGTAATTATAATTGTTGCCCAGTCACAGCATTCAACACATTAGTCACTGTTGTGCTTACTGATTTCCCTCTCCATACACTTTTCCTACATGAGCATTTTTATTTGAAAGTAAATCAGTCTAACAAATTTGTGGCACCCAGGTGAAGTGTTCAAAAGCACACAGATCTGACTGCCAGCAGCTCCACCTGCCAACCCACAGACTCGCCACCTCTGCCACTTGTGCAGTTTAAGAGCTCACCTATGGCAAGGGGGGGAAAAAATATGATCTTAAAACAGGTGGCCAGTACACTGTAGGACAGTGATTTAGAGACAGTTATGCTGTGGGGGTTTTTTAGTTTAAATTGGCTGGCTTTAATGAATTCCATGTTAAAGGGTAAAAAGCACAGCTAAGGAGACCCAGCTTTTTCTTTTCTCTAGTCTTCTCACAGCACCATACTGGAGAGACCACAGTGACAACAACACAGGGATGAAACAACAAGATGTTAAGATAGAGACCACCAAGCCAAAGAAGAGGACTTGGCTCTACTCACGAGATGAAAAATGAAAACAACGCAAAGAAAATTGATAGAATAAGGAATTTTAGGGTCAGAAACAACTGTATGTTGACACTAGAGCAAGACTTTGGGGGACAAAGGGATAAAACAGCTGGAGCAGAGATCTGAAAGTGTCCAGCCTCAACGAGGCAGAGACAGAGTAAGAATTTCCTCCTCAGAGCCTCAGATCTAAAAGTAAACCCCGTGGATCTTCCTCTTCTGATGATCACTGCGAAGTATCCACAAAATGTTACACTCATTTGTGTCTGCAGATAAAGGTAACCAACTACTGCCGTCAGGAACGCTGCCATCGATGGGGTAAGTGCAAAATCCCATGCAGCTGCTGGTATAACTTTACATGATGACAGCTTAGATCATCAGCTCAGATTTTATGGAAAGTAACCCAGAAAACTAGCTAGAAAATTAAATTTTTTTAGAAACATCGTTCAATCACTCTGAAGACATGTAATCTAAGAAACGAGGCTTTCTGTGACATCACATCTCAGTTTCCCTGTGCACGGTGACACTGTTAAACTAATCACCCACACCCCATATCCCCCTCTCCATGATCTGTGCATCACTTAGTGCAGAAAATGAATGCACTTTGGTCAAGGAAAGATGAATCTATCATGTGGTCTGATGGAAGAGATAGGAACAGAGGACACAGCTAGAGAACGTGAATCCCCCTTGTAGGCATCATACCATCTGAAAAAATAAGAGTGCAAGGTGAGAAAAGCCATCACATCTGGTCAGTAGTTATGCTCTCTGCCTTCCCAATTCCCCTGTGGAGTCTAGAATCTTCAAGCACAGTTTGAGCTCTGAACATGTAAAAATTGAAACACCACCAAAAAATCCATAAACAAATGCCATCTTGGGGCAGGAGAAAAGTCTGCTGACATTTCCCAGCCATCATGCCAAAAGCTGACTGATAGTTTAAAGGGAAAATTGCACAGTGATTGAGGCAAAATTTATCAAAATGTAAAAGTGAACAAGAACTTTCCACCATAAAAGGATGCTGTAATGGCAGTTCCCTATCACATGGCACAGCTAGTCAGGGCTGAACAGAGAAGCCCAGAGGAAATTCAAAATTCTACTTCATTATGCCACACAGATGAGGGGCAGAAACAATACATGAACCACATAAGGAACTGTGAAGACTTAAAAAACCTCCTATCTGAATCACTACCTCTTCATGAGTGAAACGAGGAGAGGAGAGGAGAGGAGAGGAGAGGAGAGGAGAGGAGCCCAGGGTCTCACAGGACCAAGGAGCCTGGGCAGCACGACAGACCATGCAGCTGCATGGCCCAAAAAAGCAGCACAGCTAAGAGCTTCCCTGCACCCAGCAGACTTAATCCACAACCCAGATAGTATCCCATGAACAGATGAGGCTTGACCGTGTACAGCAGAACTCTATTAACCCCACCACTCACTGAAGCAGGCCACAGCCTCCATAAACTGCTTAATGATCAAACAACCCTCAAGTGCACAGCCTCTTACAAATGTCTGGAGTCTAGTAATGGGCTAGTTGCCTCCAGGGCCATGGCTACACTACAGAGCTTCATTTCAGATTCATCGGGTTTGAAGACTCGAGGGAATCCGTTATCATTGTCTAATCTCTTCCCGGCACAGGAACCAGATTCCCAATTCTGTAGCATGACCTGAACCAAAACTGTGGAAAGCTCTGCACTTACCAGTGAGAATACAATTTACAAAACTTACAGCTCAGGATTATCTGATGGGCAGTAGCCAGGGTAAAATAAAGCAGGCAACCACATCTACGCCTCCAGCCTTTATGATTAACTGAAAAGAAAGGTTCATGACAAGATGCAATGATCCTGTCCAAGCAAAGATCAGATGTGCTGACCAGGTACCATACAGCAAATGTTGAAGCCAAGGTTGTACCTCTGCTGTGAAGGGGTGAAAAAAGGGGAAGTGAGGGATCTGGTGAAAGAGTTAAGGGATGTTTCATATGACCACTGAAGTCATATGGAACCAGGGAGAGAGAGAATAAAGGAGCACCTCAGGTTAGATCTCAGAAAGGCAGCCTCAACTTCTGAGGAAGCTGGCCAGCACAGCGGACAGATATGTCAAGCACGCGGGACACAGAACCTTACAGCTGAAAGAGCCTGACAACCTGCCCGGCTAGCACACTGTACCAATATCAGCATTCACTGGCATCACCTCCCGTGGCATCTGCACATGGAACACCACCTCATCATCCAAAGGCAGAGCAGTCACACCAGAAATGCACCACTGCTGCCACTTGTGCTTGAGAAAAAAAAAACAAAAAAGCCTCAAACCACTCCTTCTCCCCATCCAAAGAAAATGCAACATGTAAGGCACCACCTGCAATGTGGATTTTGGACATATTACATTACCAAACTGAAGTCACGATAAAAATACTCTAGAAATACTCCAACTCCTGTTAACCTCTGCCTTTTTTTTCCCCCTTGTTCACTCACTTAAAGCAAATAATAAAGAAAAAACCCAAAAAGGAAATTCTGATCATTCTCCATGATTCTCTGGAGTAATACTCTTACAAAAACAGTCTGGCAAAAACCTTGTGAGCTAAAGTGATTCGTAATTAATTGATAATATTTCCAAGGAAAAGTTTCCATTAAATAATTCATGGGAATCAGACATCTTGAAAATCAAACTAAGACACTTGGAAATGCCTTTCTAATAGGCAGTCAGAGCAAAACTACCGCCACAAAGCATAATACCAGTTGTAGCCACCCTCCCACTTTTTGAAAAGCACGGAGAGTAAAAAGCTGGAATCCAGCTTGGGAGAGGAAAAAAGTAAGGAGCAGGGACTCTGCATCGCAGTTTGTGTTCCTAGCAGCAGACCCAAGATCTAACCTTTTGGGTTAGCAAAACTGTAACAAAATCTTTGCCTGCCTTTAGTTTTAGCCTGACACATCCTTTTGCAGCAAAACAAACATGAATAGTAATGCAAGTTTCTGCAAGACACCACCTTACCAAAACCGCTCCGAACAAAAAACCAACCCACCGACCAAAGGCAGCATAAAATGGTTGGTGCGAAGCGAGCACGTTACCCTGACAAACCCAACTGCTGTACAACGGCGAACAAAACTGACCGAAAAGCGGGACTCCATTTTTAATCGTGACGGAATAAAGTGGGGATTTTTCAACGGAGCTCCGAATCAGCAGCGGCGCGGCCGCTGCCGGCGAGCGCTGCGCCTCTCGCCCGCCGGGGATGCGCTCTGCCCCCGGACCGCGCTCCCGGGCC
>VZTN01022310.1:26173-52505 GCA_013400515.1 Erpornis zantholeuca | reverse complement strand
TCCGTGCGCGCTTCTCGCCGCAGCCCCGGCCTCGGCCGTGCGCTGAGGGCCGCGCTCCCGCCGCGGCGTCCTGGGCGCTGTGAATGTCCAAACAGCGGAGAACAGTTGGAAAATGTCACCTGAACGTGCAGGAATAAAAAGGGGATGGAAGAAAACAAAACAATGCAGTCCCGGGGGGTGGGGGGACGGGTTAAGGAGTACAAAGCCTTACAGGAGCACAGCCCTGACTTAGGATTTCTCAGCTCATGTGGTTCCTGGTAGGGGTAGCTCCGGGGATGACGGACAGCGGGGCCGAGCCTTGAGGATATGAGTTACAGGAAGACTCAAACTGCTGCGCCCGCATGGAGCAGAGCTGGGAGCACCGTGCCTCGACGGAAGCCTTGTCGAGGGGCAGCGGCTTCATCTTCTGCAGGAGCCCGGGCTCGGTGGGAGGCACTGCGGAAAACTGGTAACTGATAATCACGGGATTCCTGCACGCAGGGACGCGAGATGCTGCCCGTCAGCTGCAACACAGCAGCACTCGTGACAGGCCTTTTCTTGGCTGACGAGCAGCAGCTCGCTGCTCATAGGTGTCACCTGCCTGTGCGCTCACATGGGTACCTACCAGCTTATCCAATTTGGGAATAAAAAATTGCAGCCTATCCTAAGAACATTACACAAACTCCCAGGATGAGCCGTTATTCTGAGCTTGGCAAGCTTTTCCTTGTACATAAATTAACTTTTTTTTTCCTTCTCATCCAGATCCTGGAGATTAGGTTTCCATGACTTCCTCATGGAAGAAATACACAGGCATGCGAGAAATTGAGCAGTTATGGTTACTGATCTGTGACTGTGACTGGTCTGTGGCTGGGAGGACAAGACCATGCCTGAGCTGTTTGGGCTCTAGAGATCGAGTCAAAGTGGATGGGTCAAAATAAGTGAAATTTCTCTGACTGGAAAGTGCCACATTTTGTAAGTCACAATTTTGTCTGAAGTAACTGGGCATACTATTTGACTGGAACAGTTCCCAAATATTTTCCTTTTAGAAATGACATACATTCTGGACCATCTTGTACCTGTAGCCAGGGCCTTAGTTCCCTGAGAAAAGTAGCATCTGTATTTTCAAATACTCTTGAAGCAGCTATCACAAGAAGTTTTGAGTCTAGCCTAGTTTCGTTGCCTGCATTTCAGAGATATTTTAAAACAGTTCCTTGTGTTGGTGGAAATGTTCTGAAATTATGTGCTTTTCAGTATCTTGCATTCCCATAGCTAAATGTCCTGCCTGCCTTAGTTCACAGTCTTGGAGCTTCTAAATTGCATTTCTATCTGGAAACTTGAGGAATGGAGAAAGTGTGACCAGTTTCTGACACCATAAGTCTGGGCAAATCCTGATTCCAGGTATCTCAGCTGCAGGACTTCAATTTGTTTTGGCAAGAGCCAAACCCCTAGTTCTGTAGGTTTACAAAGGAAAAAAAGAAAATTATCCTTTCCACTATTTCAATGGCATATAAAGGTACTTTCCTGCTGTAACAGGGGGTCAGGCCTCCCAGGAAAACTTTTCAAGTCTTCAAGTTCCTATAAAACACTGAAAACTTCATGGATGTGAAATAGGGGCCTGATTTACATGTCCAGAGTAGGTGGGAAGTGTCAGGCTAAGTGGTTTGAGCCAGGACAGAAGCTCCTTACTGTGAATCAGAAGAGCTGGAGGAGTAGCTTCTAT
Source organism: Erpornis zantholeuca (assembly GCA_013400515.1). Classification (NCBI taxonomy): domain Eukaryota; kingdom Metazoa; phylum Chordata; class Aves; order Passeriformes; family Timaliidae; genus Erpornis; species Erpornis zantholeuca. Next base: position 50,806 of record VZTN01022310.1, on the reverse strand, counting down.
GGCTGGGTAGAGGAGTGTAATACCTCAAACGTCAGTTTTGCAAAATTTAAGCTTCCTGGTTTGGAAAGTAAAATCTTGGTGCTGTCCAGTCAGCCTTTCTGCTCTTGCAAGGGTTGTGTCATGTGTGGGGAAGACCTTCTCAGAGTGAGATCGCAGACATGAAGTGAGGAGATCAAGTCATTCATGGCAGTTTCAGTAGTGACAGAGATCTGCTGTAGTGTTCTGGGGGTGAAAAAATTCTTCTGCAAGTTGGCAAGTACTGATGCTACCATGTATGCTGCCTGATTTCCCTAACCTGGCGTGGCAGGGGAACAGGACTGGCACAGTCTCCATGGAACATGTCCTGCTTACACCCATGGTTGGTTGTGGGGTAATGATCCCTACACAGAAGGGGTCTCCACCAGCTGCTCCACAGAGGCCCTCCCCTTCCCTGTCCCATGGAGGTGAGGTGGCTTTGCTTGGGTTTTCAAGTCCTTACTGCACATCATCAGCCAGGACTTGCCCTGGAGGTGCATCTTTCTGACAAGTGCAGCAAGTCTACGCCAAACTGTGCTGCAAATTATCAGCAAATTATATCTCCACAATCCAATCCTTTGCAGAAGCCTTGCATTTCATAACTCAAAAATAAGTATCTCTTTTTCTTTGTACATATAGTACACAGAGTAGTTGTGATCAGTTCACTCTGAAATTGTTTATTTTAAAAATCAGGTAATTTGTTATATCATTCACACAAATTTTGGAAAACTTAACTGGATTTCCGTTCACACTTAGATCTTTTCCATTTATCATACTTCCTCAGATGTTCTTTTATCAGAATAGATACAATCTCCTTTAATAAGTAAACAAGGAAGATGTTAGCAAAACATACCACCTTTCACCGCATTTTATTCTTATTTGTTTTTAACTTTTTATGTTTTATTTCTTTCCCTATACAAAGACCTAGCAACAGTCCCAGAAAGCTGACCTTAGCATACTTGATTTGCAGCCATTCACAGATTGTTAAATCTCGCGGAATTTTGATTTAGAACATAAAAGACACCTTAAGACCCAGCTGCAGAAGTATAAACAGCATCACATTTGTATACTTCAAAAGAGCTGCACATAGAAGAATCGAGAGACTGAAGAGGTGTACTGAGTCTGTTTACTTCAGAGAAGAAAAATTCCCCTTAGCAATATATTTTAGGTTTACAGGTATTGACTAGTATTTCATTCTTGGTGTAATCTCCTTGGAGGTTAAAAAATGGGCTTGAAAATATCAATAACAGAAATAAATTATTGCACCTAATAAGCACGATGGTATAGAAACAAACAAAACTTTCTCAATAGATACAGACCAGACTCTTGAAATCTGGGTCAATTAAGAAGAAATGGGAGAAGATAAAATAGTGCCATTTCACATAAATTGCTGAGAGAGACATATTCCAGTCCATGGCTTTCAAAAAGTGTGAGAGAGATCTAATGGGAAGATATTGTGAATCTTGTGAAAGATTTTGGAATCTTTCTGTCAGAAATATTTAACACAAATAACCTGTATTCTAAACTTTCTATATAGGTGCTTTTATGTAAGCATAAGTTTAAAAAGAAATAATTAGATTAAAATAGTGAAAACCCAGTTGTGGAGAGCTCTGCAGTTCACAACAACTGCTCATTCACGTCCAGGTTCAAACTGATCAAATATAACTACCCATAATGAAGAAATAATATTAAAACATCCTTTGTGGGAGATAAAATGGAGTACTTTGGGTTTTTTATTGCTAGGTATTACCGTCACCTCTCCAGATAACAGATAACTGTTCACCCAGCTGCTTAAAATGACTAAAAACACCTATCTGGACTCCAGTTAGTTGTCATTCATAAGTACTGAATAGAATCTGAATAGAAATGAGTCCCTCATCCTCTCACTCTGTGACCCTGATCTGTGGTTTCCACTGGTGCCACTTTCACCTCTCATCCTGTTAGTAAAGCCCCTTGCTGAGTGCCTGGAAATATCTGTGCTGCAGCTCCCCTCTCCTCAGTGACTTTGGCCCAAACTCCAAAAACAAGAGATTAAGTGATCTTGGTTCTTCAACCCAGTCTTTGTATATAGTTTTGGTCCTAGAAGTCACCATTTTTCCTAAGCAGTGTTACATGAAGCCGTTTAATACAATAAAAGCTGGGTTTCCTGAAGCATCTTTCTCAGTCCCTGGTGTGGAATAGTGGCAGACAGTCTGTCGCAGTTGGGCCAGTGAAGTTTGTCAGGAAAAATGGGAGCTTCTCAGCTCAGAAGTAATTGGTGACAACTCTTTGAAGCCCCAAGTATTGTTCAAGTCTTGGAAGCTTTGCTTCCAGATCACCACATTCATAGCTTTTGCAACTACCAAGGGAAAATTGGTGGCATTTCTCACCTTCACTTTTGCTGTTCAGAATTTGGTAGGTGATGAAGCTGAAGAAAAATATACCAATTTCACATAGTTATTGCTGAGGTTACAGACAGGGTACAGATTTTCCATGGGAATATCACATGTCTGTGAAAAACACCTGATTTTTGGGAAGCTGCAAAACACAAAATTGTCCATAACTGGGAAATTTTTCCATTTCTCCCCGTGAGTGTTTACTACAAAGAAGTTGTTAGTTAGCATTTCTTCCTGCCATTTCTTAAGAAAAATAAAAGGAAACACAGCATGGAATGTGTCAGCTGTTACTCATTCTTTGAATAATGGATGCTATTTTCTGCAAAGGCTCCAATCTAGTCATGGGCAAGTTTTCTCTGCGACTGTAGGAAGGTGATAGAGCAACAGTTGTTGAAGGAGAAGGGATGGGGAAGTCTTTACTTCACTTTTGTGGTGTTTACTTTTGAAAAATGCTATTAATAGAGTTTCCAAAAATCCAGTGGGGAAACATTTGCCATGCCTGGGATGAGCAACAGGCAGGGGATTAGTCTCTCCTGCTATCACTAATTATGTGTAAGTCCATGGGTTTGGGGATTTATAATAAGATCTCTGGAGATGGGTTCTGCTATTACTAATTGCTACTACTCAATTGAATGGGAAGATTGGTTTAAACATCTGTGGTAGGGAAGCTGCAAAGCTCTGCAGAGCTGTACATGAAATTAAGGAAAGTGGTGCTGTATGCAGTCCCTTGAGCTCAGGGGAGTCTGAGCACTTGTGATCAAAAGTGAAGATCCTGACTCCAGAGCAAAGCATGAGCATGATGTTCTCCTTATGCTGAAATCCAATCCCACTTATTTCCAGACCTTATTTCCCAGTGATGGGACCAGGGCAGCTGCAGCTGCAGCACAGAGACAAGGTTTCCTTCTCCAGCCTCCTAAGCACAGCCAGTGCAGCAGGCTTACCTGTCCCTTCCCAGTCACCAGGTAAAGCCCTTCATGGTGGTAACAGTGAGCTGTTCCACATTCCATGTCTGAAAACATCACTGAGGTTTGTAGCAGGTGTATGCCTGCCACCGGAAGCAGCAGGGCAGGCTGAGCTCAGCACTTGCTGTTCTCCCACCATCCTCAATCTTACAAACAGATGGGCCTCCTGTACAAGTCATGTCTGAGTTGCATTTAGCTAACAAAAGCAACAATCGAAATCTCCACTGCACCCGCACAGAATAATGAGGATTAGAGTCTCGTCCAGTGTGCCAGAGGGCTCATTTGCATTCCTGGTCTGGCGATTCCCCTCTTTTCCATTTTGTGAAAGGACCCTCTCCCCAATGTTTTTCTGTCCCTAAGACAAGAGAACTAAAAAGCTTTCTTTGATGGGAGAAGTGGAAGATCTTGTTCATCACATCTCATTTATACATAATTCCTACACACCATACGCTTCTGCCACAATTATGATTTAATTCATTCCTCTCCAGAAAAATACACCAATCGTCTCCGTGGTTGCCCTGTTTATCGTCTCAGGCTGTGGGAGCCGGTACCGGCCAGGTGCAGGGACAATGGCTGGCTATTCATTTCTCTGCACCAGCTGTTACCCTCAGCATGCATCCAGTCTGGGTCCTGCTGGTAACAGCCCTGTTATGGCTGCTGCTGCAACTTTAATTTCATTTCAAGAGCTAATCCCGAATGATTGTTCTGAGAACGTCCCTAAGTATAGTGAGGGGTAAGTATATTTTATGGAACGACATGTTCCAGGATTTAAGTCTGTCACAGAATAGCTTATAGGTCTGTGTGAACTTTCAGGTTTTCCCCCCCAGACTTGTGGGAGATGCTGACTGGTACAGTCAGATAATGCCAGGTAGTGAATCACTCCCCTTTTCACCAAAATCTGTGTTCCAGCATATAGGCCAAATTGTGACTTAAGGCACCAGCCATAGCCAGTGCCTGATAAAAAATGTCTGGATGCCAAAGAAGAGCCTGCAGTATATTTCAGCCCAACAAAGATCCTGGAACCAACAGGGAACCTGTTCCATTGCGTCTGCTTGTGACCACCAGAATTGGTCTGCTCCAGGCAGCTCAGAGATCTTAGGACGATGCTAATTCTGGCTTTTTACTACATGGAAGGGAGAGAAGGGGAGGGAAGGGGAAGGGAGGGGACAGGAATTAATAATGAACTGATGGCATAGAAAAGAAAAGAAAAGAAAATTTGTGTATTAAATGTCATGAGACCTCTGAAGCCTGACTGAGGATCCAGGTCCCAGTCATTTGCTTTCAGAAACATGAGATCTATCATTTCCCATTTAAAAAGCAAACAAGACTATCTGGGTTTTCAGGGAAATTCTGGTTCTGGTTTCAAGTTCTGCTGTTCACCAAAACATTAACAGCAAGGTTTTTAAAAATGGCTTTGAACAAGATGTGTTGTAGCAAACGAAGATATATAATTTGCAGGTGTATGAAAACAATGTAAAAGAAAAGAGAAAATAACTCAGAAAATATTTTGTTAGCCTTGATGATGTCATTCACAGATCTCTTCCAACTAATTGTCTTTAAATTAATAATTTTCAACTAATTGCTTTACTTTCAAACCTTTTTCATTACTATTAAATAGAGACAAAGCCTACTCAAATAGAGACAAAACCTATAGCTATGTCTGGTTTTTTTTTTACTTAAATCGATTGGATTTTCCTCCCCCTCGTTCTCAGCTCAGTCAGTTATATTATCAGTCAAAATTCCACACTGAAGAATGTACTTTCTGCCTCTGAGATTTCTGCTCACTTCCCTCCAGATGAGAGAAGGAATTTGCTGGTACTTTGGCCTTTCTCTTTCTACTAATCCAACTTGAATCGGAAGATGCCAAAGGCAGCTTAGTTATTTCATATTTTCCCAGTTTTATCTGCCAATAGTGCATTATTCTTTGTATAGACTCAGGTCTGAAGAGTAGTACATTTTGTTCTTTTACAGGCCAACAGAACAAGACAAATGGGGTGCTGTAAACACAGTACTAAAATCCATGAATAAAGGAAATTGCAAGCTTTGAGAGAGGTCACTCAGAAATAGCTTCAATTCCAATAGACTCTGTTTTAGTGACTCCAAATTGTGTACATAGCCAATTAAACCATCAGTTCATGCTGAGATGCAGGGATGGAGACTGCTGGATATTCTTTGTGAATATTGACTTTCCTTAGAGCACATCTGCCTTCTCTTCCCAGCAATCCACACATTTATGGTATGTTATTGAGCAAATCATTCTCTCTAGTTTAAAATCTCACGTTCTTTAGAATAAGGGCCATGACATGGATGTTCTTTGTAAAATTCCTTGAAATCCATGGCTAAAATCAAGCCTTAAAATGAAAAATCAGTAGCATTATGCATTTTCAGAGCAACATATTTACATAGCATTTCAGAATGATATCCTGAAATTACACAAAAATGTATACAGCAATTCAGGAGTGTTCTAGTTAGATGAAGCTGTCTGAAAAGGCCATATTCCCAGATCAATAACAATTTTTTTTTCTTTTTTTTATTTTCAGCTTTGGTGCAAAACATATCAAACTCAGAAATCATTAGTATTTCCCAGAAATGGCAAGTTCCAAGGGAAAAAAATAATCAGAAATAACAAGGAAGGATGGCTTCCATGAGAAATTACATTCTCAAGTGAATCCTGACAATGGGTGCCTCAGGCAGGGGGTAAGGAGGAAAAGAAAATTAGTTTTGTGGGATGCCTGAAGAGAGCCAAGCAAACCTTGTGTATTTAAATCACTGTTTCTCTTCTTTTTGTGTTTTAACCCCAATGCCTAGCAAAAATTCAAGGTTCTGTAGTAATTTTCTGTTAGGAAGAGTAATGATAAGAGAAGCGGGTATTTTTGACAGAGCTCCACTTGTTTACAAACAATGTACAAAACTTTACTTCCTTGAACAAGGCAAAACCAGCAAGCTGGAGACAGCTTCTCAGAAGGGGGTCTGGCATGGCCAACCTCCAGCACTCGGAACAGCAAGATCCCAGGAGATTTCCCAGCATCATCTTCCCTGTGCTTATTGACACCGTAACTTGTGCTTGGCTTGACCTCCTCCCCCTTGCATGGAGACACAATCCAGCAGTGGGTGTTGCAAACTGAGGCCTCTCTCAAAGCCCCCCCCACTGCTGGGCACAGCATTAAAATAAAAGAGGGCACCTGAGATCATTTCAGTGAAAAGTTGAAAAAAAGCTTGCATGGCTATGTGAAAACTCAAAGAGGAGAAGATAAGAGAATGTCCAATGTACTTGCTTTGCCACAGAAACATACCCTTAATATAAGGGTATTTATTATTCTGGGCCTGGCTGCTGCTTTGAACATCTGAGGTTTGTGATTTTCAGGAGCAGACTCCATTAGGTAAAAATTCAACACACTTCTGCCCCGAAAAAATATTTGGGATGACTTGGGCAGGATGAGGACAGGTAAAAGCAATAAATAACACAAAGGGGGTACACAAATGCCATCAACATCTCCACTTGGCACAGCCATCACTGTTCCTATCACAGGTTGAAAGGTCTCTCTTGCTGTAGGAGGTCTTTTTCAAATTCCAAAGGAAAAGTGGGTTGGATATCACAGAGTTTCACACCAGGAAACATGCACAAACTCACTGTAAATGATAACAGTGAAATTGTACATATGTAATGCCAGAAAAAAATCTTCTACCAGCCAGAAAGGAGAAACTAGAAAAAAAAAATGGAGACGTCTTTTTCATTCTCTAATTTGCCATCATTCCTTGAATTCTCTGAGTAAAACTGAGGGCTCTGGAGCAGATAATTTAGTCTCCTTCTCTCTTTTCCGTAGTATAGGCCTCTGCATTAAAGAAAAGAAAAGCTGGTATTGGAACCACAAGCTCTATCAGTTCTAGTGAATCCATATGAAATGTATGGAGTATAGCTCCAGGCACATAATGAAAAGGGCAGAAAGTGTGAAGGTGATATTTAGTCTTTGGAAACACTAAGAAGAGGTGAAAAATCTTGGAAGACCTGAGCATTTTTTTTTCCTAAATTCCCTTATCTCTAATCTGAAAGAATAGGTCTCTTGGGTATTGAGTTTAAATTTAGATCGCAGTGTTGTTTACTACTGTGTTACAGAAGTCAGATAGATTTAATGTCCAGACCTGTAAATCCTTTGCAGTGAAACAGGAAAAAAAAATGAAGTCACAGAATGAAGACCAATTAATGGAAGCATATGGATGAATGGCCTGTGGGGTGTTCCCATTTACTGCTGTGCTGATTTATATTGCTGTCATCACAAACTTTTGTATTATTTCTCATTGTACTCATTGTACAAAGAATATTGTCACAATTAGATTGAAATTTGTCTTCATGGGAGGTATTGCCCTGACTGAATGACGAGGGTGATGTTCCTGGGCAGTCTGTAATTGGCCCCTTAAGGCTGCCAGCTCACATCCACCCTGTCTTCATCCCCCTGCATTGGGCCAGCCCAGAAGTTGGGGAATGGTTAACCACGGGATTTCAAAACACCCATACCTGCAGTAAACCTTCAGATAAAAGACGAACAACCATCTTTGTGTGGAACTGAGGAAGGGAAAGTCCAGGCACCTCCCTCCATGGTTCAGGAGGAGCTGAAAGCAGCTGCTCCTGCTGGGATTCATGCTCGTGCTGCTGGGGGGTGATGTGTGCACACATTGCAACTTATGACACCCTGTACATCACACTGCGAAAACCAAGACAAATTAATCATCATTTCACCTAGCCAAGTAAGTAAATACTAAAACATTCATCTTGCATGCAGGAAAAACAAGTCATCGAGCTGTCACAGAAAGAGCTGGGGCCGGTGCCAGGACCCAGAAACAGCTATCCAAGCTCTCCAGTGTGCTAGCTTTCATCCTGCTCCCCTCAGGCAACACAACTGATCTCCATCGAAGTTAAACTCAAGCTAGCTCCTCTGGAACAGGGAAAGGTGGCAGCCCACCTGTCATGGTATCCCTCAGACCCTCTCTGTGAGGAGCACATCGCTCTTCCGAACTCTTGGCTACTTGTAACTTGTTCTTTGCTGAGAGGAGATGAGGAGCCACATGCAGTAGTTCTAGGGGGTTATGATTGTTTCTATAGTAGAAAAATAGCAAGCACAAAAAATAACAGTGACAAATTTTGTAGACCAGCTAATGTTTAATTTCCATCTAATTTTCAAAATTTCCTATGTGTGCATCCAAAACACAGATGAAGATTAAAATCTTCTCATTAAATAATGAAAGCAACAGCCTGGATTTTCCTTAATCTCAGAGGCATCACGGGGAGATCTTCACAGATCCCACAGCTGACTATTGCTTTCAAAGGCAGGCCAACACAGACTTCTTGCTCCTGTTGTTGTAGCTCAGTTGATCCTACAGACTCTCTGCTTGTAGGACCATGAGATCGCCTGTCTTGATATATGTGTGCAGGTATGGTTCAGTTTGCAGACTTTCCGTCTCCCTACAGGACAAAGAAAGAAAGTATAATAAATAAATAATTTTTAAAACCTTCAAATTTAGCAGAGAAAATAAGATGCTTGGACAAACCTGGTGCTCTGGGGGAGCTGACATTTGATTTTCCCTACTAACACATCAGTAATTCTTTATGCTACAAAAGAACTATGTGGTTCAGCTTGTTTGCTGTCAGGGTTGTTGCTGAAATCCCCTTGCCACATACTAGGGAAGGAATCCTTTTTTTTCAAGAAGCTTTGCTCTTTGCAACACAAGTATTGTATGTGGCTGATACTGCCCTTCATTACAGCCCTGAATGGGACTGACTGTAGTGATGTGGCAGCGATGTGCTGACAGCAGAATGTAGCTCCAGTCTGATGAGATAAGGCAAACACACAGATTTCAGGAGGGCCAATAGCAAGAGCTAGGTCTCTGCGAACTTTACGAGCTCAGTATCTAAACTCTGGTGATCCAAATTACGAGCAGGGACTCCAGTTGTATGAAGAAACGAAAGTGTGGTAGAGCAAAAGGAGTATAAGGAAGAGAAAATAATTTGAACCAAGTGGAGGAGTGCATCTCCAGACAGAACCAGCATGAGTGAACATGGTATTTATGTGCACAAGGATACAGGGGACAGATTTTTTCTGTGCTCAAAGCTGTCTAGGGAAGGCAATAAAGTCTGCCCTTTTCTATCCAGAAAGTGAAAGGATAACTTGTCCTGAATTTAAAAAAAAAGAAAAAAGAAAAAACGGAAACAGGATAGTTGCCACACTGGACTGTTCTTACTCCACCTGTGCAAATACTTTTGTATCCATTGGCAACAAATCTGGAAGGTCCATCTGCTTCTAGTCAACACATCAACACCCACTAATCCCACCTCACATGCACTTACTTTGTGTCCCCTTATTTTACCAGATCATAGAAAGCAAGGAGGAGGGAGAAATCCAGTGGATTTACTCTAATCCTTGCATGCAGCTTTGGATCTGCTGTGTATGGTCTAAGAGCAACCCCTTTGTCTATATAAACAATATACCATACTGAACAGATGATTCTATACAGCCCATGGAGAAGAAAAAGGAGAGAAAAAAGGGTAGTGAGAAACAGTATTTAGTTTAGGGAAATAGAATGTAATAGTGGCAGAGTTTGCATTTTATGCCAAAAAAATCCCACCAGTTTTCTCAGCTCTTTTTATGAGACTTTGCTGAAGTTGAGAGGCAGAGTGTAATTTTACAGACTGACACATTTAGCTGACTAGCAGAGCAAAAAAGCTTAGGAAATACCTTTCACATTCAAAGGTACAAAATAATACCTCTTTTGGTTAGTATCAGTCTGGTTTTCCACATGCCTAGGATTTAAATGTAAAACTCTGCCAAGCATAAGGAGTTTTTAAGAGTGTTAATCACCTAGCCCTTTTTACAGTGTGTGAAGTGATTTGAAATCATCGGGGAACATTAATACTTTGTGGAGAGACTTCCAGGATAGAAGACTGCAGTTTGCAGCTCTGCTAAGACATATAAATCACTTCATCTGTGGTGGAATGTGATGATTTGAAGCCATTGGATCTGGAAATGGAAAAAAGATGTGTTTTTGAAAGATTCAAATCACTTTGAATATATTGAGCCCAGTCCTATAGCTCTGATTGAGACATTTTCAATAAACATCAAACTACAAGCTGAAAAATCAAATACTTTCTTCTGGAAAACTTCCAATAAAACTTACCCTTTCTAGTTCTGCATATGTTTAGAAATACTGGGTTTAATCGGGCAGCAGTTTGCACTTGATGTAATCACCTGCTGTTGTGCAAACTGAGCTCAGACACCTATTCTGATCTAGTAATATTGTACATCATTTTGCCAACTTTGTGAAATGCAAAGCCACCGTGGAGGAATGCTTTGTTCTGCAAGGGGAAAGAAGCTAGAGGGATGATATTCTTGGTTCCACAAGACTGGCCTGCTGTAATAAGCAGGAAAAAAAAAGATAGAAAGATGAAGGACACTCACAAAAATGTGTAAGTTACATAAAATGAAAGTGGAAAATGAGTGGGAGCACAGCAGCTTCATTCCTATAAGCAACATCAGCCAGAGAGTAGGAAAACACTATCATCTTTATCATCTTGTCCTCTAACCTTGCTCATAGGCAGTTTTGAGGAGTGGAGGTAAAACACAGCTTGCATCCAGTGTACATACTATTTATGCAAGTCTTGCACTGTGTGAGATCTGGTACTGTGCTCATAGGAAATGCTAAGAAAGGAAATCTCTAAGAAAAGGATTTAGGAACAAACAGCTGTCAATTGGTGATGCTTGGTAAGATGTCATTAGTGACATGGGATCAGACAGGATGTGTTTAAAGATTACTCTTGCTTCTAAAAGCCATTGTGTATCCAGAGAGAAAAGAAATAAAAGACATTTCTAAGTTTACAAAATTTTTAAGCACACCAAAATCATTCTTCTGAAAAAGTTTCCCTGCCTTTTGCCATGACTTAGTTTAGCAGTTAGAATTATATGAGAGAGCAAACTGAGCTTGTATGTGCAGGTTGTGAGGAGTTACGTATTTAGCTTGATTAGTTTTTGCTATTGCAAAAGATAGCTGACCTTTTCTGGAGGAGCTCAGTTGCTACCCCTGCCTCATAGCAAGCCTTTGCAGGGAGTGGTGACATGGGCACTGCCTGCCTCCCACGAATCTTCATTCAAGCTTGGATGACAAGCAACATTTTTCAGGTTGCTACAGTCCTTTGGCCATCTGTACTTGCCCCACCAATATCCTGCCAAAATGATAGAGCACAACTCCTTTGTGAAGAGATGGAATAGTGTGCTACCAGCAACAACTCATACACAGATCCAGAGTGAGACCCTTCTTATCCATCTTCCTCATGAAGGACTTGTATGTAGAAATGTGTATTGACATGGAGATAATGCTTATCAATGAGTATGTATGTTCATCGTACAGCACTTATATGATATGGTTTAGAATGAGGTTAAACACTCTAGAATTATAAATGGCACCTTCCACAAAGCTTTAATTTGGATCCTAGTGTATGTACAATAACCCTTAATTAAATGTTTTGGAGTTTTTTTCACAGGGATCTTGTCATATAGGGAGAGCAGTGATAAGAAAAAGAAGCAAGATTGGGAATTAATGAGGCTCATTTCTTCATTTGCTCCACCATGTAGGAAATGAAATTTCTGTGAAAAATAAAGGCAGGAGACTAAAGGAGGGGGCATGTCTTTTGGAATACAGCAAGTGAATATTACAAAATGAAACCTGCCACTGCTGCACACTTCCTCTCTGTAACCATAGCTCTCTCAGTCTGCTCCATGGATGGTGAATGGACAGTTTAGACATGACTGCATGGAAAAGAAGTGTCCAGGTTAGTATAACATGGGCCAAAATTAGAGTACCTGGCAGCTCTGGAAATCAGGCAAGACCAAAGTTTTGCAAGAAGAGGGAGGCCCAGAAACATCACATTACACCAAGTAGGATTAGGTACATTTTGACATCCCAACTCTATGTGATATGATATAGTTCTTACATTATAGACAATGTGTATTTGGCAAAATTCGCACCGAAAAAATTTTTAAAGTCCACTCCAATACATGAAACACTCAAGTTCTCATAAAGACCAGTTACTCTACTTGAAAACAACATCAGAATGTACTTCGCCAATTTTTCTTCTCATTTTCACTGGTACATTAAATGACTTCATTTCAGAAGTGAGAAAAGAAGGAATGTTAGAAGAATCAACTAAAATTCGTCTGTGTAGTGGCGCTGACCAGGAGGCCTCTGTGCATCAAGGAATCAATCACCCACTGCACAGCGAACCTGAGCAGTCCCAGGCCAGGTTCTGTGCCACACTGCACATCCAGCACAGCCTTCAGCCTCAGCTGTGCTGCACAGATTCACCCTTTGACCATGGGACAAACTTGCCCACCCCATTATTAAGAGAGGAGCCTGTGGGCAGCTCCACACAGGAACCAGCAATTACACCATCCCATTTGGCCTTGCCTTCATCTGAAAGTGCAACGAGAAGTTCTCATGAAAACGTCCTTTGGGAAAAGAGTTGTTTTCTTATAAGGAAATTATTTATTAGCTCAAAGGACCATAAAGGAAGAACCTTTCCTTAGAAGGTTCTGCCCTGAGAAAATACATACAGGGCCTGTCTGATCCCATGCAAACTGAAAGAACATTAAGGATTACTTACTAGGTTTTTCTCTTTATTCTCTTACTAAAATGGCTATTTTATTAATCTACTTGTTGTCAGCCATTCTTTCTGAAATCCAGAAAGAGCCCTGCACTGTATTTCTCTCCATCTCTCTCTCTCACCTTACCACCAACCCAGTGCAAACCAATGTCTTGTTTGGATTTTTAAAAAACTTTTTGCTGCAATAGTGGAAAACAAAGTCTGACAAGAAAAATATTTGGAAAGCAACAAAATGAAAATCTAGATGATACTGTCATTTGCACCATTACATCAGTAAAACAGATGTTCCAGTCAGGAGTGGCTTAGTGGTGCGTAATTGGATAAATTCAAAGGAACAGTACTTAACTGTGGAGATTTTCCACCAAAAAGCCCTGCTGCTACCTGGAAAGCCATAGGGATAGGACCTGTGATCGGATGCCTTAATGACAACTTTTTCTGGGATTTATGGGCTAAGAATTCAAAAGGTTATTTTGTCTACCCATTATGCAAACATGGAGATATTTTGCAGTATAACAGGTAATGTTATGTTGTTTGGGCATACCCTAGAGATACAAACTAAAACAAAAGAAAATAGATACTTGTAAAATGGACTTCTGGTGTTATAGAGGCACAAACTCATACTTTGCTTTCTCCAACAAGGGCAGAGATAGTCACCCCAAAACGCACATCTCAGGGGTCAGAGGTGGAGGCATCATGCTCACTCCTCAGACTATGGACCTCCAGGTAAGGAGGAGCGATATCCATGGTAGAGACACCAGTGTCTTTGGAGCAGAGCCTCTTCTCATAACCATGGGTGAGACTGGGCTGAGCACCCAGTGGAACCTTAGGTTTTCTCAAAAGTTTCATCCTGGGCTTCTCCCCCCGGATTGCTGCCTTCCAGCAACCAGGTGATCATATCACCCAGCAGCCTTCACACTGTACCACCCCAGCAAACCTTTAAACCCAAAACATGTCTCACACCAGGTATATTTTTTTAAACAGTAATGGTAGTGGGTTAAGCTGGTAATATAAACCTTTCTCATGAGACAAAGGTATCTAGAGTATGATTTTATGTCCAAGCTGTGGCCTTGGTATCATCTGGTTTAATGGTATGGTAGCCCAAACTACTGTGGTTGTGAAGCCACAGGATCATGATGTAATGCATGAGTGGTTCACACATTACCTGTGCTGAGGATGGGAATGTGCACAGATAGTGAGTGCAGTAATATTACTCTTGATTTTCACACTGATTACTTCTTTGCATTTATAGCCACAGGCTAATACATGGCTTGATCTCATGTGAACTGCCCCATTTACTTCTAGATGTTTGCAAAAATAAAGGTTCTATAAAATACAGACACAAAATTCTTAGAAATTTGATGTTAAAAAATTTATTTCTTCTGTGGCTTCACCTTAGCCACACAATACCCTCAAGGTTTTAGATTTAATGAAAACATTACTCTTGTACTGCAGACAGCAGCTTGGAAACATAACCACAAAAGTAAGGAAGGCAAAGAAAAAGCACTTCAAGCATTCTTTAAAAAAGAACTTTCCAAAATCTAATTTTTGCATCAGCCTTTTGGTATTCTTGAAGCCTGACTCATAAAATGCTGAGTGTGTGTGGGAGAGGCAGAACGGGAGTTAAGGGATGGCGCTGCCATTTAAAAAATTATTATAAATAGATAAAATGCCAATTGTCTGCATTTTACCCTCAAGACATCATTAACTGGCCAAGATTATTGCCATTGTCCGTAACTAACAATGCAAGATGATTAGTTTTGTTTCTTAAATTTAAAGGAGAGTGTCATGAGACTTGACAGCAACACATGCAACTTGCAAGGAGAAGCTCAAGTCAGGAGTTTTCTAGACAGTTTTAGTGATGCTTCTTTTTTTGTTCAAAACATAGCAATTTAAAATATGTGCTTGCATGATCACGAGTAGTCTGGGCTGCCGTAAAGCAAAGATTCGCAGTATCACTCAGTTTGCACTGTTTATACTGTTCACTCCCTCCTGCTTCTGCTGACGTGAACTGGTTTTGTTTTCTTTTCTGCAGAAGTGTTTCACCCCTGGCTGTCACCCACCACAACATCCTGCTGGCGTGAGGGCTGCAGACCGCAGAGAGGGAGGTTTGACTTTTACACCCAAATGCAAACCCTGCTGTCTTTGGCTGCTTTAAAAATGTAGGGGAAGCACGTTGTGTACAGGCCTAAACTTAGTACAGGCAGTGGGACTGTGGTGTTGCCATGTTTTAACCCTCCATTTTCTGGGCCACATATTGTTACACTTTTAAGACAAGACGTGTTCAGTAATGTGAATAAAACTAACAAGACCTGTATTAGGGTGCACATCTATGTATGGGGTCCTAAGCATGATTGGGAGCTCTTTTTCAGGCTATGCAAGGTGTCTGAGAGGGAACCAAGCTGATGTGTGCTACAAGCTAATGGGTGCCTTCCAACTTGAAATATTCCATGACTTTATAAAATGCCAAAAGTGTTCACAGAGAAGAAAACAATTCTGAGAAGTCCCACTACAGCAGTTCCCTGCTATCAGGCCAGCTGGCTGGATGTGCTTGAGTGGAACACAATGCAAATGTAAGCACATAGAGGGGCATTGTTTTCCACAACACAAAGACACAGGTTCAAGAGTCCCACTCTTGGCTCTGGGCAACCCCTTCAACCTTGATGTTGCTTGACACAGAAGCACAGACCAGGTTCCCAAGGAGCCTGAGGCACATATTTCTGCACAGCAATTTCTTTTCACCTGCTGACATGTTTTTTGGCACACCACGTGCCATGCAGGGGCCTGGCAGCAACCTGCACCCACCCACTGCTGATGCTCCCACCCCCTTCAGGCCAGAACCATTCATCAAGATAATGAAAGGTGTCTTAGTGGGTGCTTAAGGAGAAAATTACAGACATCTTTGTTTAAAGCTAAGGACTACTCAGTGTCCCTGCTTCCCAGCACACATCCTGGGGGACTTTAGACATATGTGTGTCTTGATTCCCTGGGGTCACATCTCTGAGACAGGCACTTTGGTGTTCAGTGGAGACATGGCGGCACTGGTATAGGAATGTTTGCATGATTTTAGGTTCCCAGCAAAGTTTTCCAGTCAAACCTTAAGTGTCTGTGGACTTGGAGCTACCAGAGTACCTTGCAGATGTCACATTGTTGAATTTAAGTATTCCAATGCCACTGAAGTTATCTGCAACAGAGTTATTTCCATGTTTGTATCTTGACTTCTGTGTGAGCTGCTTCATAGTGCTGAAGTCCTGTCAAATGGTGGTGAGCATCTTCAACTGCTGTTTACTTTCTTTTTTTCCCTAAGAAAACTGAAAGCAGATTTCCAAGAAAATCATACTCTGCTCCAAAATAGAATTTTATAAAGGAAGATTTTTAGAACAATAGCGGCAGAGACAGACCAAAGCCTCTTGACTAATAAAGACCTGGCAGCAATACATGTTCTATTACCAAAACTTCACAAAAGACCTAATTCTGCAGATACAGACTATCAATTTTACAAATATGATCTTCTGTGGCATTTAGCAGACTTAGCAATGACCAGGATGTGCAGATCACTATATTCCCATTCAAACAAAATTGTCATTTTACTGAGTGCTTCCCCATGGAATAAAAATAGTCAGGTTTTGAGTACCTGTTGTACCAATAAGTAGGCATAGCATGCATATACAAATACATACTATTGGCCTCTCTGGAGAACAGCTTTAAGCATGGCAAGGTGGCAGCACAACCCTTAGTGTCACTCAGCTTTCAGTGGTTGTGCAGGAAGAAGCTCCAAAAACGAGCAAGGTCATGGGCATAATGCTGCTATATTTGGGAAAATGTTGTACTGGAAAATGCTCAGGTCTGACTCTGAGCATTTCTCTGAAAGGAGTTTTGATCTGGATCTGATCTGACAAGACTCAGGAGAGCATTTGTAGGTCGAACAACTCCCTCTCTAGGTTACCAGGCTGATATTTGAGTCACTCAGGTGCTCTGGCAGAGATAAGCATAATCTGCAATGACATCTAGACTACACCAGAAGATAGTGCTGCTTCTGATGTGTTATTCAGAATACGTGCCAGCAGACTGGCTTTGGCTGCTTAAATACACACTGCAGTGCATTTGTGGCTAAAGCTGTACTCAAAGTGGCAGAACTAAACTGAACTGCCACCCTCAGGAAAACTTTATTAGAATAATTTCACATTAAGCAGTTTATGTAACTAGATGTTAAAACACTGCTTTCTAGAAACACTCTCAAGCACTTATCCTCAAATGACCCATTCAACTTATTTTTAAACCAGAGGTACCTGGAAATATTGGGCACACAGATTCCTGGAAATCATTGCACTGGAGCAGCTCTTCAACCTGTTTTTGATTTTCTTTGAGAATGCCATTTCAGATCAAAATGCTGAAGATATCTTGCCTTGAAAATCAAATCATTAAGAGATCTAAGCTGGTATGGGTTTTGCTGCTGGAAGAAAAGGCAGGTCACATGAATTTTGCAAAATTACCGATTTTGCCCATTTCCAAAAGAAACACGTTGGGCTTTTTTTAAGTCCTTGAAAACATGATTCCCATCACAGAGTTATCAGACAAAGGATTTTCATGTAATGCTGAACAAAAATTATGCTGCAGACTGTGGAACAAACTTTTAGGACTGTTTTTTATACTAGGTGGAGATGATACAAAGATATCATTAAGGGTTAGTGTTTTGGTATGGAGCCATAAGGCCAGTTCTGTGACAATAATTGGTTCATGTGGTGTCATCTTAGCAAAGGCTCTGCAACTGTTTAAACATACTTAATGTTTTGTGCTTCTGGAGTAGAGGAGAATTTCAGCCTATTTCTAAAACATCAAAGTAATTTAAAAAAACCCCACTAAGTATCAGTGGCAATATAATAAGTTTTCAGTATGCAAGAACATCCTACTTCTCTTCCTCTGTTTCTTTCCTTGAAGTGGTTTTCATGGCAAAGCTTTACACAGATATGAATGGCAAAAGTGACATTGCTGTTATCAAGAGAAATTCCTTGGAGTAGAAAGAATACCTCCAGCAAAGGTTTGGAGGCAACATGAGGAATGAGCAAAACACAACATGAATTTTCAAAATTCATTCCAACATGAGAGGCACATAAAAGATAGTATTGCCTTTATTTCAACCCTTGCCTTGCTCATGCTCCCAGAAAAAAATACCCCAAAATACTATGCTCACAAGAGAAATAGCTGCAAAGTTTAAGATGTCATCACCCCTCACAAGAGTTTATGCAGACCTGCAGCTCAGCACCTTCACAGCTTAGTTAAAACTCCTTTGAAAAGCATGTTTATGTCCAGTCACTGGATTTTGTACAGAAACAGCTGAGAGGAGTGCGAGTGCACACACTCCACTCCCTCACCTACTCTAACAGTCCCATCTTAAGACATGCACTGGTGACATCTTAAATTGCATCAGCTAGATTTGCCTGGAGCTCATCTAACCTCTCTTCAGGGTTCCACCACACTCTCAGATCTTATGAAGATGGAGACTGAATTAGCCAAGCTACACTTTTGCTAATCTCCCAGCGTTATCGCAGGCAGGTAACAGCCCTACTGATGGCTCTTATGCTGTTGTCAAAAATCTCTGATGCTCCCTACTCCCATAGTCAGATTTACTTTCTATTTTGGTATGACTGGTGCTCCTGGCTGACCTGAAAACTTCCTTCAGACCTGTAGCTGGCAAAATCATGAACTCATCGCAGAGGAGTACTGAATTGTACTACATTTTATAGAAACAGGTAATTCTCCCTCCCAGCTTTCTGTTATTGTGTCAAGCGCTCCAGGAACTACATCTGATGTCCAGGCCATTTGCTGTGGTAATTATTTCCTCAGCAGATGTGTGGTCCCATGCATGGGAAGAAATGTTTGATTTTCTCTGAAAACAAAAAAAAAATTAGAAAGTCAATAGTGTTTGTATGTAACCCTAAGTGAAAACCCTACACGGTTCTGAGGCCAATAGATACTACATTAAACTTTGCACTGGGAGCAAATCCTTGGATATACATCCTTGTTCCTGTTGTTCCTCTCCTGCTTTCAGAAGCAGAGAGAAAATGAAACTCAACTGCCCCAGGCAGTACACAAATCATATTCTCCTGTAATTGTTACAGATTTATTTTAATTCCAAGTTTCTCTGTCTCTTTCTACATGGTGTTCCCAGAAGCCCTGAGCACTTTTATTAGTATTGTTAAGATAAATCTAAAATAAGAGAGACATAAAGGTCTCTTTATAGTCCTGTCTTGGCTCCAGCTCAGCACCAAGCCTTACATTTACTGTTTTGGTTGTTTTGTTTTTACTAAATTTTCAAGGCTGAGTCCTTCAGTGCTTAAAGAGCTATCACAAGCTTGTACAGAGAACTAGCTCCTGGCTGGGATAGGTTGGTGCCCTCTGTACCAAAACTGGCATCTCATACAATCACAAAGTACTTGGTATCTGTCAGCATACTCAGGCTATTCTGTGAATCCAGGCAATCCAGACTCAGGCTTGCGGCAAAACAGAAGCAGAAGAAAAATCATCTGTGGTTATCTGGCAACACAGAGCTGTCTGGTCTCACCCTTCAGGCAGAAGGCCTGGGCCTCTGTTCCCTTTCTTTCTGCCTGTGGAGCACAGGGGTGCAGGCACTTGCCAGCTCAGGTCTGGAAGCAGAAGTGCTGCACAAGAGTGACAGAGCATTGGGGCCAGTAAGATGTGCTGAGCTCCTGCTCTGCTCCTCCAGTCCAGCTGGCTCAGACCCAGACAGCTCAAGTTTCCCTGCATATCACTTCCCTGCTCTCCAGATTCTGGGGCCAGCACAGGCAGAGGCAGCCCAGATCTGTTTGCACACCGGATCTAAGTTGTTTTCCTGTTGCACAAAGCAGAGGAAAACAAGATGAAAGGGGCAGCAGCTGGAACTACACAGCTTTGTAGAGATTCCATAACCACGCACGCATTTGCTGGATCTGGAAATGAGGAGACACTTTTCAAGCATTTTGCACTTGTAAAAGGCTGCTAAGGGAAATTCACCCACCCTGCAACTTTAAGAGCTGCAGCTGTGGAGTGTAAGCACAGAGCAGGAAGCAGTTTGCTTACCCACAGCTGCTTTCCTCATGCAGCAACTCTTTCTTCCTACTGGAGGGTGCACTTCTACCTGATAAAAAGAATTGGCAGTAAGCTAGAAAACAATTAAAAGGGCTTTTTTCTTCCCCTCCCCTCCCACTTTCTCCCTGGAGAGATTTAGGGAAAGTAGGACTTCTATGAGGAAAAGAATCACAACCTGAAGCTGATGTAACTTCTGGTTAACACTGCATTAAAGCATTCAGGGAGCTCCTCACCCACTTCCTTCACAAGTCTAGAGGATAAGAAAATTAAAAAATATGACATTGCCACAGATAAATGAGGTACACTTAACATTCATCCCTTTTTGTGCACAATCTGGTCAATCTGAAGGGCAGTCATTCTTCTATTGAATCACACTGCAAAATTATTTCTCTCTCCGTCGTGCTTTCTGAACAGTTGCCTAAATACGCTCCTTGCAGGAATTCAGTTTACCTTCATTTCAGATTGCAAATAAAGAGAAGCCAAAGCAGTAAGAATAACACAAATTTAAGTATGTGCTTTTATTTTATACTTTCATGGCACATTTTCATTTGTAAACATTAAATTACCAGTCCTCTTCTTCATATGTTGAAAATAACCACCAGAGAATTACCTGAGATTTGAAAACAAAAAGAAAAAAAAAGAGAGAGAAAAAGATCTGGCATCTTTTACATTACTCACATACAGTACCATTTTAGGAAGACTTACAAAAGGGAATGTTTTCCAAAATAGGACAGTTTTCTTTTGACTATAAAGATATACAAAATCCATCAAAATGCCTTAGAATGGTCAGCCTTATTAAGAGGATGTGGCAAATCACTGTTTCAAACAATTCCATTAATGCATAGCTGGAACACTGCATCAGTCCTGCAGCAGCATGATATCCACATTGTCATGGACACCTTGTAAAAGCAGCTCTCCCTGGTAAGTGACAATCTTCCGTCGTTTTGCCGCCTTTAGCGTTCCCACCAGGGCTTCAAAGAGGTTGGCACACTTTTCATCAGCAAAGAGCACACCAAATTTCACGCTCACTTGTCCGTCAGCATCTAAATAAAAGACACAATGTAGATTTCCTTCAAGGTAGGAGATTACTGGGGAAATAAGGTTACACACAGAACACTGAAAGTAAGCCCCATTGTTCTCCAGTTTATTTGGGATCATATTATGAATGCTGGTGATAAATAGTAGGCAGAACTCCTGCTTAACCTAACTTTGCCTTTCCTTCCAGAGACTAGTATCAAGGACCACATATCCGCTATGTTTACTTTTATTGATGAGTTCCTGAAACCTATGACGAGCACAGGCTACTGAACCTCCTCACAGTGTTTGGAAGAAATTGGTTTTAAATAATTAAAATCCTAGAATCCTAGAACATCTCAAATTGGAGGAGACTCGTAAGGATCAAGTCCAACTCCCTGCTCCCTCCAACCTAAATCTAAACCATAGATAATATTTTTTTCATTATTTTTTCACTCATTGATATTTGACGTTCACATTGAAAAGGCTGCAATGTGAATTGTCACAAAAGCAAGAATTTTAAAATATATGTTAAAGTTATGTTATTCCTAAAAAGCAGATGCAGTCATACAAAATGCAAGATGTACATAAGGGTTTAGGTTTTGAAAAAGAAGCAGAACCGAACAAATGGCACCAGAACTGACATACAGGAGCAGGTAGCACAACCCCAGACTGCATAAATATTTGTAAGGAAGGAGAAGCTTTAGCAATGAAAAGCAATCTTAAGAAAAAAGGGTACCTTCTAAGCAAGTTTAAGGAAGTTTGGAACTACACATGTAACTCCTGGATTAGTTTTAGGCATACAGACCAATTTCTTCCAAATAATGTGATCATGAACAGAATTGAAATGCATGAATTCTGAAGCACGGAAGTTACCAAAGAAGGAGGTGGAAATAGAAGGTGCAACTTTCTTCTGTGGTGACTGTAGCGAGGATTGAAAGCCTGGAGAAAAGGGGAATCTTGCAGCTGATTCAGGATTCAGGGAGCAGGATTTCAGGCCTACATCCTCTCTGCTGCAGAGGCTTAAATGTTTAACTTAGAACAGAACTACTTTAAAGGGTGGGACACAGGCAGTACTGTACAGTCTAACATTAAGTGCATATGCAGGTTCTCACATTATCTGGGCCTGCTTATTTAAATTTGCCAAGTCCATAGTTTGATATAACATGACTACGTCTGTACAGAGATATTACAATACTTACTTTTGGTTCCCAGACGCCGAATCTCCTCAACTAGGAGGCTAATTTCATGTTCCACGTTCATCGTGGTCTAAAAGTAAAATAAATTTTTACAAAGTTATTAGGAATCCTGCCATGTTCTCAGTTCTTTAGGGATGTCACAACACTTCATAAATCCCAGGAGCCTGGAGACGCATGACTACAGGATAATCTAGGATTTTAGTCTTGAACAGATAAAGAGCCTCTGCATCTCCGCATGTGAAGGGAAGGGAACAGAAGTTACAATCTTGTTACATTCTATACACAAATATAAGGAGCTGATCTTAAAATATGAAAGATGTGGGAAGGTCAAGGAAAAGGAAGGTTGTTTGTTTTAAAGAATGAGCTTAAGCTGCCACAGAATCAGAGCAACTCCTTAACAACACAGGTCTTCAGGGGCTTTGCAACTTTCCATCGATGGCCTCAATTAAAATGGACCATCCGCCTTTGAATTTCTCTCTGGGATATGTGGTGTATTTGGTTTCTTAAACCACACCACAGCTTTCTACATATGCTGGGAAGATAGTGCAGACATCCTGCTGGTTACAGACACACATGGTGTCTGAAAGGACAGCAGCTCCTGCACACCTGCTACCACGAGCAGAACTGATCCAAACTATGCAAGTGACCTAAGGCAGTCAACATTTCTGCCATTCATAGTGATCCTGAGAATCTACTGACAATGCCAAACGTATCCCGGGCACCTCTTGGCCGTGAAACGCAGCAATTTGCACCAATGTACGCCAATGCCTTGCAACAGTTTAGCCACGGGCAGCTCAGCATATGGAAACACTGCAGTCAAACAAAACATTATCTGGCTACAAAGCGTCCAAGGTTAACAACTGCAGTCTGTAATGAATGGTGGTTTATGACCTATGCTGTGCAAAGCAGCATCAACACAATGAAACCTTTAGATGTTGAACTCCTTAAGCAAAAACTGGGATTAAGGTGGGCACAAGGAACCAGGCATCACAGACAAAGCAAAGGATCAAATGCAGCTTCCATGGGTGCCAACAATGCAGCCTGGAATAAAAGCCACTGAGAGCTTCTGGAGCTGAGCACTAGCTAAAAGGGGCTCAGCAAGCACTGAGACCCATTCTGTTGTTTAAGAAACTGGGATTTCTGCACTAGTAAGTGGAGTCAAAAAATAGTAATCTGATGCATTCAGATTACTGAATGCATCAGATTCAGAATGCATCACAAACTCTTCCTAAGAGAACTCTTCCTAAGAGAAAAGCTTTCCCTCCTTTCTTTTTTTTATTGAGTTAAAATAGGTAAGGGTAACATAGTTCCTCTTCCTGACCCCTTATGATTTATCAAAGAGGCAAAAAACCCATTGCAAGGGAGTGTGATTTTTAGATCCAAAATTCATATGCAAAAAATCTTTCTTTTTAACATGCAAAATGGAGAAAGGTTAATTATCAGGGTTTCGGGCAAAGCCGCAGCCAAACCACAGGTTCATCCCTAGTGCCCGGTAACAGCAGCACTGCAGTGGGTATGAGCAGGTGACAATGCAACGGGACCGCCGCTGCCAAGGGCAGGGCAGCAAGGCTGCACAGCTACATTTGCCTTAGGTGAATGGCACAAACTTCTGGATTTTGTTTGAGTCGGCACTAAAGAGATCAAGTCAGCAAGGAAAATATGACCCATCTATTAGAAAGCTTACACATTCACTTTCTGTCAGACTGCCAGTTCTGATATTAGTTATCACAACGGCATAATTAGCTTCTCTTTGAAGACGTTCCTCCCACTTTAAAGGCTCTTTTTTACCTTCAGCTCTTTAAATTCACATTAATTTCTAATTATTTTCATACACGTACACCATCAATATAAACAGCAGTATCTAGAATGAAAAAAGTTAAATTCTACATTATTAGGCAAAACTTTTGAGAGCAGAGAAGCAGGGCTGAGCAAGCAGTAGGGATGCTCGGTATTTCAGAACCTAAATATTTGCTTTATACTGTAGATACCCGACACACCAACTATCAGAAGTGCACGCCAACTATTAGACTGTAATATTTCCGAGTCCAATACACTGCTGCAAGGCAGTTCGCGGTGTGGAAACTAAACTTCTCCTTATTTGGTGGGAACGCGCCGAACCGCTGCGAGCACACGCTCACCCACCCTCCGCACCCACCCCCGCACCCACATCTGTCACCCACCGCGCCGACCTGTCCCCTTGCAGGCACTGATGGCTCCTCGGCGGGACCGCGCTGCCAGGGAGAGCGCGGGTCCCTTCCCGCACCACGCCGGGATCCGACTCCCGCCGCCGCCTGCGCAGGGAGCACCGGGAAGCGGGCCCCGCCCGCGTCAGCGGCAGC
>VZTN01022309.1:74202-115324 GCA_013400515.1 Erpornis zantholeuca | reverse complement strand
GCAAAATCCTGAATCAGACTAGAAGGTAAATCTGCTTACATGCTAGTGCAATTCAGGATTTTGCCCAGAAATTTGTATTTTTAAAATAAAACAGAAACTAATGTTCATATAATCATATTTTTTATATAATAATGTCCTTACAATGGGGCTAGAATCTATATCATGCCGTAGAACTAAAAGTGTTCTGTTCAAGGAATAAGACTACAAATGAAGAAGCTGAGATTATTAAATCATCTGTCTGCTTTTCTTTTGGAACAACATTTCAATGGCTTCTTTGCATAGATATCATTTAATACTTTGCAACCATAAAATTAACAACATTTATTCTAATTTCAAATCATGTCTTCAAACAATGCTGAAACTCCATACTTGATTGCATTTCTGCCAGCTGAATAACCTTCTGCCAAAATGAGAATTGAGACATCATAAAAAACAGGTCAGAAGGTTCCCTAGACAGCTGACCATTTTGGAAACCTCTTGTCCTTATCTGTCGTGTCTTCAAAAGAGAACTGCAGGAGCAGCAGATGAGGAAACCACCTGGGTGAAGGAACTACATGATTCAAGTGTCCTCCCCCACTCAGGAGCAGCTAAAAAAAACCCCTGTAGTATTAGTAGCCTGCATTCAGCTGCAAATATTGGCCAGTAAAATTGTCCTTCCACCCCACAGTCTTCCACATGAGGATGCACAAGAACATCATCCACCAAGCAGACCAGTTTGCAAAAGGCTTGACGAGCCAGCAGCTGCAACAATAGCTCCCATGGTAATATTTTGCAGACAGTTAGAGGAACAGAATCTATTTCCCAAACAAGTCATTTATAAACTGAGCCTTTTAAGTCCTTATGACAGTTTAAGTTTGAACTTGGAGAGTCTGAGTAGATGCTTGTATTTTTGAATAATTGTGAGATTTGAAAGAACCAGATCTACCCACTGCATGTGAGTGAATCTGGTTGAAAGCATCGTAGAATCATAGAAGGAGTCACCTGGACACTTTCCACTAGGCCAGATTACTCAGAGACTCATCCAACCTGGCCTTGAACATTTCCAGGGGTGAGGCACCCACAACTTCCTTGGGCAACCTGTTCCAGTGCCTTACCACCCTCACAGTAAAGAATTTTTTCGCAAGATCTAATCTAAACGTACTGTCTTTGAATTTGAAACCATTCTCCCTTGTCTGTCACTACATGCTCTTGTAAAGAGTTTTTCCCCATCTTTCCTCTAAGTTCACTTTGGACTGGAAGTCCACAATTAGATCACTCCAAAGACTTCTCTTTTCCAGGCTGGACAAACCCAATTCTCTCAGCCTTTCTTCCTAAGAGAGGCCTGATCAACTTTGTGGCCTTTCTCTGGACTTGCTCCAACAGGTCAATAACCCTCCCATGTTGAGAATTCCAGAGCTGGACACAGCACTGCAGGTGGTGTCTCTCCAGAGACCTCCTCAGCCAACACCTGGAAAGGGAAGGTCTCAAGGTACAGATTATAACCTGTGACAGGTGGAAAGAAGCAATAGTGCTTAAAGCTCTCGTTTTTCACTGTGTCTATCAGTCTACCTCTTAGGATATTCTCCCCTTGAAAAACAAGGAAATGCTTCATAGTTGCCTGTAGGGCTAGGAAGGAGAGTCCTTTGCATTCAGATGTAGTAAACCAATAGCAAGACATGAGCAGCTGGGCAGGAAAATACCATACTTTCTTTTAAAAGATGTAAGTTCTTTTTGAGACTTCTGTCCTGCAGAATTTGCAAGGAGAAACAGATTTTTCCTAATGGTCTGTGACTCCTGAAAATTCCTAATAGTTTTAAAGCTTATTAGATACTTAGCAATCAGTAACATTCAAAACAAGGGTACTGAGAGTGAATTCCAAATAAACTATTCTTTGCCTTTGTATCAGCATTGGCTGATTTGTCAATGCAGCTTGTAACACTGCATGGTGTTATAAACATGTGCAAATATTGGCCAGTAAGGCTTTTTATATTTCTTTTTGAGAAACGGAGAAAGAATGAGTCTGTGTGTGGTTTTACTGCAGTACAGAAGACAGACTCATCTGACGTTGACGGATGGTGTCTCTAGATAAAGTTCCAAAGCAGAATGGTACTAAGGTTGTTAAAATGCTTTCCACAATTCATACTAGCAATGAATGATGGTTTTTCTGTCTTCTTTCTTGCCATGCGTGAAATGAGTCTCTACCTCAGTGACTCCAGCTGCTCGTCTGTGACCATTTCCTCTGCTTTCTGTGATGGAGGCTATAGAGAGTTGTGCTGTGGCAGCTTCTCCACAATATAACCACTGCATCAAGCAAAACCACAAGATTGCCTGTTTGGATGGGGAGCTGTAAATTCCCAGCTTTTCAAAATCAACAGGCTGGCGATGCTGTCCTATTATTCCTCCTACAAGCTTTGGGAAAATCCCTTTAGGTTTGATTTTCATGTTTTGTACTACCTTGCAATGGATGTTGCAGCAATTAGAAAGGTTTTCATGCATGAAAGACATACCCTTTTCTCTCTGGTAGATAATTCCATTCTGAAAAATGTTTTATTATATTTCAGCTGCAAAATTATGATGCCACCAAACATTGCGGTCACAAGCTGAAGTTCTGGCCAAGAAAAAAATGGTGTCTTTGACCATTTCTTTCTTTCAAGCTGTTAATCATGTACCTTGTTTTGGTGCCACATGTCATAAACTGCCAACCCTAGCAGACAAATACCATGGCAAGCTCTGACAGACCAGAGCAATCTAGCAACCCAACACCTGTGGCACATATACATTTATATTTTCTAGCTTGTGTCAGCCCAAATCAAACAGGGACCTAGTGTGTTTGCAAATCTCAGTTCAGAACTGAAACAGTTTTGAGATCTGGAAACTAAATAATGGGATTTTAATGCACTTAACTTGCTAGAAAATTTTTTAAAGTTTCAACAAAGGAGATGTTTTTTTCATCCTCATTACTACCATATTTTTGCAATTGCACAGCTGTGCACTCTGATTACAAATTAGCCCAATGTAGCTAAATATTTGCTTCCATGTTTATAAAGCTTTAAGTAAAACACACTTCACCTAAGACACTCAAATGCAATGAGGACCCTTAAATATTTCATTGCAGACTAATTTATTTGTACACAAAATTAAGGGTCAACGACCAAATATGATGCTAGGAATTAAGCACATAGGCAATTTATTTCATCTTTATGTGTTCTACAAAATTTGTATTTGCTGTGTCAAAGGCATGAAAAGATTCAGGGGCAATAAACTAGCTGGCAGCCTGTTGTACCATGTCAAAGAAAAGTGAATAGCCCCAAATTTTCTTGATAGGCCTAGTTTTAAGAATACTTGAAAAGATATTTTCTCCTTATTTTCATGCTGAGTTGCCAAGCTGAGCTTCACAGACGGCAAAAGACAAGAGCTATTGCTACTAATTAATGATTAAGGCTAATCAGTTCATTTTCATCTCTGTATTAAGAGGCAATTTAGGAAAAAAAATCCTACTCTTAGAATAAGTAGAAAAAACTCTGAGCTAGCATCCTAAAATTTTTTTGATAGGCTGCTTGTGTAACATGACTCTTTTTCAAGTTAGTTTGAAGTAAGATGAAGGATTTTCCATGTTTATTCAAAGGCTGAGCACCTTATTGAGCAGCCCCACAAAGGGACATTATGTAAGTGTCCCAGAGCAGTACATAGACCCAGACCCACTGCTTGTCTGGTGTTCCAGGTCACCTACCAGACAGATAATTAAAAGTAAGAGTCTGGAAACCATATATGGCATTTTCTACTAATACTGTTTCAGTTTATGACTATTTTCAGCTCAGAAAATTTCCTGAGGCCAATATGACTTAGGAATCCCACTTAGTGTAACTGGGAACCAACTTTTTCCATTTGGCATTTGCAATCATTCTTTCAAAAAAAAAGCAGAGAATTAAGCAAATTTTTATTAAGGAAAATCTCTTGCTGCCTTTGAGGCAAGGTGGCACCAAAGAGAGATTTGGAGAATCTTAGCTTTGGAGCTTGATGTCTAAGTCCTTCCTCAGAGACCTATGTGTTTTTTGAACCTATACCTAAAATCTTGGTTCCCTCTAGTACTACATATTCTGTATGCACATATTCACTGCAGTCATGCCACAGCTTCTTTACGATGCACTTTCCCATGCAAGGGACAAGGCCAGAACTTCAAGAACATCAAACTTATTAATGGATCCTTTACAAGGATCAAGACTCATCGGAGCAAGATTAATTTTGAGTCCATGCAGTGCACTGGAAGGTTGGACAGATGTCCAGTACATGCTGGTCGGACTGCCAGCATAAAAGCCTATATTTTTTTTCTTCAGTTATTGATTCAGTCTCAAAAAAATAACACATTTAATCACAGTTTTGTTGGTAAGCTTCCCAGTGTTGAGTGTATTGAGAAGCCAAGACATCCCATCTCTAAACTTTTTGAAAATGAGACAACTAAGCCTTTTTTAACTCAAAACTTGTATATCACTTCCAGAGGTTTAGATAAAGTCTATTTACTGATCATTTCAGGTCTATGTCAAATATATGTTTCAACAGAAGCAAATCCTAAAATGTCCTAAATAGTCTAGTAATAGACTTGTCTGACCTCAGTGTTTACGGCTGATTTCTGCAGAACATGTGAACAATAAAAAACCAATATCATAAGTACTGACCAAATCTAGTTAAAAGCTCACAGGCCTGAACACCTTTCTTTTTAATTCAGTGTGTCTGTTCAGACATCAGCTCTGGAAACCACTTGTTTTAACTGTGACATGATTAATGGCATAGATTAATCAGTGTCCCATACAGTGTGGTCACAGATCAAAGCCCTTCTGAAGGTACAAAGCAAGTGGTAAAGGGATGCTATGCCCATCCCTGTAGTGATCCAGTTGTACTTCTAACTCTGAATTTTCTGTAACAAGCAAAAACCTGCTTTTCATAATCACTTGATCCTCCATGTCATTACATATTTTCCTGTTCTCCAGTGGATTTCAGTGCAACACTGTACAATAACTAGTTTTCCAGACTTGCTAATACTAGGAAAATACACTGGAAGTTTCTGCCTCAGATACCTGCAGCTCACTGGGATTTATCTCTATCCATAAAAGGGACATTACTACAACAAACACTTTCTACAAGCAATCCAGTCCATCGTTTTCTTTTGTGAGATATGTCCATTTGGGAGTCACAGAGTAGTGTGCATGGAAGAGAATACGAAGGCAAAGTTCAGAAGAGTTTTTACAGTCTTTGTCCAGTCCTAGAAGAGGACTTTGAATTCAAATAGTCCAATGATTTCTGGAGTGTCAGTACTGATTATCAGATGATCAGAGAGAAAGAGAGTATATTGACTTCTCCAGTGAAAGTGCAGATCTCTCTTTCTTGTCCACACAATTTTGGGGATTGTAGTGCGATATCCTCCAGAGGCTGGAGTGGTATAGATCATGCCACCCACCCTAAAAACCTTTGCTTGTACTGTGACACAAGGAACTTTCCTTAACATCGCTTTTCAGCCTCTGTCTTCTTTGGAAGACGGTTGGTTCTGCTGCTGAATTCCACTTTATTTTGTCTGTGGTACTAGCTAGCCCTATCAGTTTGTCTGCTCTGCATGTCCTGCTGCATATTGACTTTTCCAGGTCATCTACAAGTAAAGATGAAAGTGCACTTAACCAGCCCAAAAGCTCTCCTCTTAACAAACTTCCACGTGATTCTTTATTCTTTCCCACATTTCCCTCTAAACATGCATGAGCTCATTCTTCATCAGGCTGAATAATGACTTGCACTTCACAATTTTAAATATGAGCTCTACCTGAGGAACTGTGCTTGGAAATACTGTAAAGACTGAGTACATTATGTCTGACTCTTCACCCGTATCCTCTCTGACACAATGCTCACAAAGGCATTCATCATGTTTGTTAACCAGACCTGCCCTTTTGCAATAGACATCAGCAAGCCCTGCCTAAGAATGAGTTCTGTGGCTAATTTAGCAGAACTTGACCTTTCAGAGGAGGCTGGAAGGCCAGTGGAGTGTGTAAGTATGGAAATAGAGGAAAAATACCCATGCTGAAATAGTGGAAAATGAGGAGAGACCTGTGTAAAACCTTTGTCTGAGCTCCATTACATTGTACATTGGGATGGAAACCCAGTTTGGCATACAATGATCATTGCACTACCTAGTAATATATTAGACAAACCAAGGATTTTTGCTCTGTGTGACCTGGAAGCCATCATAGAATGTCTTAGTCATAAAAATTGGTTGTGAAGAGAATTATATTTATTTCAAGGAAAAAAGAACTATTTCTCTACTACTTTTTACAGAAAGATACAGAAAGATATTCATACCCATTTGCATTTAAACAATATTGTAATATTAGAAAATGAAATTTCTGGTACTGCTCTGAAATAAAACCACAATTACTTCAGATATGCAGAGAAGGGGCTTGTGCTTCTGACAAAATTGGGAAGTCACATCCCCAGTTTCAGAGCTGCCAATGCTGTCATTGTAGTGTCTCAGCAGGAGAAAATTTATACCAAGGAGGTACATGAACAGGGAGTCTGGGAGCTCCAGCTCCCGACTTCTTTTCAGGATTTTCATTAGTGTGTGTTTCTCACAAATAAAATCCTCCCAGCTGTCTGACACCTGTATTTCCAGCACTGTGGGAGGCTACACCCAAGCCCAGATGTGCTTGTGGAGACTGGGTGACACAGGGGACTGTCCCTGCCCTTTGCCTATGACCACCAGTGACCTCCCTCCCACCTTCCCTACCCAGAGTGGTTGTTATGCCAACACCCATCACCACCCCTCCCACCACTCCCTCACCCGCCAGGCTGTGGTTGCTATGTCAACAGTCTCCCTGTGGCATCCACCCCAAGGAGGAAAAGGCTGGAGGGGTTGCCATGGAAACCATGCTGTCCTGAAGCATCAACAGAGCTGGTCTCTTCCCCGCCCTTCTTCCCCCAGAATGTTCTGCCATGAAGCTGAGACAACCCCTGGATGTGTCCCACGTTCCATCCCCATGGCCGCGTTAGCCCCAGATGCCACAGCTGCTCCCACTCACCTGGCAGCACCTTCACCAGCTGTGCAGGGATGACGTGTGGGAGACCTTTCACTGTCACAGCGTTGGAGCAGCTCTGCTCTGGGGACACAGACAGCCCTCAAACAGAGTAATGTGAAGGACTCAGCTTCTCAGGGAACAGAGGAAATGAAAGGGCACAGATTGAGCGGGTGAGGGAACCACTCAGTTCGTGACTGTGGGAAGATGTAGCAGGGGACACACATCTACTAGATATACATTTTCAGACCAGGCTTGTATCATATAGCAACAACAACCAAAACCACCTTTTCTTCTAGAAATACTTCCTGCATTACATCACTCTCTTAAAATTGAAAAAAGCTCCAGAAGGTGTGATTCTTTTCAGATAAGTTTGTTGCGGGGATAAAGCATCTAAACCAATTCTGTAGAAAGGCTGTAGTAAGAAAATGTGTAGAAAAATATTCACAAATCCAAATATTTCCACAGAACACTGAAATACCTGCTTTTAGCACAGGTATTAGAACAGACAAAATCAAAGGTCTTGACTGCACAACATAACAGAGCCCAGTTAATGAATCCCCGCTTATCCCTAGAATATCTGAGCAAAGTGATTTGCTTCAAAGGATCTCTCTTCTATCACAGGGAGCCTCTAGGGAATTGGGGAAATAGTATATTAGAGGAGTTTGCAGATATAGTCTGAAGCATCAGAATGCTGATATTGCAGTAAAAAATTGTCAGGGTCACAGGACACACACATACACTCAGTATTTGGCTTCTTACACACTAGTAAATACTAAATAAGAAGTATTTGCATACAAGAATTTATCAGTGCTTAGAATACAGGATTGTCAAGAGTTCACGTGCAAACTCTGAGATTAAAAATACTGACTTTGACCCTAACTCTGAGAAATATACAATGAATTCATCTCATATGAACTCCTGATGCTGAATCATGAAAAGGGCAGAGATGGACTCTCCTCGGGGAGGGGCACTCTCCTCTTAGCTGTTGTTACACATCTGCTGCTGCTTATCTATGATGAACATGTAACTGGAGATGAGCTCACATAATCAAGGGGGTAACTTAGAAAAATAAACCTGCTTTTTTTTACCTGCTTTTACCTGTGTTTTAGCTGACATCTTTCTAATCTTGCTAAATCTTTGAAAGGACTCTAATTTTTCTCTGACTGATATTGCAGCTCAATTAATTGTCTGGAACATGCTTAGAGAAAACTAGAAATCGTTCTCTAATCTCATTCTAATGGCCATTATTTCAATTGTAATTGGATGGATTTCAATCATATTTCTCATTAGGAGCAGTTGCAAATCTGTCTCAAAGCTAACCTTTGTGTTTTGCTCTCCTCTGTCCTCACCATGTGTCATACACAATTGGCTCACAATATGGCATAAAAGATATGCAAACAATCATTCTTTTTCAGTAGACTTAGAACTTTATCTCTGGAGAAATGGGAATTTGTGTAGAAACCTCAAATCAATATATTCTCTATATTATTAAATATATATCTTTGGTCCAGGAGGTGGTTAATGTAAGAAAATACAGCTATTTCTGAAAATCACTCATTTAGACCTGCCTAGGAAGAAGTTTCTCAGTTCCACATATATTTGCCTCATCCACTTTGAAAGTATGCCTTTTCTTTTGGATTTTACAATGCCTGTAGCAGAGAGTTCTTCATTGTAATTACATTCTGTATAAAAAACTATTTGGTTTGTTTTCATCTGATAATTTAATTTTTCCCCTTTCTTCTGCAGTAAAATATTGTCGATAAAAAAAATCCTTACCGTCTTTTAAACCAGTCATTATTTTATAGGTTTTAATTAAGGACTTCCGTGGTAGACTTGGATGCATGTAATATTCTGAAGTTATAAGATGGATGTGCCTCCTTTCAAGAAAATACTTTCTTCTGGTAAAACACCTCATGGAAATAGCACTGGTCCTAGTGCTAACTCTGCTAGGAATACAAGAAGTTTTACAATCAAATTACATTTTCAGTGCATGGGCCTTTCCTGAAGAACTTCCAACCTAAAACTGGGGATAGAAAAAGCAATATGGCAAGGACACTAATTAAGATGCGTATGTCTTCAAGTGGGTCTGTTTATTTAGCTGATTCAAATTTCTTGGCTTGGTGTTACTGATGTAAATGAAGACAGCTTTTAGAAGGGAATGATGCTAGTGGGGTGCAATGGTGTGCTCTGCATAGTGAAATAGCACAGAACACTGTGGAACTGGAACTGAAGTTAGATAAGAACCCAAACATGCCTCAGTTATTACTTACTAATTCAAATCTACTTAGAAAAAGTGAGTTTGCTACAAATTCTACCAGAGTAAGGAATTAAGGACAAACTCCTCTTTGAGCAGCTTGGAAGAAAGCAAACTACTTGAGTGCTACGTGGTGTGATATAAAGAACAAAAATGAACGGGCAATTCTTATCTGAAACTTCAACTTCTACACGAGCATTCATATTGACGAAAAGACTGTTAATTTAGGTACAACACTGAGGATAAATTCATATCCAGAAGCAAGAGAATGTTAATCTATTGCCATTTATTAATGTAATATGAAATTACCTCATTTCAAAGTAATTTCAAAATGCAAAAACAGTCATTATTAATATCAAATTCCCCATGATTTAAAATTGCATAAAAGTTTTAAAATAATGCCCTGAAGCCAACACAGGATAATTTAATTGAAAAGCATCATTTTGGATTCTAAGAACCTTCAGAAAAAGTCTGGTTGCACACTTGGTGCTATGTGTGTGAATATTAATGATTGAAAGGCTTGAATAGCATATATAGATAAATTATACATATGAGATAAATATTTTAAAACTTTTATCTTGATTTTTCTGAAGGCCTGTGTTTCTCTGCCTAAAGTATTAGTGTGGCATATACTGTTTCAAATACACATATTCTGCTCCTTCTACAAAATAGATAAAAACCAGACATTAATAAAAGAGACCTCCTACTAAGATTTCATTCCCCTGAAATTTTCATGTGGGTAAACCATCATTGCTGCCACCCTGCACCTAATTTGATCTACTTGGCAGATTAAACAGAATGGAATTTGCAAGTATACATATTTACATGTAGGAGACAGTAGATAACACAGTAAACTCATTAGAATTAGTACAATAGGAATGGAAACATGACACATCCCTGTACAGGAGACCCATGTAGATCTCCAGAAAAGCCCCGGTTAAATCCTCTGCTACATTTCTTTCCTAATCCATATGTGGGAAGCACAACACATGTATTTCTACTCAGCAAATATTAGGTGAATTTTGAAAAACAAAGTTTACAGTCAATATGGAGTGTGGAGCTGTTTTGTAGTAGAAGGACCAATGTGCCCCTCTTGTGCAACAACAGAATGTGGATAGCAATGGGAACGAGACAGAATATTGAGAAATCCTAATTGAGAGCAGTTTTAACAAAGGGAAGAATAATGTAGGGAGCTAAAAGTGACAGAAAGAGGGCTTACAGCCAGCAGATCTGCATCACCTACCTGAAACACTTTTGCCAAATTGTCGAAAAGGGTTTGACCGGCGCTGACTTTATGCTTGACTCCTCTGACTGTGCCATTTTTGCTGAGGATGTTGACTCTCTTTGTACCAAACCCCTTCTCTTTCGTGGCTCTGACTAAAATGAGCAAGTCATCCTGCTCATTCTCGTTTTCATCACACTCCGACCCTCCGTGTCCGTTCTGCTGCCCGTCCACCTCGCTCAGGCGGCTGGTTTGGTCGGTCTCTGAGCTGCTGGCGTACTCGGAGTCCAGGGAGTCGGCAGCCTCCCCGTCGGCGTACACCTCCTTCAGCACCCGCCCGCTGTGCGAGGACGCCACGCGGAACCGAACCTTCCTCGACAGCCTCTCGCTGTCCGCCTTCGCCTCGCCTTTGAACATTGCCTCTTCCATTGAGAGGAGCAGTTTGCATTGTTCCAGCGTGGTGCCCATCGCATTGGCCAGTCCTCACACTCAACAACAATATCGGCGCTGTTTGCTGTTGACAGCGGTTCTCATATTAAACTAAAGAGGGCTCCCAAGAAGCCACTGCAGTTCTGCGGTTAATAATGGATGTGTTTGTGCTATGGTTACCTTTAAACTAAAACCTGGAAAGTGATCTCATTAATTAAATATTAAAAAGACATTGTGTACTTTTTAGCACTAAGGAAGAAAGCAAGAAAGGGAGAAATTATATTCATTGATTAAAATAAAAATTCAAACTCACACGTGGGAAGGGGAAGGGAAGGGAAGGGAANCAGGCACAAGGTATGACTGTTGAGACATCCTGCACAGGGCCAGGAGTTCGACTTTGATGATCCATATAGGTATCTTCCAACTCATAATATTCTCTGATTCCGTGATTCTGTAATAAACTAATTAACAGCAATTACCAAGTTTATATGAAAGCAGTCTGATTTGCTAAAAAAGGCAAAGAAGAAGAGTTTTTCACAAGATCTACATAGACAAAATAGTTTGTGTTCATTGCACCTGGGGGAAAATCAAAACCTCAAGCACCTGAATCAATGATGAGCGCATTTCTTTCATCAAAACACTTAACTTCCCTACCAGTCCTACCTCATTCACCAACAACTTCCTTTTTTATACAACCTTATGGAAATTCAGCAGGGAGCTCTGACTTGATGGTTCTTGATGCTGACCTTTTCACAGACTGGCAGAGTGGTGGAGAAGCAATTAGAATTTTTTGCACAGAGTAACACAATGTTATTAGATGAAAGAGCCATAGCTAGTACCACACAGCAATCACAGTGCATGTTCTGTTTTGTCAGGGACTGGGAAAGGGAATTTGAATAAGGAGAAGGACAAAGCTAATTAACTGAGGCAACAAGGATTAACAATGAGAAGTAGGGTAATGTGGATTCATCCATGGGGAATCACATTGCTCTGTCCTAGCAAATCACAAGTAGTGATTACCACAGCGTTCAGCACCCGGCTCTAGATGTAAAAATAACCAATCCACACATGAGGTTTCTGCCAAAGTGTACTCAATATCATGTAGTAGCACCTTAAACCCCCAAGCTGGTTCTGAGTTTGCATGATGATTCCTACGTAGAGTGCTATTTCTGTGTTTTCTTAATTTAAAGAAAATGCATCACCAAGAACTCAATCCCCTTCTCACTTTCCTGACAAACATTCCCTAGACACTCTCTACAGCTTCATTTTCTCTCTAGACTCATGAATACTGAATTCCTTCCTGAAGCCTGTGACCCCTCGAGAAGTGTAGGTGTGAAAGGATGCTCAGCCAACTCAGAATGGTAATGCCTGCAGTCACAAACAGCTGCAGATCTTCAGGCATCCTAGACTTTCTGGTCAAGATTTCAGAAATGCAGGCTCAAATATTTCAACAATTATGTGGTGGTTATTGTGACTTTTTTTCAAACAAGAGACATTAAAATATTGCTCTTCAGCCCAAATAAAATCACAGTTTTCAAAGCTGAAGTCCAAAATTACTTATTTCCCATCCACAAAATGGAAACACAATTATTAGTGGCATTTCATAGCACTAGTGTTTCCAATAAGATGATTCACTGTATTATTGACTGTTATAATTAATACAGAAAAAATAGGTAAAAATAATAAGTTACAAGAGTTAAAATACATTGTTACTTACCTTTCAAATAAGAGAAACATCTAGTATCAAAGTCTGTACTAATATTGAATACAGTTATACCAATCTTTGTGAAAATCATTTGCAGAGGAGGATGCTGAATCACACTGATTATGTCACAGCCACTTGCCCACAGGAGTTTTGACAAGAAATACGGTTCCTTATTACTAAAATGTGACTCAGAACAAAGAACATTCTGCAGCAGAACGAATATTTCAAAGTATCTTTTATGGAATTATCCCAACAGGGTTGCAAGATACCTAGAGAAATTACTTAGTCTGCTACCCATGCCAAAGTCAACTGTATCTTAGTGTTTCCATGACTATCTGAGTGGCTTGGAAAACTGCAGTAATTAATTTTTTTAATTAATTTTTATTTCAATACTACAACCCAACTGTTTTTGAACCACCACACATTAAAAAATCTGAGCTTCTATAACGAAAATATTTCCACAAAAATTTTATACTGTTTTTATCTTCTCCAATTCCACTGTATAGCCTTTAACAGAAGCCATTTTACTGCTGTTGCAGGCAATGGGGAAGCTTGTATTGTCTGCAGTGTGAAAAATTTGATGTTACCTGAGTGCCTTAAAAAGTTAATGTAGCGTTGAATAAATGCAGAATTAATCAGTAGCACATTTTAAAAGCACTTCAAATACTGTTCACATCTTGTTCTGTGTTAGTAGGAAACAAGCTCATTGTTCATGGCAATTCCATTATTCACTGGGAAATATTATTACGTCTTGTTATTACAAATAAGAGATTGTATGCACAATTTTTTATGAAAAAAATAAAAAATAAAAAATAAAAATTAAGCAAAGTGGAGTATGCCCCTTGACAGAAGATTTGCATGCATAAGGTTTCACCTGATGTTCCAGCCGTGGAAATCTGTGAGTGAATATGTGACTTTGGGGCTAACTGCACATATCCAATAGTAAACAGATTACAGACTCTAAGCAAGCTGTATTCCTGACATAAGATATTTGAGATGCACATATTTGTACCATCTGCCTAGGGGCATGTTCTCAACAACTGCAGAAAGGATGAAACTTGACTAAGAGTGTCCATCCCTCCTGCAGACTAAAATTGTTTTAAATGTTTAAACTCACTCCATTTGGGCAGTTTGATGCTGCACCATGCCAACTGTTATATTTCTGTTTATCATTTTTAGTTTCCTTACACACATTTCTTTTCATTCAAAGGGTTATTTAATGAGCAGTATCTATTAAAAACTAACATGGTGGGGTTTTGCAGTAATGAGATATTTCTTGCCCATAATTGTTATCTTTTCTGAATCATCTGGCTATTGTTAGATTTTGTTTCTGCTTAGTTTGGTTCTAATGTTCTGCCACTGATTAATTCGAGGCCAGGGGTCCCAGCAAGCATAAAGTCAAAGCACAGGGGAAATAAAGAGATCTCCCCTAAATAGAGAAGTACTCCGTAACAAAAGGAGCAAACACTTGTAAATAAGCTATTTCATCCATTGCCTTTTACATGACTTTGTTTCATTCCACAAAAACTGAACCAATTCATTATCCTTATGTTGTGATACATAATATGGCTGCCAATAAAATCCACAGATTTGATCATGTTCAATGTCATCACTAAGTTGAAAGAAACAAAGATGATGCTTCTGCTAGCTGTTGGCTTCTGATTCTTCTGCTTGACATAGAACTAAGATTCCAGTACTGGATGAAGACGAGGGGACAGATGCTGCACATGGCAAACTGAAAGACAAATAGCTACTCTGAGACTGACATTTGAGAATTTACACCCCATGAAAGAAGATACGTGCAGAGGCAACTCACATCACATCTTTCATCCATGACAAAGTTGAGGAACTCTAGATAATAAACTTAGTCTCAATATTTACCTTTTAAATCACTGATATTAGGTCACATGAGCCAAAGCCTTTAATACTTTTAAAATGAAAAAGCGGAGCTAAAGTAGCAAGTGCATTATGCTAAATGAGACCATTATAGCTGTATCAGGAAGGAAAAAAAAAAAGAACAGAAGGGAATAGAAGGAAACTCTAATCTCATTTATAATTCTGATGTAAGTCCTTTAATACATAGGTAAATCTTGCTGTCAGACTTCATCATATATATACATCAATTTCTACAGCTTACACAAGTAGAGAATCTGTCCTAGGTGTTCCATTTCACTAAGTTTGGAGCACCACCAGCTTCACCTCAGGAAAGAACCACAAATCAATAACATTAAAGTCCAGTAAAATGTTTGAAACATATTTAGACATGTATTAAGTAGCAAAGATTTTTTGCACTTTTCTGGAGAAGCGTAGAGTGTGTTGTTTAAAATGACTGTAAAAAATGTACCTCACGACATTCCCATGGATCAGAGAATAAAAGGTATAAAAAAAATAGAATTTGTAGTATTCAAATAGCAGCAAAATGGAACCTGAATCATGAATTGAGGCTTCATAGAAAAAGTGCCAAAAAAAGAAATAAGATAGGCCGAAATCAGCCTTCTTCATTTCTGGACACATGATCATTTTAATAGACCAGTTTACCCTGTGACAAAGCATTATATGCTCTGTTTTGATGTACAGCGTGTGCAGGGCCATTTTGTGTGATGTATTTGCAGGTTACCAGGTATATATAACTAATCTGTAGGCTGACTTGATACCATCCACACTGGTGTCATTCATCATTACACAGATGGTATGAATTCACAGTGACATGTCTTGTGATAATAATTTTTTTTCCTCTCTACAAAAGACTGTTTGCAACTGTCCCCAGCTCTATTACACTGGTAGTAATCAGAAGCATATTCTGTAATCTCTAATTCTTAATGCAAAATTAGCAGAGTAATCATCTGGACACAGATATTCAAAAGACCTGGATTTCCCACCCGTTGTTGGGAAGCAGGTATTTTGGTTTGTAAAAGCATGTGTGGTAAGCAGAGCTTGTTTATTTTGCTACAAGTACGTAAAGTTTGTGAACAACATGCTCTATGCTTTAGAGATTACAAAAGCAGATGATTTGAACAGTGAATGCTAACCAAATTGTTTCTATCTGAGACAGATTTAGTGCATTTCCCACTTGTTCAGGGAATTAATATTCCTATTTGCTAAGTTGGCAAAACATCTGTCTGCTTTTCTGCAGATCCAGAATAACATTTTGACTGTATTAAAGTTCATGAGGACACACAGAGCACATTCAGGTCCCCATCAAGGAACTCTTGCATCTGGCTATTGTTTGTCAGGTGTAGCAGCTGGTAAATGCAAATAGTATGGACAAGAACAAAGCAAGAATAC
The DNA here is from genome assembly GCA_013400515.1 of Erpornis zantholeuca. Classification (NCBI taxonomy): domain Eukaryota; kingdom Metazoa; phylum Chordata; class Aves; order Passeriformes; family Timaliidae; genus Erpornis; species Erpornis zantholeuca. The sequence goes on along the minus strand of VZTN01022309.1, from coordinate 99,398 downwards.
TGTTGCTATTATAATGTCTACTTATTCATATGACAAGTGCTTTACACTGTCATTTCATTTTATTAGTAGATTTCATTTGACTGCTGTTAAACAATGGTTAGACAGAATGTCAGGGTTTCTGTTTACATTAGTGAATTGGGTGCATTGTTTCTTCAATTTGTATAAGGAAGGAAATAAATGAATGAGGACATCAAGACCTATGTCTAGGCCATGCACAAAAGTGCACAAGGACATAGGGGGATGTGTGGGAGTTTTCTGCTATCCTTTTTGCCAGGGTAAGCAGAACGCCTCCATTTCCAAAATCTTTAGAGAAAAATGCTCTACATTGCATTTGGAAATGCAATCAGTTACTACCCTGAACTTGAAAGTCACAGCCATTTCACCTGTTCGTTCATTTCTACTTTTCCCACTGTAGGAGTCAAGCTGATGAGCTAAAAACCGAAGCAGAAGTATGTGAAAAGCTTCTGTCATTATGTGGTACTTCAAGACTTAATTTGTTTATTTACTCTGGACAAAGAAAAAGATCAGCTCTTACATGTGTTACATATCTGAGTCATGCAAGGCAAAGACCAGTTTTCCTTCAGGAGAGCCTGGAAAACACTTATAGCCTACTGCCTATAGTAGTAAGAATAGCGGCTGGAGATTTTGATCCATGTCAGATAGCTGATAACAAGCAGTATTTTTTATTACTTCTCTTACCTAGCTGGTATAAAAATTCATTGTAGCTCTTTTTTTTCTAGTCATGTAAGTGGTCATCATAGGATCTGTGTAAATGTTGGCTGTCCCTCCAGAAGCTCTAGCCTGTAGCTAGATGCCAAAGTTTTTAGTGAACACAAATTCTACAGTCTATATTAGGACTGAATTCCTGTGCTGAGCTCCACTAAGAACTCTGTTATATCTTCTCCTGTGTTCTAGTTGAACAGGAAAAAATAATGACGGAAAAATACTTCCATTGGAGCAGCAATTTGAAGAGGAAAGAAAAACTTTGTTGTGAAAAAGAAATTGTTTTATAGATATGATGTGTCAGGAAAAAAAATCTTCAATTCAGCAGAGAACAAAAAAAGCATGTTGTAAGATGTAATAGCTCAGCCAGGCTGTTCCTTCATGAGATGTACTGGCCAGATATTAAAATAGATATTAAGTTCCACTCACCCAAGTACCACCATCAGTTTGTGGGGCCAGAGGACATGTCCTTCTTGGAGGTAAGATTAAGTACACACTGTGCACCTCTCTACCAATCCACATCCCTATTGACAGGCAGGTCCCAGGGAAGGAGATCTGGGTGCCAGAATTTAGCACAGAACACATCTGAGGCTAAACTAAAGGGCTGCTAGGCTGTGGAGAAACCACTAAAAAAAAAAAAGACAAAAATGTTGTTTTCTGTGTGATGATTCCAATGGCTCTGTCTGAACTCCTCTGAGCTTGGATTTGCTGTCATTTATACTGGAAACTATAGGTAGGCCTGTGCTGTGAAAGAAAACAATTGAGATGAGAACATAATAGCAGAGCAAAATCTTTGTGCACAGTCCTTGTAAGTTCTGCTTAAATTTTTGCTTGAAATGTGACCGAAAATCTGATACCACTTCTCCATGACATGTCCCAATCCAAACACTAAAGATTTGGTAGAAGAACCTACTAGAGGAAGTACTGATTCACCAGGAAGGATATTCCCTCGTGTATCCATACTACATTTGTCATTGTTTCAATGACTAAGGAAAAACCAGGTCCTTTAAAAAGAGATGTACTCTTTTCTTGTAAAGAAAAATTACTAAGGACAGTTTTCAAGGCTCATTTTCAAGTATTGCAAACAGTCCCTCTTCACTGCAAACAAAGATGAAAAAATCAACATGAAAGCTTCAGAGAGTCATTTCCATTCTCAGAGCTCCACATGAAACAGTCTCAGTAGTAGCAGAGATACCTGAACCATGCCCTGAAATTCTTCATACATCTATTTCTCTTACCTCCCACTAGAGATATAGGCCATCTTTCCGTGTTTGGCCTGATGGAAAATATAAATAAGAAAAGTATAAGGAATAAAAGGACCTGGCATTCAACTACATTGGAAAGAACTAACACTCTGGTGAAATTCAGTTTAGTGCTACTCTTTCTCATGTGCTTCACAACCATTTACTGAGTATCACAGCTGTACTTTCCAGGTTCTCCACGTTTATGGATAGCATCTCTGGGTAATATCATCTAAATAAAATTACAAATTCTATCAAACTTCTGACGTGTTTTTACTCATAAGTACCTGCATATATCAGACACAAAATCCTTATAGCTCTTACTAAAAGGTAGGTATGTTAGGCCGACATGTTGCTTTCGATATTTTGGACAAACACCAAGTAGATTATTGAATGCTGCATTGTTAAATTTTGAAGGTGGTGGTCTTCCCCACACAAATTGTTTTGTTCTATTAAACAGCTTCTAAGTCATACTCCTGAGCTCTAAACTTCATTATTGAGTAGCCTTATTTAAATATATCTCCCAAATGTTCCTTGGAGGCAAGAAAAGTTTAATTATATGGTTTTAACGGAATTATTCAGAGATTCTTATAGACAAATGAAATGGACTTATCAGTACTGTGAGTAGGCTTATGTTTTCCTAATTTTACTCTTAGGTTATAGAAATGTTTTTTAGGATGGTTTATATCCAACCAGGTTTTTTGGATGGGCAAAGGTTATTTTGGGGCTCTCACTCTGAGGGAATCAATGCTAAAAACATGTAAGCACCTCTGGTTTTCGTCAGACTTATCCTTCTGTGGCAGTTACTGCTTGTAGACTTATGAGAGCCTGGACTGTTAGTGCTCAATGGCTCAAACAAACAACTTAGCAGCTCAGATGAAGCAGGCATGCATACCTTGGCTGGAGGATCCAGAGATTCTCTCTTTTCCTGTTTCTCTCTCCCTCTCCCTCTCCACCTTATATTCACCATTAAATTAAAATCCATACTATTGACTTTGCGATATGGTCTCGTTTGCACCCTAATTTGGGTAGAGACATCTCTCTAATAATTTTAATAACCGGATCTTAACAAGACAGAAAATTCTGCTGCTGAGCATGTAAATGTCTACCATAACCCTTGATCTGACTGGAAGCACATAACTTGCATGCCTCCCTCAAACATTGCAGTATGTATTATTTTTCACATTTATTTTTGAGCCAAAAACAAGACTACTAGTCATCTACAGCTTTCACAGGAAAAAAAACATATTCAAGGCTTTCTTCCTATAATTTTTTTCTCCCCTGAAAACCACATCATTTTTGTGATAGTAGACAGCAGACACTCTAATGATAATAATATGTAATAATGCAGTTTAGGTCTCATTTCATACCCAGGAATAAAAGTGATAAAAATAAGAAAAAGGACTTCCATTTAGTTCCATTGTTACTAGCTGATGTCACCTCTAGTATTCTTGCTGCAGGTTTCTTTCATTCAAAACTTGATAAATCTCTATATGCTTGTTCTCCATGTCTTCAGTTTTCTCAGCTGAGAAAAAGTAAGATTTTTTTTTGACAATTGGGTGTTTTCCAAATTCTCTTGTTGAACATAACATGAGATTTACTCCTGTATAAAGAAGATGATTTCCATATATGGTGATTCCCCATACAGCCATCAGCTAATAAGAAATGTCATCCAATCCCTGGATTGCTGTGCTGTTTTTAATTTAAGGTGGATATCAGTTTTTGTGACAGAAATATTTATGTATATACAAATACATTCAATCCTAGATGGCATTTCATACAGCCTTCAGGATATCAGAACCATATCAGCTTTCTCTTGGGTTCCTCTGGGGAGAGTTTAGTAGCCATGGCTTCCCAAAGGAGAATCTTTATGATGCCTGGAGGCAGAAGAACCATTCACAGACACAGAAGAGGTGAGACTAGTTTGACTTTCCACCTGACAGGAAACCATAACTGAGTCTAGAGGCAAACAGAGAAAGACCGGACCCAGGGCAGGGCGTTAGGGCATTGCTCTGTTTAATGGTTGAGATAATTGCAAGAGGGATGAATCATTAAGTCACTTAGGCTCTGTTACCTCAGCAAACAAATGGGGAATCACCTCACTCAGTCTGATTCAGAGAAACCCTTATTTTGAGCAGGGAAACAATGTCAACAAATGAATGTCTGGACTGACTGATGAAACCACACTGAAGCTGGGTAAATCACTGCCTTATACCAAGAGAAATTCAGAGTGTAGTCAGTGCAAATGAGCAGCCTGGGCAGTGATTCATGCTCTAGCACGGGGATGTCAGGTTCTGTCAGAGCCAGTCCCTGAGTGACGCTGGCACACAGCAGCCCCGGGCAGGTGCAAGGGGGCTGGAGAGGCACTGCCAACAGAGGAGGGAGGCCTTCCTTTTCTGTTTGCCAACAGAGAAACAGGTACTTTTGATCTATAGAGAAAGGACAGATTATGGGGTTTTTCTCTTCTGGCACTGATTGTTTCGAATCCGTTGGGAACGAATGATGCAGTGAGATCCAGCTTTTTCCCCACACTTCACTGCACTGTTGCTATCATAAATCTAGTTATTTATGATTCCAATTTGCAGTCACTTCCCTAGGCCACGCATCTGCTGTTTAAAAAAAAAGAGATGCCAAACATTGTCCAAAAGGATGTGCACATACCATAGCACCAGGGAAAAAAATAAAATATAAAGACTTCCCCTTTAGCTACCCTTAATCTATTTAGAGGCTGCTCTTTAGAATAGGGCAACACTGACTCACTGACTGAGTACCCAGCAGTCTGATATTTGAACACAGTTTAATAGGCTGTTTTGTACAATATAATGAATCAGATGTCTTCAGTCACATATTCTTTTGTTGTGGTTGTTGTTATTGTTTTTATTATTTTTACTACTACTATTATTATTTCAGTCCTACTACATTCCTCAAGAAGCCAAGGGTACCAAGTATAGCCACAGTATAGCACATTTATCTTGTTTTCTTTTCATTTCAGCTTGGATTTTGAGAACTTCAGCTGACTTAATTCAATTTATAGGCTCATTAAACAGACTGCAAATGAAAGGGGAAGACAGTGGATCACCACAGAAATTCTTAATGTCAGAATGGTCTCAGGGTCTTAAAATCTCAGGAGCTTCTGGTGCAGCATCAGTCTGATTTCTTATACCTGCAACACAAAATAGGATAAAATAGGTGAACAAAGTGGAAAGAAACTGAAAGAAAATTGTAGGTTTTTTTCCTCCACTAAATACTAAGTTACATGTGAATTTCTCTATAGGCTTCCTTCAAATTGGATTCCTTCAAATCTTTACAAACGATGACTAAGGTCTGTATGCTAAATCTTTTTTTTTTCTGATTTATCTTAAAGCTGTTTCGAAACAAAAGAAATATTTTTTCTCTCTCCAAATCTTTATCTTTCTATCTCTACCTTGATTTGCCACTGCTGAGAGACAGTGACAGTATTCAATGCTGTTTCCAGAAGGTGTGTCTAAGGGCTGTATCCTGAGCCTGCCTGTACAAGCTTTCTCAATGCAGCCAGCCCCATGGCATTATTACTGATCACAATGCTATTCCACCTTTTAGTTAAGAGATTCTTTCTGTGAGTGTGAGATTCCTTCACTTAGAGATGAGTTTCTGGTTAGAATACCTTTTGGAAGGGCTCGTTGTTTTGCATGGAATTGTTTTGGTTTTATTAGTTTTACTGTAACTCTTAACTTGTTATAAGAGGTGACTTTGCTCCATGGAGCTGAATTATATCAGCTCCCAAAGGATGCAGCCTTCAGCTGAACACACATATAAAAACGACTATTTCTTTTGTGATCTGTATTCATCAGAGGCAAATTCAAACACACGTCCTCATTTTACTGAGTTTTTACATTTGAAGTAAGTATTCTCAAAGGCACAATTTCAAACCAAATCTTTGATGAGGTTCTGTGGCAGTTCCAATTCTAAGTAAGCTCAGCAGAAACTCGAACTGCCTCATCACCCCCCATCAATGATGCTGAGCTCAAGATATTGACTGAGCTGCAGCATATTTAATTTTAAAGTTTACCCTTAGTCTCCAGTTAACCACACACATCTCAAACAAACGTGTTCACAGGCAGTGGCCTTTATGCCTGCCAGTTAAATGCCTGGTGACTAAATGTCGCCTCTTTGAATGCACAAGCTATTTCATTGTCCAGAATGTCCCTGGAACACTGAGCAGCATAATGATTCCTGATAAAATAGGCACCTGGGATGTCTGATACTGCAGTGAATTTTCATAGACATGCTCTGTCACTAGAATGCCTTTTATTGTGGTCTGCAAAGGCATGCATTTATTGGATCCAAAAATCTCCTTTCACTGAGACTTCAGTTCCAGGGCAAGCAATCTGTGTGATTTATCCTCACAAATCTTTCTGTATCTTACATTTTGAGGGAGAGTTTCGCATTTTTCTGCAGTGGGCTTTGTTTATTTTCAGCAAAGGTAACCCATTGAAACCCAAATCAGCTAGGAAGGCAAAGACTCCTTTCTAAAAAGTGAAGCATTTTGGTTGTGTACCTCTAGCACAGAGATCAGATTTTTCAAGGATGACCCAGTGAGTGATACAAATGAACCTTAGTTATAAATGGTATTTCCTAAATGTTCAAAAATACTGAGTCAGGTCCCCTAAAAGCTTTAGATTGGGTAAATATTGTACAATTTCAAAATGTCCATATTTCTTTTCTCTTTGATCTTCAACTCACTTGTTATTTTCAAACATTTCCTAGCAACAACACAGAGAACAACCCCATTTTTTCAGAGAAGATAAGATCTCCATGCAACCCTTTTACTTCAGCAGTTATACAAATGCCCACAACCATGTCCAGAAAGGTTTTGAGTAAAGACATTTTTCAATCTTCTGCTGAAGATCACCAGTCATTATGATACAACAACAAAGATTGCCAAAACTAGTCCCTTAGGGTAAGCTGCAACAGGGTGCATACAGCACCTTGCATCTCTCTTGAACCTCTTCCATATAGTCTGTTGTGTAAGGATAGGTTGCAAAATGTACAGCCATTAACTCACACAGCAAAAGTTGCTCTCTTCAGTGAGATCTCAGCCCCTGGCACCTGATAATCCATCAGCCACCTGCTTACATGAATTTCTACTGTCAGTTCTTGCCAGGTCCATATAACCGCAGTGGACAAGCATCTGACCTTATTTTAGAATATCTTCACAATGTGCTGCAAAACCACTCATCAGCTATCCACATTGCTTAATCAGGGAGCAGCTGGGTAGCAAGTTGCCAGCCCCTGCTGTGGGAGAACTCCAGATGTGGAGGGACCTCAGGGGTGAAATTTTTATAGATACTGGATACAGAACCATCTGTAGTTCACGTGTCCTTTATTGTCCTACCTGGCATTTTAGTGATAGCATTTTCATATTTAATTACAGCCCAGGCCAATACAGACCTTTCTCAGAGGCATACTCACATTGCCTGCTGCAGGGGTGACTTGTGGAGGTTGTGTGAACACAATACTGATGGCAGCAGCTAGTAGAAGAAGCACTCTGAAGTAATCATAGATGCTGTGGCATTTCCCAGGTGCTCAGTGATACTCAGGCACTTCAGTCCTCCTGGACAGACCTAAGTCTCTTGACAGGAGACAGAATTTCTGAGCAGCTCAAAGACTACACAGCAGCTGTGGTAGTGTATGGCATTTACCCGACCTTCCCCACCATGAGCATTTAGATGGCTGGACCGGTCTTTCTTGAAGAAAAAGTTGAACCCTAGACCACCTGTCACATTTCATTTTTGTTGTTTCAGTCCCTCTTTCCCTTAAAAATATCACAAGCCCACAGTAAGGCATAACTTTAAAGCCTCACTGAGTCAAGAGAGGGTCAAGTGGTGAAGTGGTGACTTTTTCCAATCTCTCCCTTCAGCAGCTTGACAATGGAGGGCAACACAGAGTACTGCAGGGAACCAAGTTAAAATTTGCATGAGCAAACAGGATAAAGTTCCTGTCAGAAACACCAAGGGCGGGGTTCTTTGGTTTTGGAATGTTAAATACATTTCAGAATGCATTTGCCTAAAGCTTTTGTTAAAATCCTACTTTTTAAAAAATACTATTTGTCAAATCTGGAGCAAAAATAAAGAAACCACAGAACGCCTTTCCATGCTTTTATGAGCTCTGTATTACCATTATTTGTTCATGTAATACAGATTGATTTATTTCCTGAAAGACAAGAATGTCAATCTTTATACATGTTATGTCAACAATTATACAAGGAATACTTTAAGTAAACACTGTATCTGAACACATTAGAAATTTCTACACTTGTGGCTACATATATTTCTCTTTCTTAGGACTTATTACTTATCATTTGGTATTGTTCATAGGCCTGGAAAATTGTTGATTTTTGGATAAATTTCAGCATATAGTGTGGTGATATTACTTACAAGAATACCGTGATTGTATAACTTAAAACACATATGTGCTGTAAAACACTGTTTTATACTGATAAATAATTGATTTGAATAAACATGAGGTTTAAATCCCAGTTTTGGTTTTCTGTGGCTACAGCTGGAGTAGAAGTATACACATGCACACTCACTGGAATGAAATGCATGAATATGTCTTGTTATTTTTCTTTTTGGAAGAAAATTAAGATTGTTCCTTCTCTGTTGATGCTTAGCTGTAGCCCTTACTACACTAGCCAGCATATGAGATGACAGATTTCAAGAGCTAGTAGGTTTCCTTGGTGCACAGTAATTGAATTTGGTGCCATCAGCTGGAGTTGAGTCTCACTTTACCTTACAGTAAATTAATAATGCTTGTGATCTTTCATTTTTAGCAAATACATATTGATGTATTTCACGTATATATCACAACTTCTTTGCCATGTGTTGTTCAACATGACAAACTATTTGCATTTGTGTTTCAGTGTCATATTTTAAGTCATTGCATCTCCCTTTATCTGTCCAAACGTCTCTCAGCTTGAAACATTTTTTCTAACATTCAGGCTCTACTAACAAGAAAATAAAGCAGACTGAGAAAGATATTAATTGATGTAATAATTTCCTTTAGTTTCATATGCAATGATTTCATTAGGAGCAAATATTTTATTATGGCAAATTCTCTGAAAGCCTTTTAATCAAATTCAAAATTCCTGGCAAATAGAGTAGCCAGAGCAGAAACGTGTGTATATTGAGCAGAGTTTTCACAGTCCTTTTTTTTCTCCACTGCTCTGAGCCCCTGCTCATCTGCTTCCCCACCACTCAAGCCTTGCTGCTTTGCCTGCTTCTTTCTGACCTCTTTTGATACTTCCTTGGAGGAGCAATCTCTGCAGTACTTTTTACAGTAAAATAAAATTATTTTTTAGAATGTCTAGCTTGTAAGCTTTCAGCAATAAAAGTATTTATTTTCAGTAAGTCCTGATTTGTTAGTTACATACAGGAAATGCAGAGTTTCTCTGACTGGAACAAGATAGATTACAGCCAAGTCATTTCCCACCAGTCAAATTATCAAACTATGCAATTTTCTGTTTCATGATCAATAGATGGTGCAATGCAAGAAGTGATTTCATACCTCTCTGGCTCCTTTAATAAAATAATTTTATTACACCAGAATTATATGCATTATCCTCAAACTATCTGTAGAGCTTCATGTGTTATCTTGGGAAACATACGTATTCCCAGTGAATTGGCCAATACTTTAACAGTGCTTTTTTTTACAGTTTGATCTGAAAAAGTTATCTGTCTTCAGTGTTCCCAAGGACCCAGTATTTTAAGGGAAAAAGTGTAATATTTCATATGATCTGGGCATTTCAATTATTGTTTCCTTTGCTGAAATCAAGAACAAAACACAATTTATTGAGGAATAGGAAATTAAATTACATTTACAAATGTAGCTTGAACTGAGGCAATGATTGCAAAGCCCATTGATTAAACTAATTTCTTGTTTAAATATTAAAGAAATCTAACAAGGCAGAGAGACATTTTTTACCTAAAGTCCAACACTGCAAAGTAAGAGTTGATATTTACATCTTTGCTGGTTTGTGTATGTTTTCCTTTGGACACCATTGTTTCATGGGTCTAAATCACAGTCTCTAAATTTCAGGCTTGAAATATATAATATTGAAATAATGATTAAGTCTTTAATGATTAAGATTTAGCAATACACTTCTAAGAAAGTAATTACCTAATAATGTAATTAAATAATAAGCATATCACTACTACTGATTTAGCTGCATAATTTTGGATAATTATTGCATACAATTACAAAGCTATTATCACTCAAGTATTATGACATACACACAACTATTACTGAATTAGAGCTCTATCACCCCCTTTCCTTCCACCACCACTCAGTACATGGCTGCAAGTCCATCTGTCTTTGCCATACCCCACACCAAGTCTTTCAGACACAGACCTGATGGAAAGCTCGGTGGGTTGTCTAGGAGAGCTCCCTCCAGCCCCCCAGAAGATGGGCCAATATCTCAGTTAACAAGTCAGCTTCACTGTTTGTAGATATCTGTGGTTCTGGCATCAAAAGATTCACCCCTTCCTGTGTTCCTTACCTGACATCACTCCTTATTCCAATTTATTCTGTTTCCAGAACCACGTTTTTGCCCCTCTAGCATCTCCTTTCCTTTGACCAAACTCTTCTTTATGGGCCAGATGTGAAACAGCTCTTTTTCTTGAAGGCATATCTGGCTCCTCTTCACCTTTGGGTGCAGTGGACCTATCTTGTACTTGTAAGCCCTTAGTGCAGGACCCTTCTTCTTGGTGCTAGAAGTCACCAGCCTCCATCCTCTCACTTCTCCAGAGGTAGCACTTACCTTAGGACTAGGTGTGGACACTGCCCACCCTTTTATCTCCTCTTACCTCACCCTTATCTGACAGCAGCAGGCACCCTTAGGTTTCTCAGAGGTTTCACAGCCATTCTTCACCAATCCTGGGCCTTGTCCCCAGAAGGCTCAGAAGCTCACTGGGCAGAACCCACACAAACTGCCTCATCTGCAGCTGCCTTGCTTAGCTGTGCTCATGAGACTCCCCCATAGCAGGAACCGCTGAAACCCTGCAGAGAATCTAAAAGGACACAGAGTCCCATCAGCTTGGACCACTTCAGAGAACAGCAAGCCCCATGAAGGTTTGTAGAAGTTAAATATCAGTTAGATAACTGCAGATATCTGGAAAAGCCTAAGCTTTCTATAGGTAAGCTCCAAATCTGGAGGAGGAACATTTGCTGTTATGGTTTTCTATGGCTATTTTCCTAGACCAATCACACTGCAAATCTGAATTGAAACTCTGAATATATACTAAATACACTAAATTAAAAGGCTGTTTCTTATGGCCATCTATTGGTAATCCTATTTGTGATAGTGGTAGCAGAAGTAGGGCACAAAAGCCCTTGCCCAAAGCCTGACCTATTTATTGTACGGACCTGATGCTTCAGATTATACGCACTGACACTACAGACAGTCAGAAATTTTGGACTATGGCATGTGTCTCTCTGACACACCATCCCAAAGACTCTTCTTTGTGGCCTTACGTTTTGTTACATCCCTTGATGGCAAAGTTATAATTTGCTATTTTCTGCATGAGCAGACCTGGAGCTCCACTAGTTATCCGCCTCTCAGATTGCATAATGGAAGGCTTTGCAGATACCCAATTACACTGCGATCACTGAAAGATAAAAGAAAGCAGTCATGAAATAAGGCACAGATCTACAAAAAATCTTGTCTGTAAGACGGAGTGGCCTCAAACATCAATGTCTTTAAGCTTTATAAAGTTTTTAATTCCCAGTGATTGCATGTACATTGCTACGTGGAGCACCCTACACCCTTACAGTCTAAATGTTCATCTGCATTGCTGCAGTGCAGGATGTCCACATGGTCTGCAAAGTTTTTAGGCTAAAGAGAAATCCTGGGTGTAGACTGATCTTAAACTGTCTCTCAGAGCTTTCTTTCCCTGTGTATCTATCTGATATATTTTTGGCATAGACATGACAGACAATACAGAAACTGCAGGTATAGTGCAGATGAGACATTTTGAGTCAAAGTGTCCAGCAGCAGAGTTTTCTTACAGGCTTTTTTGCAGTTCATTCATTAAGATATTTGCACAGATGGGAGAAATTTAAACAATATATTCTGAGGAATGTAAATACGCTCAGGGCAAACACAAACCTGTGGAGACCTATAAAGGGAAATCACTACATTCTCAGTCTCCATTTTATTCATGTTTTGTTTACTATACAAACATGGAGAGGCAGAGGTGATGAGGCATTTGCTCAGGAATTATTCAGCACCATCTGGCATCTTGAGGTAATTAGTCTGCACTCTATCTCCTCTGGAAACCATAGCAACTCTACAATAACTTGATTGTGTTCTCTGATGATGGCATAATAAATAATAAGTGTCATTGCTATAATATACTAATTAATGCATTTTCAACTGCCCAGCTGCTGTATACAAACGTCCTTTCTATTATGGGTTTCTTGGTAAGAAGTGTTTGCAAAACAGAAAAAGAAAAGGATTCAAAAAGCATAATTTTGTATGGCCTCACTCCTAGATAAATTCAAGGAGGAAATGGTACATGATTTAATTGATTAAAAATTGTAGGAATCAGTCAGTCAGTCAGTCAGTCAACGTGGTATATGGGAAATACATCAGCTTTGTCAAACAAATCTAATTACATTTCTGAAGAGCATAAGCTTTGATGATTTAAAATAACTAAGCAGATTTAATTGACACAGCTCCATAAGGTATTTGATGTACTGCAACATGACACAATATGACTAGAAATCAGTATTACACAGCATCAATAAGGTATATATCAAAAAGATCAAGAAAGGGATAACAAATGGGCAAGGGGGATGAGGAGGTTTATGTGGAAGTCAAAATTCAAAATCACAGTTCAACTTTCCAAAATGTAGTTTTTTACATCTAGAAAGAATGAACACAACCTATTCAGACAAAATAGTGAATCTGAAAAATATCTTTGAGTAATACTAGATTCAGAAATTCAACTAGGTTTCGGGGAAAAGAATATAGGCTACTGGATCCAGTAGCAATAAACCTGGTGTTAGAATACAGTTAACAAATCTCAGGCGCATGCTTGTTTCCAACACAGGCAAGAGTGAAAGAAATTATCCATGACTGGAGAAAATACACAAGCAGGAAAACGTGGCCATGCTGCAGCCCTGGCCATGGCATTAGCCAGTGTTTGTTTGTCAAGCCAGCAGTGGGATGTCACACAACTGCAGCAGCACAGTGCAAGCAAGCCCAGCTGAAAGACAAGGGCTACTTGCTCCATGTGTCATCTCTTCCTCGAGTGCTTCCAGAACCTGGGCTCATACCTCAGCATAAGGCTGCCCTACATAGTGAGCACAGGCCAGATTGCTCAAAACTAGCCCAGGGATCCCTAACCAGGACCAGCATCATGTTATTTAGACATGATAATTTTGTGTCCATTTCGATTCAGACACCATGAGATATGAGAAACAGAAGCGAAATGCATGTTAGTGTCCTAAAATCCAGTTGGATACATTCAGGAACACTCGATTGACTAGGCTTAGTCCAGGAGATGGTAGTAATATAATGGCCTATGTTATAAAGAGGATGTGACAAAAAGTGATCACATGGCCCCAATCAGTGAGCAATGACCTATGATTTAATAAGAGTATACAGTCACCTCATCCCCAGACTGTGCTCACCACCAGTACATTGTCACACTGTGAAAAAACAGCAGGATTATCCAGTCCTGGAACTGTACAAAATTTGGAAATACTGTGTTTTCATTAAGACTCAATTTAAACAAAATTTAAATTTTTTCAGTAAAAAACAAATTCCTTAATAAAAGAAATTTCTGGGAGAAAAAGTAGAGTTTATCCAACTGAATGTTACTTAGAGTTAACTAAGAGTGCCATTGTCATGCATTAAGAATGTCAACACAGATTTCTCCCTAGTGACAATCATATTAATTTCGTAGTAATAGGACAAGGAGTAATGGGCACAATTTGAAAGAGAGGAAATTTAGGTTAGATATAAGGAAGAAATTCTTTACTGTGAAGATGATGAGGCACTGGAACAGGTTGCCCAGGGAGGCTGCGGGTATTCCACCCCTGGCAGTGTTCAAGGACAGCTCTTGTGTATAAGCCCTTGAACAACCTGGTCTAGTGGGAGGTATCCCTGCCCGTGGCAGAGGGGGTTGGGACTGAATGATCTTTAAGGTCCCACCCAACCCCTTAACATTCTTCTGTGATTACATAAACACCTGCACAAAGTATCGCGTTTGTTCTCTTATCCCCCCAGGCCTGTTGGTCATGTCAGCTTTGACCCAGCTTCCTTCCCTTACACAAATATGACTGTGTTGATTTTCCACCTGCATAAGAAGCAATGTACACTGTGAAATCCAATTAAAGCAAGTACACTTGTTTTCAAACTGGTAACCGAAATATTCTATAGTCTTATTAGTGCAATAGTCAGCCCCATGCTATCTTAGGTCAAAACTGTACCTTGATCCCTCACAACAGACCTAGTTTGTTTTATGGCGGTATAAATGGTGAGTTACAAGCAGTTGTAGAACAAAGATATTGAAGATAATATCACATACAGTAAAAATCAAAAAATGTGTTCCAGAAGTATAATTACAGGTCAAAATACATAGATACACTAGGAAAAAGTATTGCCGAGCATATACACAGGACCTTCAGAAAGAGCAAATAATCACAAGACAATTGTGAATTATGCTTTTATTCATCATGACTCACATTTGACTCATAGTAAGTGAAATTAATTTCAGTCACAGGCATAAGCAGAAATACTTTTTCTGTGTGAAGCTAAGAGGTGTTTTGACTGGTTATTAGTTCGGCCTCAGACGACCATTCCCAAATATCCGGGGAAAACAAAATCCCGGCAAGGTCAAATTCTGCTGAGCTCATTCCCATTCCAACTCACAGAAAGAAAGACGGGAGTGACTGTGCAGTTTCTTCCCTTTCTCTGGCAGCCCGCCCTCCCTTTAGAGACAGGTCACAACATCTACTGAGGCTGAATTTAGTCGCAATAGAGGGAAATGTGTGTGGAGGGTTCTGGGGCTGCCCTCCCCGTGCTGTGCAGTGTCCGCAGCCCGCCACAGGAGGGTTCGCATCCCAGGGAATGCTCCTGCCCGGGGGCCGCTCCGGCACTCTCACCTTCCGCCACTTCTCTGGCCGTCAGCAGGACACACACAGCAACACCACGGCGAGAACTCTCGGGCAAAATCAGCTTCTTGTCACTTACTACATGACAAGCTTGGACAAAATTCTATAGCTTTACATCTACTCTGATGAAAAGCAGATCATTGTGCAGTATTTCATGAAATCGAGTCAATAGAAAGTTGTTAATTCATTTCTGTATTTTCCAATACCAAAAAAGCCAAAGGACTGCTATTGCCTTCAGTTGAATCAGTTTCAACCCGGACCTATAAAGGACATGCTATAGACCTGTGTAACTGAAACAGAACAATAATGTATGTATTATTTTTCTGATTCTATTACATGAGCATATTTCATTGTTCATTTTCAGATATACTGGGAGTTAAGCATAAAAATAACAGTAACTGTGTCTATGTAATAATGTGTGGAGTGGGAGGAAAACAGGGACTTTGAAACAATTTCAGAATTAATAATGGTGTGCTATTCTAGGCACACTGCTATTTTATACTAACTTCACAGAAAACTTAGAAATTGTTTAAATGGTTTTTGTTAGACATGCAATGCTAACTGCACAAAGTATCTTATGTTCTTTGCAGAACAAGGGAAGGGGACTGATCCATTTCCCTTCCTTTCCCCTTCTTTCCCATCTCTCTCTTTTTCTTTCTCGATCCCCACATTTCTGCAACTTGTATTTTCATATGACAGTAACTCTTACCTTCACAACCCCAGTAGCACAAAGCTTTTAGGCAGCAATCTAGCAATTACCACCACAGCCAGCTGGAGCTCTGTCCCTACAAGACATTTACGTATATGTGCCAGAGAGTAAAAGTTAGTTCCAGGTGAAACTCAGCCAGAACAGTCAATGGATCGCCACCCTACTAATAAGCCTAAGTGAGATGCTTCAGCAGCTTGACTTGACAGCCATCATCAATCTCAATGAAGAAAGCAGTTCAGATCATTTACTTCTTAGAGAAGTTGAGATCTTTCTCCATGATTCTAGTTAATCCACAGAATCACTTAGGTAAACTCAGCGTCATTTCCAAGAATAGATGCTGGTTTTCCTGCCTCAGATGTTGTTATAACATCAAAAAGGAAAAATGTCCTGGGCTGATTAAGTTAGTAGTGCTCTAACAAACACAACATCTCACCTGGATCTGCAAGGAAAGAGCGCAGTGCCAGGAATTTTCATGGCTTTCACTGTGAGGAGTCTCACACTTCATGAGACAACCTTGGCTCTTCAGCTCTCTCAAAGAACCTGCAACCCTTGCTCTCATCCTCCTGCCTTCCACAAGTTAACATCTGCTAGCACGAGTTAATGCCACTTAAAAATACCTGACATTCTCTGAAGGAGCTCTGCCTTCCTGAAAGGGTTCAGCCTGACACCCCAGGAAGTCTGCAGAGGTCTGCCTGAGGACAGAGCTGTCACTCACCTGCTCCCATTCTCCCAGATCTCAGTCCTGCGTTCTGCTTCCTGAGGTCCTGCCACAGGCTCCCTAGGAACAGAGCATCTGTCACAGCCTTCCTGGGCAGCAGCATGTCCTTGCCCCACGGTCCTGCACAGGGGTTGTTCTGGGCTGTGCACAGGCCTGTGCAATCTGCTGCACTGCCTTGATGTAGAGCAATGGGAAAATTCTGCCGGATCACATTTCAGGGTTTCTTTCCAATCTTTCTTTTTCCTAGACTAAAATCACAAGCAATTTCCACAGCCTCATTAGGTAAGGTATTTCAGAAAACACTGACAACCTACATAATATGATTATTCTAATAATGAGATCTTTCATCTGGGAAGTCTATGAATAATTACTTCTAATTAAGTAGGTGATAGATGCAGTAAACCATTCATCAGTGCTTGAGTCCTGCATTACAGACTGTAAAAATTTTTCTGTTTGTGTAAATGCTGAGCAAGAAAGTGTAATCAATGAAAACATTATTAAAGTTTTGTGTCACTGCTAGGAAAGAAATTGAATTCTTTTTTCTTGGTTTTGTTTTCCTTATTTGCTCTTGCAGTATTAGGCAGTAGCTGTCCTTGGCCAATGACTCATTGTGACTGCAGCACTATTTGAAAAACAGGAGTGAAGCAATAAGTACAATAGGAAGAATAAGGAGAAGAAGAAGAAAGATGGGCTACAGAGAGAAAGACATTGACTTTCTCTATTAGGAAAACTTAGGAAAAAGTTTTTTCTAGAAAGTGCTGAGCCAAAGATAATAGACACAGAAAGCTTATTTTAGAGAGTTTTACATTCTGTGGACTGTCATTACACCTACCACATATAATTAAAACTTTCAGATTTATAAAGTTGGCATGCTATGCCTTATTCTGGGATCAGATACCCCTGAAATGTTGAGGGGGTATCTGATGGCAAAATCAGTGTAACAAATATGCATGTGATTACATGTAGAACAATAAAACAAGAAACTATAAATATTATCACAGAATTCTTATTAACTTAAAGACTGAATATTCATATAGAAATGGACAAAGTGCTTCTTGGACCCAAATGCTCACACACTGCCCGAGAAAGGGAACCAGAGCACAAAAAGAATCCTGGCAACATTACAGGCAAAAAAATAATGCATGGAGAAGCAGTGGCTGGGTCATTATTTATTTGATAAATGCTGAGCCTTCAGACAATCTGGTTTAAAATTTAGAGGTAAAATTCTGTTAAAGTTTTTGCCATGGACTTCATGTTTTTATGTTCCAAATTTTACTTGGGTTTCTTTGGGTTTGTTTTTTTTTGTTTGTTTGTTTCTTTGTTTTTTGGTTTTTGTTTTTGTTTTTTTTTTTCCCAGAAGGAGAGGTATAATAATATTATTAATACAAAGAAGATGTATATAGAATTAACCCAGGAAGGAAATCTTTATTGAGATTATCCAAATATATGTTGAGATGCCATATAAAGCCGTAAGAGACAGAAACTTTTCCAGTAGCTTTAGATAGATATTTAGTATTCAATTAAGAATCCAGGTCTTAATATGCTTAGGATAAGAGATAATAAAAGCAAGTATTCACTGTTACATCCACAGTGAGTAAAATGGAGAACATGTAAGTCAGACTATATACTATACTTCTTAGAGAAAAATCATAATTTAAAAAGGCAACAGCAGCAAATATATGAAGTAATTTTTAAAATGTATCAAGAATATTAAGGATTACTTAAAGGAATTTAAATTCACAACTTTGTGAAGAAGAAACATGTAAAAAATCAATTGTTTGCCCAGAAACAAAAACAAAAGCAAAAACAAAAACAAATAAAAAAAGTGGTAATGCTACAATAGTAGTATTTCCTGAAAAAAATTTCTATTTTTATGAGGTTTTAAATTTTTATAATAACAATAATAAATGTAGGAATTTGAGTAGATGCCTATCAATAAACCAGAGGGGGAAAAAGGGGAAGAGAGGCAAAACAAAAAAAAAAAAAAATCAAAAAACAAACAACTGTCCCAACTAAAATAAAAACAAACAAAAAAACTACCCAAAACAAAACAAAAAAATGGCGCAAACTTGTAAACAAAAGTCTCCGACTTTATGGCAATGTTCCTCCAGCAGTATATTTGCCTATTTTGTACTTTCACAGCATTCCAGTCGCCACTGCCATAGGAGATGGCAGTGACTGAACACCCCACAGTTATTTTTTTCACTGCTATGAATTGACAGAAACATAGCTTTTTATGTGAAGCAGAAACTAAACATCTCAATAGCATGCAAGTGCCTGCTTGCTCTGACCTGTAAGTACGAGCATAATGTTGGTCATTATGGGGAGTCCATTTGACTCTAAGAAAGTAAATCAAATTTAGTCTGTCTTTGTAGAATAAAGGCTGCAGGTTGCTATTGTTGTAGAAGAAAAAATATTTATATGGCAGGTGGAAGAAATGATAAATCCTACCACACAGTTCTCTGGCACGAGATTGCAAGAAATATTGCACCTTTCTTTCCTTCCCTTTCCTTGAGTATATACTTTGCCAGCTGTAGTTATATACAAGCACCAACTTGGAGACAGGTTTTTTTGTTCCAAATATATTCACACATCTCTGAAGCTATTCACTCATCTGCAATACCTGGGCATAGCTCAAGATGGAACAATCTTATTTTTATTCATCTTGACCAAAAAATAAAAATAGCAATCATTAAATGCTTTTAGTAATATGAATAAAAGTATCAAAATCCATGTATTCCTCAACATTTTCTTGGCTGTAAAACAATCTATCTCCCAAGAACTAGGAAGTAAGTAAAGTGGATAAAATATTGTTCTAATTATTTTCTTTGATTACTTCGTAAAAAGAGTTTTGCCTGTCTTAAGACCAGGTGAAGTGATCCAGCACTAAGAGATAACAAAGCTCTGAGGCAAATCCATGGAAATCAGTGGAAAGCATCCCTCTGCTTCAATGAATATTACAGCGCATTGAATATTACATTCAATATTCAATGTATATTAAATTCCATCATCTTCAACACAAGCCGGATTCATCCCAGTTCAGTTCTCTTGACATAAGTTTACTGGCTCAAATGTACCATTTTTCTCTTGAGCAGTTCAACTGAAGTTTTTTTGAAATGTGTCCATTAAGAGAAGGCAGAGTAATGTCAATATGACAGAGCTAAAGGTGCTGCATGTGCCCTACAGGCTTCAGTCAGATCCTACTCTTGTCCACCCATGGAGAGAAGTCCCCTACTGATGAAAGCCCAGGGAGCTGCACTCTGCCCAGCAGCCTGCAAAGAGCCTTTCCCTCATCAGCAGGTGTTTGTAAATGGCACAGAAGGAGCACAAAAGACTCATGAGTATTCAGAATCACACTAGGGCTTCCAGAAGATCTGCTGAGAGACCCACATGAGACTACAGCTCTTACTGCTGAAGGAGACATGGAGAAAGGAGACAAATGAATAAAAACTTATCCCTATCTGCAGTTACAAAAATAAGGTGAACAGATGAACCAATGAAGACAGGATCCACCACAAGGCTGAGCAGCAAGTCAGCCATGGCACAGTCTCCTTGTTTTAATAGAAGATAGACCCCTTATTTTGGCAAGCAAACCCCATTACCACAAGGTTTGTGAGTCATTTCTAAGCAAAGCTCTCTGACAACGTTAATGTGATAGTCGATGTTCCACTGGCAGAGCTGGCTGGCTGCATCCTGGAAACTGGCATACAGAGGCCACCTCTGGTTTTTATAAGCAAGACCTTTATAGACTGCAAAGTTGTCATGCTTGTCAAAACTTTTTACTGTGTGTCCTTCAATTTTTATTCAGCTCCATGAGTCCAAAACTGACTGAGTATCTCTTCTGGGTTTAATTCATATTCTGTGTATTGAAACAGCCAATCTAAAGTTAAAAATGTGTCTCTAAGTGACAAGTTCTAAATCCCTTCCTCAGGCAAACAACAATTTGTAATTCCTGTTTACTACTTTCACATTTTAAGCCAGTCACATTTAATTAAAACTGTGGATGTAGGATATTTGTTGTAAATCCTACTATGACAAATACATCAACACTACTGTAAAAAACAAATAACTCAAGTCTACTTTTATTTAACCAAGTTTTCAAGCACATAATGCATGATTACTTCACCTTAATCTTTGAACTCCCCCAGAGATTAAAAGAATGTTTCAGGATTCTAGCAATCGGGAAAAAGAAATACCACAGTGACATACATGAGAAAATGTTTCATTCCTTCTGCAGTCAAATTTACAGGATAATAATAAAATAGATTTTGAAAATGCAAGTTTGAAAATTAATGCATTTCAGATGCACTGAGAATAGGGGCTCCATTATCTTTATTGTATAACAACAGCTAGATTATCTTTATTTTATAAGAGCAAAAGGCACTCTATAAAATGAGTCCAGGTATTTACAGCGTAAGTTTATAACTCACTCTTCTTTATACTAGAGCATTATTATACCTCCCAAGTGTTTCTATACTGAAAGAGTGGCTACTTCCTTGCAAAGTGAAATTGATTTAGTATTTCATAAAAGAGAAAAAAAATCAATGTTTTTGAAACTGCTTTTTTAAAACCTCATTAAGGGCAGTATCAACTCAAGGGACCAAAATCCTTTCTATCCTGATATTCAGGCTCAAGCAGTGACCAATAATGGAAGCCTAGGGATGCTCTCCTTTACTTTTCAAATTCCCAGAAAATCTGAAAAAAAAATTATTTAGAGTTTAAGACTATTTCACTGCCTTTCCCAACCACTATGACTGAATGCATCTAGTTTTAAACTAGAGATATGAAAACATTTGGTGTGCAAATCATCCATTTATAGTAAATACTCCCCATTAATTAAGTTATCCAAAACCAGAAAATGTTTTGGAATACAACTAATGGAAAGCTAGCTGAGTTACTCTCTTACTACATTACTTATTTTCATATTTATAGAAAAAACCTATCAAAGACCAGGTTATATGCGGTGTATATTTAATAATTCTGCCTGTCAGTCCAAAGTGCTCTGTGTCATTTACCCTTAAAAGAATTCAAAGACATTGAAGATTTCTATTTGTGAAACTTTTAACACAATGCAGATGCCTTCTTCTCATATACATCACAGGATTTCTGTCATGTAGCATATGTTGAACGTAGTCTATTTCTGCCATAGTTCCAGCTAAAACTTCATTACAAAATGGGCACTTGACAATAAGGTAATACCCTAAGCTGCCCAACAGGACTGCAAACAATCTTAGGATGTTTATGGAAAAGTGACCAAAGCAAATATTTTGGGCTGGGTTTTTTTTGTTTGGGGATTTTTGTTGTTGTTTGCAGGGGCTTTTTTTCAAATTTAAAGTGGAATTCTGAGTCCTTCGAATTCCTCAAAACTGACACATTTGGCTGCTACTGAAAATAAGACTAGGATGTAAGAAGCAGCAGCTGCCTGGAGATGAGAGCATTAAGACATCTCCTAGATGAGTGCATTCCCTAAAGTTGTTGATTTAGCCACAATAAAAATGAAAGCTCAGTAACAGTGGTTTGAACAAAACAAAGTTTTGTACCAGAGTCACTTGCTCATGTCCACGTGGAACCAGTCATTGCTATACCATTTCTTGGTATATAATTTTAGATTTGAAATGTATGTAGACAGAAACGTAGTTACAAAAAATACTTGCACTCTTACCTCAAACAGAATGCAATTTCGGATTTGATTTTAAAAGTGTGATGTCTGTCTGATCTGCTTTCATTCTTGCATTGAGACCTTAGTGCGTGAAATTGCATGTGTTCCCTCTACTGAAGTGAAAATAAACAAGGTGAAGAGGGAAGTGATGAGTGCCTGCTGAACTACAAGAAATTTGCAAGCAACTGTTCACAGAAAAAGATCTTCCACACAGAAGCTCAAAGTGAAAGACAATTCTCCCTCTGGAATAGTTATTTGATCTTGTTCTCCTGCTACTATTTGGAGGATATTCTGGAGAAGAATATTGAGTTCAAAATTAACTGGGGCAATGATCATTTTTTCAAGCCCTTGATGTAAAGCTTCTGCTTGCCACCAAATTAATGACAATCTTTTATGGTAAAAATCAAAGGAAGCAAGGACAACTCAAAGTCCCAAATTTAGACAAAAGATTACTTCTCACAGTAATAACTCACCAGTTCCCTAACCACTGCTCCCCCAGTGAGCATTATGGAGAGGGATCTGCAGGATTTTCTCCAAGTATGGGAGGAAGGCCTCCTAGTCAGGACTTCCTAGTCATCCAACTTACTGCCCTTACTACTGCTCTTCCTCTGGCCATGGAACTCTAAAAACTTGTTTTCTAAGGGTCCATATAAGTTCTTAAGTTTAGAGTGGGACACATTGCAACACTGCAACAACAACCTCTTGCAGCTAATATATACATTTAATCTCTTTTTTTATGTCAGGTAATCCATGAAAGATTAATAGTGCTTTGAGGCTAGCTTTGTGTTCTTTACCAACAGCTTTATTGCTCATTTTTCACTTAAGCACTGTATTCAACCTTCTATTAGAAGCTCAAAGGAAGTGAAATGCCATATTAAAGATCAGCTCATTCAGACACAATGATCTCTGAAGGCACCAGAACTGGCCATAGGATGTGTATATATCGCATTTTGGTAGGATCACACAACTTTCTGCCAGTTCCCCAGGATCAGTGATGCTTTTCCACCCATCCTAGCTGCATCTTCACTCAAAATACCTCAATCGTGTATAGACCACACTTTTGCAAGGAGACACACAAGGTTTGCATACCTTTGCTTACCTTGTCCTTCATGCATTTCTGGCAAGACAGACACCTGCTACACCAGGGCCAAGGTCCTACCTGAACAAGATGAAAGCCTGTCTTTGGGTTTTCAGGTGCCTCATGGCTTCAAGATCCTACTTTTCAGGCTATCAAAGTAAAAACAGAGTCACAGGTTTCATACAAGACATGAGACTACGTGAACACGGTGGTTACCCTAGAGCTCATCTCATCAAACTTCTGCTCACTAAAGTGTTCTAGAGCAGTGAATAATGCCAGAAATACTGTTTATAGCTTTGCTTTTAAAGTGTGGTTGTTCTGCTCACAGATGTTCATAAATTTCCTCCATGAAGGCTCCCTGCTTGTTCTAAAAATGCACATACACAAGGAAAAAGAAACTACATTATAGCAAGTAGCATGAACGACAGAAATGGACAGAGACATGCCTTAGGGCAAGGCAAGATTTGTAAGACCACATCACTCAGCACTTGCACCTTGTAAAGGTTCATTAATACATCTCATATGAAACCTGAAAATGGTAGTGATTTGGTGCCATTCTTCTAAAAAATTGTACAAAGACTGAAGGTCTATCAGCCCTAATTGAGTATGCCCAACCCTCCTTCAGGTTTAAAAGCCACGGTAGATAAATTCATGTACCAGGGTAGGTGATATGAAAATGACTGCTTCTTACATTTTATGGACATTCATTTGGACATTTATGTTACCTGGAGAATAAAAAATAACTTAGTAAACATACCAGAGGACAAACACCTGTTAAACTTACATCTGCTGTTGCCATCAATAATCTTTCACCAATTCATCAGTTGTGCTCTCTGTTAAAAAAATATTATGCTGATGTTTTAAGTAAATGACTGACTTCACTAGATCTCTTTCTAGTCCCAGTTCTCACCTGACATTCATTTCACAGGACATCTCTCGGCAATACAAGTCAGGTACATTTCCTTCACTGAATTACCTGTCTCACTGAAAGCTGCTGCATTCCCCCTCCTTTCATTAAAAAAAAAATATCACCACCATAAAATACCTACCTTGCTTCAGGCCAAATAAGCATCATGCTTGTCTCTAGCCCTACTTTCAGTATTACCATCTTCTTAGATCAGTTTGCTAACTACCTAGCTTCCGTGGCTCCCTGTCTCCTTGCAGCTCAGCTGAGGTAATCTAATATCACCTTCTATCACACCTCATGGCTGATTTCGGTATTCTCACTTGCCCTTCACTGTCTACAGACATGCCGGAAGAAAACTATAGAAGCCTAACCATTGCAGAGGAGATACAAGCTGTAAAAGAGCAGTGGCAAAGAGTAATTTTAAAAACAAAACAAAACAGTTGGATATTCTGCAGGAATGTTTTGTGTGGAAAGCACAGCAGGTTTCTCTCGTATGTTTCTCAGTTATCTTTACCTAGTAGGACATCGCCTTAGAGTGGGAATTAAAGTCATTCTCCAGATGATTTCATCCCCTGTTGCAACATTGTTTTGGTTGTTTCATGAGCAGTGAATCTTCTCTCTCTTGCCATGTTATACCAATCCTTATCTCATTTTTCCTCTTCCCTGTGGCTTTTTCCAACCAGCATCAACTCTGCCAATTTATGATAAACATTCTTTCTTTTCTTAGACTCCAACATTAGCAAATTTCATTTTAGGCCAACAAGAGAGAAACTGCCCAATAAAAAGATTAGTCAAGGGTGAAATGGGTGGGAGAAAGATAAGAGGATCAACTAAAACTACAAATATTATGAGTCAAAGTAAGGCACATTAAGGAGAAAATGGTTCAGATTAATGAAAATAAGAAATAAAAAAGTTAAGAGGAAAAAAATAACTAAAAAAAGAAAACTCAGCACCAAATTTAAAACAGATGATGAGAATCAACTTACATCCCACTCTAAGGCGA
>VZTN01022309.1:42639-73765 GCA_013400515.1 Erpornis zantholeuca | reverse complement strand
AAGTCTACTTAACAGCCTGGTGTAACTGAAACCCTGCCTATTGCTCCTCAGTATCCCCAGGGCATGTGCAGAGACTGGAGACCAGCTCTTGGGAAGAGACATACTGCACCATGGAAGAGTAAATGCAAGTATGGGATTGCTGGGAAGGATGCCTGAAACACTGTCATGTTTCTCTTCCCTATAGCCAGTATCCTGGCAGTGTATTAATGAAGTCTTGAAAAGGCAGGATTTTGGAAATTACATACATGTATTTACACACACCAGAAGCATACATATATATATACATGTATTGTAAACTCTTGCCATTACCAAACAAAACCATGGAGCATCTCCACCAAGGTAGTGGGGATCTTGAAAAATCTGAAATTGGTGGAAGGTCTATACAAAGAGGTACTTACAGTAACAGAGATGGAAGAGAAAGATTTGTGGGAGCTAGGTGTGTCCAGGTAAATATGCAATTTCAGGTACCTAGGTTAAGAGACGTTTTTCCACTTGAAACAATACTTTTTTTTTGCTTCTCTGCTCCTACCTAGCATGTACCTAATATGTCTTACTGAAGTGCATCTTTCAGAAGTGTCTAGGGTATGCATACTGGGCAAAGAAACCAAAGTGACTCCCACCTAGAAATGACACAGAAAACATGGGAACTGCAACCACAGATATTTTTAAAAGAACATATGCTCTGCAGGTGTGTGGGCCTTCACCATGAAACACAGTATTTTTACAGGAATCTCTTCCCTTTCATGTGAACACATCCTACTGAGAGAAATGGCCATGTTGTATTACATATAGCTACAGTATAAAGGACAGACAAGATCAATATCTCCTATGTAAATTATGCATATTTTTGGTTAGACTTTAATCTGTTCCATTTAAATTCATGACTCATTTCTTATGTGTAGCTGAGATTTAAGGAACTACATTNNNNGAATTACAATATTTTGACAAATCAAAATGGTTAGTGTTCAAAGTTTTCTACTTCAGTAGCACCATAGATTTTTAATATGCTAAAATTAGTCACCAATTAGAAATTAGTCAGTGGTTTTAAGTTTTAACGAACTTGTCTTGTCCCCATTAAACAAAAGAGAGGAATTTAAACAGAAATTTGCATCAAATAGTCAATTCTCTAAAACCCTTACAATATGTTTCATTTTAATCAACTTCTCTAAAATTGCAGCTGGATGGCCTGGATTGAGCCATTCCCAGTAGAAGGTCGAGCTACACCTACACTTCCATAGCACTATATCCCAGTTTCTCACTTACCTCAGAGCTGGACAGCATTTGCTGATTCCACCTCAAATATGAGCTATCTTAGGTGTTTATGCCTATGACAGTGTGGATATAGGCAGACCTACCCTATAATTTCTCTTCTGTAATGCTGTCTCCAAGCCAGAATCATGGCCTCAGTACCCATATTGCACTAGACGACAGACACACATAGTTATGGCTTATTCACAGTATCTGAAAACACACAGACAGTCCACTCTCAAGTAGGATTGCAGATACTGGTTTCCAAGATGGTTTATTTCCATGACAGACAGAAGTGGGGGTGATAGAGACAGGTCAGCAAGCTGAGCCTTCTGGAAGACTAGGTTTTGGAGATCTTAACTCTGCCATGGCAGCAAAAACAGTGCCACCTCCTGGCTGCATGCTCCTGTATGGATCCCAAGAGGCTTGTGAAAAAACACTTCAGTGATAGCTGATATGATCAGTAAACACGACCCCAGCAAGTATATTCACCACTAAAGACAACCCCCAGCCATTATCTTGCACCTGCATCTGGTGACAGTAGATGGATGGTTGCATGGCAGTTTCTGCATGAAGTCCAGGAAATAAGGATGTGCTGATTGTTTTCTATACAGCTTTGCAAAAGACCTCCAGATATGTAAGACAAAGATATTGTCTCTAGTTTTGACCCCACTCACCATGTGGTTAAAGGTGCTGGAAAATTGATAAATCTATAATGCAGAAGTTGCAAAGTCAGGAGATACAGACACTGGTCCAGCACAGAAGGGAGCTGACTCAGCAGGCCTGGCACCAGTAACAGAGAGATTAGATTAATCTAGAGCCAGAAGTGGGAAATAGTTCTTTCTCAGAAGCCACCTTGGGACAATAGTTTCTAGTTTACGAGCCCCAAGGGAGAGCTGGATGGACAGGAGCTGTGAAAGCTTTTTGTCAGGAGTTCTCAGTCTGATCCTGAGCCTTCCCTTACTTTTTGCCATTTACAGTGCAAGCTAAATGACACAAATTCTGGGCAAACCCAGCTGGCTCAGGGGGAAGTTGGGCTAGAGTGACCTCTCTGGCAAATCCTTCAGCTCTCAGCCTCCAAGAAAGAACCTGAATGAGATTGGAAACTCCTCTTGGGCAGATAAGTGAGCAGGATTCAGCTGAGCATCCATCCAGTAGTTGGGCTTTGGAACACTGAAATTCTCAAGGTATATTCCTAAACATTCCTGGGAGATGCTGGGGTTAATAGTGGATGTTGTGTGTCTCTTCTGATAAGTACTGTACAGAGGAAAAGGAGGCACCTTTGTTTGGTTTGTATTTTTCTGTCCTGCAGAAAATAATCCTTATTTCTTGTTTTCATCAAAGCACCAGCAGCTTGGATGGCAGGCTCAGTTCCTCCTCACACACCACTCTGCATCCCACGCACTATAAACACCTTTCCTTGAACACCCAATACACTTGGGCTTGACCAGCTCAAAGAATGGCACCAGACATAGTTAGAGCTGCCCCACACAGCAAGTATTTTTCAAAACTATGTTGTATGCAGGACTTCAGCAAAGTCAACACTTAAAGCATGGAAAAGACATTGATAAATTAATTTTCAGAGTTCTCAAAAATATCTGTTCATGGAATAAGTGACAGGACATAATGCCTAACTAATACTATAGGGTAAAAGGTGTTTTGCTTCCATAGACAGTGTACATATGGATATTGAAAAGAGCAGAGGCAGACAGTCTTAGGAAACAAACTAAGAGAACTCCCAGCACTGCATAAAACTCTGCATAGTTGATCAGAGAAGTGAGATTAATAGGATGTAACAGGATCTCCAGAGGGATGCCTGCATCTAAGCAGGTATGTGTAGCACTATCTTCACTGAATACAGCGAGATGTCTTTCAGATCTCTGTCTCGTACCTTCAGCGGCTGCCTGGAGACACTTATAGATGTTTTTCTCATGTCTTCAAATAACCCATACAAAGTTTCTCTCAGGCAGAGAGAGAAACCCTTGTCATTGTGGCCACAGAGGCTGGTATGCAAAATATCTCAAGTTAAAATTGTGCTGTAGAACATTACTTCATAGTCTAGACTTACCACTTCTGCAATCATTTAATTGAGGTTATGTAAGCTACATAAAGCTCTTCACTATAAGAAGATAAGCCTCACAAGAGTTTTGTAATAAAGCATAATAGCATATACTCATGGGTGGAAAAAAAAACCTCAACCAATATTTAGTTTCCATAGCAATAGAAAAACTAGTTTTGAAGGTCTGCTTTCTTTCTTCTATTGTTATTGCTGGTTGTAAAATATCTGAAGGAAGAACAGCTAAAGTGCCTCTACTCTAAAAGGAGATACAAGGATCCATCATTCAAATTTCATCATCCATCATGGATTAGTTTCCAGGAGTCTGGCTTAGTGTTGCTTGAAATACTACTTTAAGCAGACCACAGGTGGGAATGGACATATAGAAGAAGAAGAGCAAAACAAATACCAATCTTCCTCCAACCAGCAGCACTGAAGCCATAATGTTAGATTGCCAGTTAAATATCATCTCCAAAATGAAAAGTTGTCAGGACTCATTTTATTGTACAGATCAATTACACAGAGCCTCCTCTAGTCAATGTTAAATAAAGTCCATCTTGAAATTTATCTGAGACTCTTTCAGCTAAGCCTGTTCCATGTTTGCTGAAAGTGGCATGGGACCTGTCTTCCCCTGTGTACTTGTATGCAAGAAAGATTGATTAGAGGCCAGGCAGCCCAGGAAAGGTGAAGAGAGACAGCTGCAGAAGAGCATCTCCCACAGTCTCCAACAAGCAGGGAAGCCTTGCTTTTATTCTCCCCTTAGGACTCCTACATCAGTCCAGCTGTTGCATGAAATTGGTAAATTCCTGAGACTTCTGTTGCTACCTGGCCTCTCTGAGAGCTGTTTTTGGGACAGCCAGCCTTATGTCACTAGAAAGTGTTTATGTAGCCCCAGGTCATTTCTAGATAGTCCCAACCACTTTTCCGCGTATTCTTATGAACATGCCATCTACCAGAAGAACAGAGGCAGTACTAGACAAGACCAGCTATATTTCTTCTCATTGTTGCTGCTACTGTTACAGCTTTTAACTGCATATGGGTTTTGTGATGCAACTGGCTCCCATCTCTCCTCACCACCATCAAAAAGTGAAGGCATTCACTCTTAGAGCATTGCACTACTTCGTTCTACTCTTACATACATTTAGTACACTTAACCTACTCAGTCTGACACAACAAAGACTCTAATGGCTGGTAGAGGGTGAGATGGCAGTTCTGCTTCTGTCTCAAGTCAGCAAACAAGTATCATTTTCCTAACTGTGAGCACTGTGGGGGAGAGAACCAGGTGTTCTGGGATAAAACTCCCCTCTAAAAAAGGAGAAAGTCCGAGCTGGTACAATGGAGTAGATTACAAATTGTATTTGTTTGACTAAAAGGTGGGAGAGACTATTTGCCACTTCATCTGTAAAGAAGGCCACTTTTACTTAAGGCTTGGCCATGACAGTTTATGTGATTAAACTCTGAAATACTTATGTAAGACATTTGGAAGAATTTGTGTATCCATAAAAGATTAGAACTTCTTTTTGGTTTAAACTAATAGGATAGTAATTTTTTCATATCAGAAACTGATGAATTTTAGGTCCATTATGCTACATCAGTATCTTCTAAGCCTAAGCTTGTGCAAGTCATTGTTATGAGTTGTTTCTTGTCTTCTTGGAAATTGTCTGTCTTTGTCTACTTTCTCCCATTTTCATTTAAGCATTTTACATTGTTTCTTTGGCTGTTTTAAAATGGCACCTAATTACATATGGTCTAAGACCCAGCACAACACTCGATCACTTATTAATGTATGAGTGTTACACATTTACTAGAGGGTAATATAAAATCCAAAAATGTCACCTGGCTAATTGTTTAATAATACTCATGCATTCATTGTGCTACATCCTGCCACAGATGCTGATAAAATGGAACACAGATGAATAGCTGTAGGTAACTTGAAGTGAAAAACTTCAATCCCCTTTTTCAAGGCTTGTTTGCCTCTGAGTTCACCCCATGAGCTCAGTGTGCACAGGAAAGCTGAATATACACAGCAGTAGACAAAGCTGGTAAAATCATCTACTGTCAGTCTCCTGACAATTTCCATTGAAAGATCCTATTTTGGTTGTCTCTGCCTAACTATTTGGACTAAAATTTTCTATGCCAGGTTCTCTGCCTGAGGCTGAGTTTTATTGGAAGCATTGCAGGGAAAAAATACTCTGCTGTGTCAGAGAGCAGAGTTGATGGAGGAGGGGAATGCATTTCTTTTCCCACGTTACCAAAACAACTTAATTAACTAAACAGGAATCTGCTTACCACTGTTTTTCCCAGCCCTTGCAAGGTGCTGCAGCTGATCAAGTGGCTGAATCTGTGTGACTATAGAAAAAAACACCTGGATGATGAAAGTTGCAGTGGAACAGATGTGTTTGAGTAAAACAGGTTTCAGATCTCCATTTTTATTTCAGTGAGACTATTACCAGCTAGAAAAAGAGGCTAGCTCTAACCATTTAGAGAGAAATTGGTATATCAAAACAGAGAAGGCTGAGACAGCATTGAGATGAGACAGAAAGAATATGCACATGAGGAAAGGAGAAAGGGGAAAAGGGAGAAAGTGAGGGAGACGGCAAAGGGGAAGTGAACACAGCCTTGGTCTTGCACCAGACAGCACTCTGTTTCAGACCCTGATGGTTCCCTACCCTTTCCCTGCTAAAAGAAGCTCATATTGCCCTCATCATATGGCTCCTCTGAGAACAGAATGACAAGTTGTTATCTCACCCAGTGATGGATATCTGTATACTGGAACTAAAATACTCAATAGTGTTGATTGAACCTGCCATGTTAATCTAGTCGATATGGTTCCTTTACAGCAGCACTGGTTTCCTCAGTTCTTTGAGGGGTTAGGCCTAAAAAATATGAAGGAAAAACATAAAGATAAATTACAAAGTCAGTTTTATAAAACTAGATTAGAGACTGATTCTGTATTTCTCATCACATGTCCATGGGACTGATCCCATGACAGCAGTTAGCTGCCAAACTCTGCTTACATGCTTGGAGCAGAGTCAAACGGTAACCAATGGTCTAGAATGATCAGAGGGCTGAGGGGAAGAGCCTGGACATTTCTCAGTTTGCCTGTCTCTCTCCTTCTCAAAAGTATGGGGAGAATTGATTTTGCATCTGTAATTTAAAACCAAACAGTTGGTAACATTAGTGTGAAAAGTATGTGTATATATCATTTACCATTTTTCTTCATTTCAAACCTCCATTTTAAGCTCTTTCAATAAAGAACAAATTTCTTTGCACAGATTTTTTTATTTCTACTTCTATTGATACTTGATCAGTGCAGCAGGCAGTGAAATGCTAGAGTTCGCTCTCCTCCCTTCCTTTTTTCCTCCCTCCCTCACATGGAGGATATATTTACAAACCATGTTTTACAGGAGGCTTCCAGACTCTAAACACCCATAAGCAATGCAATGAATCACAAGCACAGACATAATGCTGCATACACAGGAAGAAACTGAAATCACTCAAAAAAGTAACTGAAAAAATAAACATGTTCTGTGGTGGTGTTGGAAGTGATGGAGAGGCAGAAAATGCTCATTTTGGAACCTGTTCACTCTGAGTTATTTGAGGCATTGCAAGGAAAACAGCTAGAAATTCTACCTTCCATGTGATGTTTTTTCATCAAATGAAAGGTGCTAGCCAGAGACTAACCACTACATCAGGTGTCAGGCTCAATGTGCTCTTCCCCAGCTCTCAAGGAAATGTGCTCTGCAGTAACACTGGCTAGGGGGAGGGGAAAAAAGCTTATTTTTAGTGATATCCATTTGAATCACTCAGATTTCCAGCAATTCAGAGGCCAGCAGCCAACCCTCAGGCCCTGTGTGGCAGGTGGGGACTTGGTGTGTCTCTGAGGTGGCACAGCACTGGGCAAGAGGAAGGAGCAGATGGCTGCCTCCAAGCCTGGCCCTAGGGGAGCTGCCTCAGGAGAACGAGCAGCCCCTGCTTAGCTACCAAGGAGGAGGACTGGGGGAGGGGGAAAAGCACTCTCGGAGCATGGACCAGCCAGCCAGCTTTTATTCAAATGCCTGCTGCTCCCTTCCATTAGAAAGGTAATCAGATTTGAAGTCAAAAGCAGAGATGTTGGATATTTTTTTTCCATAACCGATCCCAAATTGTAGATTTCAAGATAGCCTGAAGAGATGAAATTTAACAAATCAAACGGGAAAGGCCATTTAGGCAGTATTATTTTCAGCTGTGTAAGCACCTTTGCATCAGAGCATCTTTGGGACCTGCTCCATGGATTTCTGCAGCTCCTCACAGGCAGCCAGATCTGCTCTATTGAAGTGCAATGTCATTTGCTCAGCGCAGCCTGTGAGGGGACTCAGGTCTAGAGTGCTCATCAAAAACAACAATATGAATATATTAATAGGACACAGATTTCAGGCATATCAACAATTACCTGGAGCACAGCACAAGTCTTGACAGAAATTATGTTCCTACACATTAAAAAGATTGAGAGCTAAAAATCAGTTAATGGTAAAATGGAAAAATATAAAAGAATACCACAAATAAAACCCATTTCTGCTGTGGGCATATTTCTTTTTAGTGCAGAGATCATTTCCAGAAGCTGCAGGAGGAAATAATTGAGAGAGTCTGCCAGACAATCTGCGACACAAAAGCCTGGAGTGGAATGATAACCAGAGAAAAGCACTTTATTCCCTTTACGTGATATATTTGTTTTCCCATCAGAAACCACAGAGCCATGATAAGCTGATGTTAGGATTCTGCAGCTCTTTCCTTATGATGGATGGTTAAGGAATGGAATATAGCTATATTAAAAACTTCTGGTGGTGAAGTTTAGCTGTCCCTGTCCAGGAAGGGCTCTTTTCAACTATACAGAGAGCATCTCTTGGGTGCAAGACAGCACATGGCATACACAGGTCTTGCAGTAGACTAGTGTAGGAAGGCAAGCAATTCTGGTAACTATGAAAGGGCTTCACAGAGCTCATTGCTACTCTGGCACTGCTGTTGTTTTGTAATTTTATAGGAACATTTCTTCCTCTAATGCAATTTCTAGCAGATTCCCTGCAAAGAGCTCATTTGCTTGAGCCATGGGTGAAAGAGATATTTCTGACCTAAAAACAATATTTGACCTAAAAACATCTCAGAAGGGAATGGGAAAGTAAATTGGGAAAGGTATTTTTTGTACAAAATGGTTTAATCTTCCTTCCTTCCTTCCTTTCTTCCTTTCTTCCTTTCTTTCTTTCCTTCTGTCTTTCCATGATGTGTGTGAGTATCTTCCAGACACTGAAAATCCCCAGGAAAAGACAGTGTTCTCTGAAGCAACATACAGCAGAAGGTGCTGCTCTGTAGTGTTACTGCATGCTTAGCAGAAGCAGAGAAGTGGTTTATCATGTTATGCAGCACATAAAGCTCTCATTTGAATTAGCCATGTAAGTGATAAATACAGTTAGCAGCCCAAATGAA
This sequence comes from Erpornis zantholeuca, assembly GCA_013400515.1. Taxonomy (NCBI): domain Eukaryota; kingdom Metazoa; phylum Chordata; class Aves; order Passeriformes; family Timaliidae; genus Erpornis; species Erpornis zantholeuca. The sequence goes on along the minus strand of VZTN01022309.1, from coordinate 65,001 downwards.
CCCACTGAAATTTAAGTGAGCAGAATTTAATTAATTACTGAAATTGATAATGAAACTACCTATGTTAATCTTTCAAAAACAGTCATAAATTTTTCCCAAGCTCAGTCAGTACACAAATAAACAGGCAAAGTCAAAACATTATTTTCTTCATGAACTTTCTTGACACAGAGATTTTCAAGCTGCAGTGAACTAGCTAGTGAGATATGTCCTTTTCTTTTAGCTAAGCATAAGGGGAACAGCAGAGGAAAAGAGAGAAGGAAATTAATAAATGTGTGTCAGTGTAACTACAATGAGTAATTTTAATATACTCCCCCAAAAAAATTCAAAGTAAACACATGCATTTTTTTCTAATGTTATTGCACCTAATTCTATCTGTGGTTATCAAGGGAATGTATTTAATTTCAAATAAGGGAAGAAACATTCACTTGAGGCTGGAAATAGCAGAGATTTTGCAGTTTCTTTGAATGTGGTCCACTCTGAAATTGCAAAACTTATTTCTATGTGAACAATCTTTGTCAGTACTGAATTAATTTTATCCATATTAATATGGGCTGACACCATAAATTCACTTTGAAAGTCAGTGACCAGATTTTTTTCTGTGCAGCTACTTAAAATGAATATCATAATGAATCACAGCATTTTTCCCCCCTCCTTTTTTAGTATATGTATTAAAGAAAATTTTAGAGAGGAAATAAAAGCTCCTTCAACATTTTCCCCATCTCCAAAGTAGTGCACACCACATAGCAGCTCTATTTGCCACTTTTGCAATCACTTAAGTAGCATTACAACATAATATTCTCATCCTTGCCACTGTTTGGTATAAAGATTTTACCAGCATCATCACAGTACTCTTCTATTTTGTCCAGGAGGGAGTTCACAACCCTCAGTGCTCAAGGTGAGTCTGGATTATGAAGAGTTAAGCTTTAGCCAGGAGTTAGAAGCAGTTTGTACAGATTGAACCAAAGGATAGGAGTTAGAAATTTAGCCAAGAAGTGCAGTGCTATTCACTATTATGTACCTGTCTTAGACGAGTGCAGTGCTATTCACTATTATGTACCTGTCTTAAACTTTGCTTATAATAAATGAACTGTCACAGGAACAAAAGAGGCTGGTAAAATTATAGCTAGCACCAGTAGGAGATCTGAGTCAAGGCCAGGAGACATGTCGAAGCATGCCCACAATGGAAGGTAAAGAGTTCATGCTGGTGAAGGCTTTCCTGACTTCCTCCTTCAAGACCACTGACCTGAATCAAGACCACCAACCCGAATCAAGAAAAGAACTGTGCTCATGCAAGGGACTAATAGCCACATTTCAATAGGAAGGGAGGAATGAGAGGTGCTGGGGATATGCATATGACTAATATGTAACACTTTGTGAAATAAATAGAGAGGGAGTAACTCTACACTGCTGGCATGTCTCTAGGAGAAGACTCCCGTGTTCAGCCGCTGGCGTAAGTAAATATACCACTTTCTAACTTTAATTAGTTAGAGAGTTTCTTGTCCGTGGACCTCGGTTTTTAATGACTCAAAGAATGCCAGGTTTGCACAATTCCCAGTGTGCCTTTTGCTCTGAGCTGTGCCAGGAGGTTTTTGCCCAGTGTTGAAGCCCAATTCTTTAGGATACAGTCTGAGGAGAAGTTATGCTCCTCACAGTATTTTGGGGGGAAATCCACCAAAATTTATGACTAGCTCCTTAAAAGACAGTCATAACTGAAACTGAAGAGTTAATTTTTTCTCTAAGCTACCTCACATTCATGTTTCTGAAGAACAGAAAAACAAAAGAAGCATGCCTTGGACAGCCTCTACTTTAAACATGCATGGCTAGAAATTGCAGAATCCGATATGTCAAGAAGTAAACTCAATCCATAGCAATGCAGTTGTTCGATCTGCAGCACACTAACAGAACATTTGACTGAGGTCAAGTTTCCAGAGTACAGCAAATGCAGACCTGCAGACCTGACTCTTCAGGAAGTCTTGGAGCTGTTTCCATGTCATAGTATTCTCTGATTCCCTCTGTTGACCTAGTAAACATAGGAAAAACATGATGATTTAAAGTAATCAGCCTTCTGTCACTGATTAATCTATTTAGACATCTAAAGGAATTACACTAAATATACAAAATTTCTCATTCCCTGGTCTTTTTGTAGGCCCCTGAAAATTGCCTCAGTGTGATCAGAGATATGGAAATAAACTGAGGTAAAAGTGGAAATGTATAAGCTAAACAGTACATTCATGATAAAGCTATGTTTGTTTAAAGGTCTAAAATCATTGTTTGACAGTCTGGAATACCCTTTAGTCTAAAATCAGACAATTAACCTGGAAAAAAAAATCTTATCAAACTAGAGTGGTTGATATTATTGCACATTACTTTATCAAAGTGAGAGGTTCCTTTGCAGTGGCACTCAGTGATTGGTAGAATTTCTTTGCACTTGGCATGCAGGCTACTCTGTTTCCTCTGGTAAAAACTAGCTGTAGCTATGTGCTGCCAAACAAAAACGAATAATTTCTATCCTAAACAGCTAAAATTGACAAGGAGTCTAATTGAAGGAAAGCATGCATCTTTTCTGCTCAGGTGTTCCTGCCAAGTTGCATGAAGGGCCACACTTTACATCTAGGTCAGGTCATTGGTAGCACTTTACCCTGCCCTTTGTCTGGATCAAACCCTCTCCCTACCCTCCAAGCCCTAAGAGTGAAATCATTAATTCTCCTCCCTGAGAAATAACAGGAAGAGAAACATAAGAGTACCCTAAATCTTCACTGTTACTTTGTTGATACACAAAGGTAAAACAAATTGAGGTTTTAACAGCAGCCACTCTGAAAAAGTACACATATATTTACATGAAATGGTGCAGCGATTCTCCAAGGAGAAAAATTATATCTGAATAATGAGATTAAGGTTAGTGTAGTGATGACTTTGCTATAATACAATAACATATAATACAAACCTTGTGGTAATACAAGACTTGCTAGACTCTACCACTCCTTCCCCCTACTATGGGAAGCTTTGTTTCATATTTGATCTTTTCTCCAGAAATCAGGTCTACAGGTATGGAGTTCACAGTGTCTGTGAGTAAAACAAGTACCTAAAACCAAACAATATTAGGCCTAAGACTGCACATTGACAGTGAATGGGGAGAAAAGAGGTAGCTGGAATACCATAGACAGTAACAGAAGACTGACCACACACTCATTTTGGTCTGTCTTCTTGCAGTTCAGAGTACGGTCCCTGTGTCATGTTGCCTGGGGAGTTGACAGATGAAAAAAGCACTAAGGGGAATTATTGTCTCTCCCATCATCCTGTCTTTAATGATCACACATTCAAACCAGTAATCTGTGGTGCTGCGTGATGTGAGATGGCACAGAATTGCTTCAAGTAATGCAGGTAGCGTCTGACATAGAGGGAATAGCTTAGATCAGTGTTTAAAATTTAATTTCCTAGACATTTCAAATTATTCTTCACTTAACACTAATTTAATATTTAGATATAAGTCTCTTCAGGGAAGGGGAGATGGAGGATGTGTGACTGTGATGCCAATGACTGGGTGGTTAGAATGAAACAGCTAATCTAGAAAGTCAAAGCAATATAAAAGAATTTATATCAGCTGTTCTTATTGGCCAGATTTAAAAAATTACACAGATGATTCTACTGTTTTGAAATATAACTGTTGAATTGAATGTCATAAGCCTTATTACTGGCTCAGAAGATAGAGTGGTATCACTATGAACCCAAATTGTATAAATCTAAATTTCTTAGTTACTGAGATGCTGCTCCTAGAACATCATGTCCCTGTTCTTATTAGAGCCTGCAGCAAAACCAGGAGGCAAACAGCAAGAGAAAACACTCTTCCAAAAAAAAAAATATAGAGAGGCACAAAACCAAAAATTCTTCCATTCTTTCTAGTTATTGCTGTAACAGAGATTTATTATCCTCTCAAAAACCACTTGAAGGAGATTGCCATCATCCAGGTTTAAAGAAATACTTAAATGAACCAGAAGTATTAAATTGTTCTGAAGGTTAAAAAAAAAAAAATCTGTAACCATGTTGCTGCAGGTGGGATACTGAAAAGACAAGACCTTAAGGAAGTGGAAGTACAGACAAAACAGCTTGCATTAGTTTTTCCCCCATTCCATATGCAGCACCTATCAGAGAAACAGACTGCAGTGAGCAAGTGCTGGGCTGGTCACTAGAGACTGTACATCTGTAGTAGTCCCTTCATCTGCAATATGGATACAAAAGCTTAAATATAATTTTCCCTGTGGATAGTTCCAACTGTGCTGGTTTAACCCAAGAGAACTGAATAATTCAGATTATCTCCACAGCAGAGATGTCCAGCATTGCAAGTGGTGCACAGACCCTGGAGGAAGTGTGGACACCACTACTCTCCCTGAAAACAAAATAAGCCCAAAAGAATGAAGAAGGCTCAACACTTCTATAACCTAGGAATCTGCTGCTGTGACTTTCAGCGAAATGTTTCTCTTCTAATCTCAGGGGAGCCTGTGCAATGTACAATGTCTGCTTTCTTTCTTCCTCTTCTGGGAATAAACAATGGCACCAGAACACCACATATTTTCAAGGGTGGTACTTAAATGTAACAGCAATTCTTTGCCATATTGTCAAGAGAGTTGCCTGTATTTTTAGAAACTAGGCAGCCAGAAATAGAAGAGTAATTCTAATATTACTCTGCTCCCTTGACATATAAGCCATTACAAAACCAGTTTAATCAGATTTTTTAAACTTGTCTGAAATAATTTTTCTTTTCTTGTTTTACATTGCCATTCATCAAATTAAAATATAAATTGGAATATGTCTTGATAGAATAATGTACAGTTGAATTCAGATTATATCTTATTCCCTTTTGAAATTCAAGAAAGTGAAATAATCATCTGCTAGATGCTCCAAAGAGCAGGAGTGCAAAAAATTTATTTTTTAAAAAGAAAGGAGAGAATAAAATTTCAGATTTAATTTTTAAAATCTCTATTCATAATGTTTATGTTGGGTGCTCTATGGTTTTGAATTGCTAATATAAGTTGAAGAGTGGGTAAATCAGGCAGGAGGGGTGAAGGATGTAGGAAGATGAAGCAAATGTTTCAAACTAGAACTGCTGAGAGCAGTTAATTTGGTCAGTTAATCTGACACAACTAGATTCCAAGTGGTCCCTGGATATTGCTTTTCTAAGGTTATTTAGTAGCTGGTTTAAAAGAAAAAATTCAAATTACAACTGAATTTCATTGTTATGGCTATTACCATTATGTTTGAGAGACAAACACATGCAGTTCTACTACCTTAGCTTCTTGAGTCATAAAAGAGAAAAGCTGGCAAAGCCTGGAGATAAGGCAAAATCACTACTTGAATTCAGGTTGATCCTGAATTTCTAAACTGAAACTTGCCTTTTTGACTTACCATTGTCTCTTTTTTTTCTCACCCTTTTGGTATAGTGTGTAATTATGTTTCAAGAAAGCAAAAACTTATTAACATTAAAGTACTTTTTCAGAGCAAAGAAAGGTTCCCACATAAAATACAGGAAATGAGAAAAAAAATTAACCAACTGTCTATAAATTTCAAATGTGTCCTCCAAAGGAAGGACAAGCTAAACAACTGGCTCATTTGACCAGCTTTTTCACTAGAAGGAGATTAAAACAAAAAAAAAAAAGATTTCTTAAGAGAAGAGGATGGGAGTTCTCATTGTGTTAGACCACATGGCCTGGAGTGACGACAGAAGAAACCAACATGTCTTTTACCATTCAGTGAAAAGTAAATGTCTCTGCTATCTTCTAATTTTAAAAAGACATCTTATCTGGATGAATCATTACCTCCACTAGCAGAAATAACTTGAGAAGTTCTCCACAAGGTGTTAATTAAATTTAACCACCACAAAATAGCAGATAAAAACAGAAAACACAGATGAATAAAAATTTGGGAAGGGTAGAAAATGCAGGATGAACATAATGTTAAAAATGTTTGACACGAGGGAAGTATCCAATATTGCTCAGGGATGGGAGGAAATGACAGAGAAAAGTAATTGAAGCAATGCATTTCTGTAAAAATCACACCTTCATCAAGATTTTGTTGTTCTGGTGGGGAAAAATTAATCAAGTAGGAAAAAGCCTAAGAATATTTCAGTCCTTCTATAAAAAGTAAAGTTTGACCTACATGGATCCTATAAGAATCTTATACTCTTAAAGCAGTTTTGTTAATGTGTCACATAACTTGTAACTTGGATTTTTTTCCAGCCAGGTCCTACACGGTTCACCAGCATGCCTCACAGCAGAGTTGTTAGGCTAAATGAAACAAAGCATTAGGAAAAAAATTAGGACTTCTATGGTTATTTTTTTTTACTTTCTAGTCTCTGTTTCATTTTATGAAAACAACACAGACAATAAAAGTAATTAGGATGAAAATAATTCCATTGCTAAATAAACTTATGGTGTCGTAAAATCAAAGTATGCAAGGAAGATTCAGGTCAAGTAGAATTCTAATGATGATAACCCTAGAAGCAGAAGTCAAGGCCTACTCATGAACACAAAAGGGAAAACTATCACTGTATTAAAGCATCTGTCATTCTTTTCCTCTTCTCCACAGAAATTAGAATTTCCAGAGAATAACATATAAAATAGCATCACAGATCTACCTACAGCAATTTCTACAAAATCTATCTCTGATAACAGTACTTTACTTGAAGCTGCATTTCTTGTCCTTCGCCTCTAACATATCTGAGTCCTGGGCACACAAAACCATCTGAAATTATTACCTTTTTTGTTATCATGAAAAAATATGGGCCTGTATCTCCCACATGTCCTCCATACATATGCACATATGCATACACACAAAAGCCATTTTACACCCTGCTTTGAGGATTCAGGCTTTGTCCTTTCTCTCCTACTGAGACAGATGCAGCTCTCAAGAGAAACAATGTGAGTTTGGAAGTGGGGCTGGGGAGGCCTGGCAGGGCAGGGACTGCTGGGGTGTGTGTGCAGCGGTTCCCTGGGGGGAACTAAGCTGCCCTGCAGGTGCACCAAGCAAAAGACTGTGGAGAAACTGTGTTGGTCTGCTATTGATACAATAGTCATCTCTGATTGCTAAAATTGATTCATGCACATCTACTATTTTTTCGGTTATTTTATTTTCAGGTGGATTTCCAGTTAGACACTGAATACTCCCATATAGTTAAATCTCCTGCAGAATATCAAGCATTTTCCTGATATGCACGCTCTCCCACACATTTTCAGAATAATCGGGTGCATTTACATTATGATGTTATCAAAAAACTATTTTTGACAGGGATTCTTTCAGCCAACTTGCCTTGCTGTTCCACAGACAGGATTTGTGTCGGGTCAAACAACCCTCACATTTTTTTGACAAGAGGACGATGACAGATTAAGCACACAGTGAGAATGAGCACTGAGAATGAGAGATGTTTCTAGGGAGGAGAAAAGGCCAGTTTCTTCTTGGAAGGCAAGTGCTTAGGAAAACTACTGGGCTTTTTGTCAGCAGGCTAACTCTAGATCCTAGCACACAGCTGGCAGCAGTGTTTGCTTGGCTGGCTGCGGCTGCAGAGGCAGCGCAGTCACGGCGCTGCGGTGGAGCACAGGAGCTCCCAGCATGGCAGCGTTGCTCTTCAGCCACTCAACTGTCTGCTGCAGAATACAGGACTGAAAAAGAAAAACATCACATCAGGTGAAGGGCATCTCCCATTTCAGTTGTGAAATAAACATTCTTCACTGCATCCCTTTTGTCCCCACTGCAATCAAGGCACTCAACAGAGCAGTGACATCCTCACTTTAACAATATAAACAGTGGCTTTGAACCAATATGCTAAGCATTTCATGGTGAAGTAAGAACTGGAATGGGTATTCTGTAAAAGACTTGTACTGTTTTAAAAGAATGTCCAATGCATTGAGTCTCAGGACTGCAGCCCTGAGACAAAGCACAAGGTAGCAGTAGCCTGTGCCATAAGTCACTGCATGGTAATCCCGCAAGCATTTGAAAATCAGCCAAACTTTCTTCACCCAAACAAATAATGAGTATTTATTTGGTATTTTGCCAGACTGTTCATCAAATTGTTCTGATTTTTATCAGTTCATAAATATATCTCAGTATGAATTTTACATCACTCTTGACATAACATCTAGATTAAAAATGTTTAAAACCTAATGAAAGTTTTCCAAGGCCTGGAAAACAGTCCAGATAAGTTGTGTTTATTTGGTGGCTGACAAATACTGTTAATATCTGAGACAGAATGTCTACTGTAGGTTTTTAAAGCATCAAATCTTTTTTAATTGATTCATTTCAGAAGTCTTGCCAAGCAGTAGCACATATGGGGGTTCTTGTAAACTCAGTAGTAAGAAGAAAAATACAAGAACTAAAGCAATAATATTTGGCATTCTGGAAAAGCAAATTTGAAGAGTGACAAATATCATAATAAATTAAAAAATATCATAGCATATGCTCCTATAGCATCCAACATTTATCTTCCCAAACAGGATTAACTGAATAATTCATAAGTGCTGCAGAACAGGAAATGAATGGGTTTCCTATACTAATCTTTGTGAAAGTGATTTCTAGAAATGCATAGGATTCCCAGTATTCCCTTTCACACAGTGAATGAATATTTTACTTCACTTTAATAAATGACAACTCAAAAGAGCTTTTTTCCTCCCGTGCCATCATTGTGTATGGAACATACACTGTTGCTAGCAATTTATTTTTCTTTTGTTCTTGCAGTTTGTATTATTTTCAAAAACAGTGCAGCATTACAATTGGATATTTGTCTTCCATGGAAGCAGATTTTTATGCACGGGACTGAAATCAAACTCGTTTTACAGGAAAAAAGAGCATGCTAAAGCTGTTGATAGGGTTAGAGATTGTGTTTAAGATCAGGACTGCTTCTTTTACACTGAACTGTGAAGACTCTGCAAAGACAAGGACCTAAATTGATAATATCAATTTTATTACCTGTCAAATGTAGTTTATAGAAGGTGCTTTTTCAGTGACAGCATCCCCATTCCCAGAATGATTTAATCTCAAAGCCAAGGAAAGATAATGCTCTTGTGCAATCAACAAGAATCCAATTAGTGTATGTCTCCTTGGCTTTATCCCCACGCTTCAGGCATTACTATAGGGATCCAGCTCTTGCAGCCTCTCAGCCTTGTGCAAGCAAACATTTCTTGGAGCAGAGAAGCTTTGCACGGACCAACATACTTGTACCACACAGTACATTTCCATAACTCTTCTGCTTCCCCTGTAGACGGGTCCTGCATCTATCTTTGCCTCCCTTGAGTGGTCTGTGATCATACTACCCAAATATATTTGACAGCCTCTCTGGCCATTGTTGGTAGAGGTTACAGTTTTCCTTCCAGGTAGCAACAGGCAGCTTCCATTAGGAAGAGGAAGGCAGTAAGAGCGAAAGGTCTGGGAGTGAAACTGCTGGCCACTCACACAACAAGAATTGAGAGCACAGTAGAACACGTGCAGGAACCCAAACAAGTTTCTGTTCCTCTTTTTAATTTCCCTATGAGAGAAAGGAATCAACTTCTTTTCATCGCAACAATTCCCTTGGGAAACTAAGGCAAAAGTTGAACTGAATGCTGAGTCACTGCTTTGATTTATACACCCATTGCAGTTTCTGTTTTATCCCTTCCCTGCATGTTTGGTGATCATGTGACATTGCCAACCATTAGACTCAACTTATCTCCACAATTAAAATAACTCTCCATAAATATACAGGAAATGCTTAGCTTGACTGTAAAATAACACGTAATTTTACGGATTGTTAATTTTAAAACTTATTTTACTTAGTTTTCTATATTTGCTCCATTACAAAAGAAGAATGAAAAGTAAGCAATACTATTAATTTTTTTTCTAAACTAAGATTTTTATAATTGTTTCCAAAAGCTATTATCAGTTACATTTTACTGGTAAAGAGACAATTGTGGAAATCACTGCAGGAAATGAGACATACTATCTAGAGCTAAATTAATGTTTGTCTTCTAGCTCACTGAAGGAAACAATTAATGAAACAAGAATCCTGTCAACTGGACACATGTTTCTTTTCCGCAATGAAGGATGAAGCACCTCTACTCTCCTCCCTTCCGTGTCCCAGAAAAGCACCTGGTTTAGCAAAACCACATTTTTGTTGTATTTTGCTTTGGCAAACTATACTTTCCCCTTAAATCAGCTCTGCATAGAGTTCCATTTGCGTTCAAGACCACTCAGTTCTCTGGGTCCTAAGCACACTGCAGCTGTGTGCAGTACTGCTGAGATATAAATAGATCACCATCTCAGCAGGTTTTAAAGCTACAAATAAGCTTATTAAAATTGAGACATTGCACAAACTGCATTCAGTTCTATTAATGCTGATCTTTCCATTCAGTAACACTGAATTCAGTTATTCCACAGCATTGCAGTGACAGGTGAGTCAAAATGATCTTAGATATCTCTGGATCTAAGTTTACAGTAGGTATTTCTTTGAGTACGAACAGCATCCTTTTCAGCAGGCTAATGTTTGAGAATTAAAAGAATGTATAAAGCAATATTTACTTAAGCTTAGAGGAAGCTTATCTTTATATCCTCACATGCATCAAATTCAACTTGGTAAGAGAGATAAAATGTACAACAGGTAGTGCTGATGCTGGTGGAGGTTTTGCAACAAGATGAACTAGTTGAACTCCACCCATGGTAAATACTCTTCTGTGTTTCAAAACCTGAATAATAATTTCCAAACATCTGATGTAATAGTGATTTCACATTGTAGTCTAAATTTTATGATCCTTTTCTCTCAGATAAACATTAGATTAGTCCCCTGGTATCTAAATAGATGTTAAGTATCTCTAAATAACTAGAAGAGAAATGGAAATGGAAAACTGAGAAAACCTTTTTTTCCTTTCTCCTTCAATTTTCCTTTTCTGGGATAATAGTGCTTCTCGACATCTTTGAAATCTTACCAACCTTCCACAACATTTGCATTCCAAAACAGATTTATTTATATTCAGCATTTTTCTTTGGCTAGCAGAAGACGTTATGATGCTGGATTAGTGCTTTATTCATAGTAGGATTTCAGATGAGTCATGGATATATCTCTGCAGCAGCTGTTGCAGACCTTGTAATGCCATTATGCCCTGACTTTGAGTGAGATGTTGCACTGAGGTACTGTGGCTACCCTCTTAGTGATTCCTACAACACAGAAGACCTTCAATGTAGATAGTGGGACAGTATTAAAGAAATTTTGATGTAGACCATATCCTGCAGGCATAATGCACACAACATGCACTTTACAAGTTTTGTGACCTTTTCAGATCTTATATGGAAAAACACTGCAGAAGATGAGGAACATGTACTTGCAGAAGTTTGTTACTCTGACCTGTCAAAAAAGATTCACTTCCTACAACGTGGTAAAAAAACCCAAAACATTTCCTAGCTCATGGTAAAAGAAACCCTGAAACCAGAAAAACCCAAAACCCCCAACTAGCCAATGAGATAAACAAGAAAAAAAAAACCAAAAACACAAACCCAACAACAACAAAAAATAACCAAACAAAATGATTCCTTGTTCATAGTAAGAAAAAAAAATCTACAAAACCAAAAGAAAAATAAAGATGCTTAAAAAAATTCTTAAAGAAAAAGAAATTATTTGTGGATGATTTTAAAAAGTCCTATTTCCTTGCTCATGGTAAAAAGCCTCTGCAGAGTCACTAAGGACCATTAATGTCTGTGAGAGCTTTTAGGGGTCCTGCTGAAATTGTAGTACACTATTGTACTACAGAAGAAAATAGATCTCCTTTGATACCAGAAATTTGGTCAGGAATTAAGCTGAATGTCTGCAGAGGATTGGAAAGCATCTTACATATTCCCAACACCATTATAAAATTCTGAGTTCTGGGGAAGAGTTATCATAAGCATAGACCCAGATAATGCTTGACATTTTAAGCTTCAATGCCAAGAACTCTGCTAAGGTTCCACCCTCGTGATCCCATCTGCACAGGAATATTAATACCATATTTACCTCTAAGGTCTCCTATGTTAAAATTGTCACACTCAGCTAAATTCAGATTTAGAGCAGATAACCTGCTACACCTGGGGATAGTTACATAAAGTACAGTCACATGTCCTCAGTAAATAAAAGCTGTGATCACTTGTTTCTATCATCATCCAGTCAGATAACAGGCATTACTTTGGACATATGGAAGATATATACCTGGCTTCTTACATACATTTCTAACATTCCACTTGCTAACCAATGCTCATTTCATTTGATTTCATTCCGCTGCCTTTATTTGAGTTTATCTGGAGTTAATCTGGTTTATGAAGATAAAAATAAAGTAATAGTGGGTATGCATATAGAGATTTAATAGTAACAATTTATATTTCTGAAAATAAGGAATAGAAGGGTGCAAAATTGTTATAGTGTGAAAACACACAAATAAAAAGGGATAGAAGAATGAACTAAATAATTTTTACTCTCATGATTACCCAAAAAGATAGATTTTTTTTGATGTGTCAAATATCTCAAAACATGACTTCTCACTGCCTAATACAAAGGAATGGGCATGTCTCATGCCCATTCACTCTCTCTGTGTTGGAACCTCCCACAAAGTTTTTCAGAGGCTCCTATCATGCTGCATGTTTCCACTTTGCAAAGAAGCCAGCACAAGGACATTATTTTGTTTAAAGGTCATGCAAACATTACCTGAGTACACTCTAAAACAAAACTATTTCATAAATTCACATGGTTAGAATATTTCATAAGGGCCCAGTGTTGCAAGGTTTTAAGTATACAAGCAATGACCTCATTCCCCAGATTTGTCTGTATTTATCACCTACAGAAAAGGGAATAGACATCATAAATGCTTACAAATACATCAACAGAGATCAAAATAATCTTGTTCCAACATGGTAAATATCATCTCTGGGCAACTAGGTATGGGCTAGATAGAGTGTGTGTCAACAATTAGATACTGTCAAACTGAAAGTTGGATGTTTTAGTTCCTTACATTGGCTGTTCAAAAGTTCCTGAAACAAGATACAATAGAATCTTCTTTTTTTTTAAATGAATTGCAGGTGCCTTTTTATCTAGGTAGTTTTATATCTCTCTTCATTGCAATATTGCAGAGCTAAATGAATGCTGAAGACAGACTTTATTAGAAACTAAAATACCATGTCATGTGAATCTAACATGGACTAGGCCTAATTATATCTTCACTTAAGAGTGCCATTCTTTTAAAGAGTACATGAGAATGCCCTTCTGCTCTTCATCTTTTTTTAATTGTGCCACATTAACTTACTCTAGAGAAGACAGAAAGAAAATGGATGGTGCAATAGGTCACATCACTGAGGAATAATACCGATTTATAGCACACTATTATTTGGCACTGTGTTTTTTAGGCAGAAGCAGATTTTTCGTTTGTTCTACCAACTAGACAATAATATGATGGGTTTAAAACTACTGAAGAAAAGATCTGGGCAATATCCTTGCACTCCTAAGGTCAATAGCTAAGGGGACTGTCCCATTTAGCATGTCAAGGATTTAATTTTGAGTTTTTCTTTTTACTGAAAGATACGGAATAAATCAAAGGAAAGTTTTCACAAAAACATATGAAAACAAAACTTCTTTGGGATGTTGGGGAAAGAGGTTTGTGACCAAAGTGTAAATGGAGCAGTGCTTAACTGAGCAGTGCTTCATGAGTGCATTAAAGCCCCTAAGGTTCGACAGGCAGCCAGGATGCTGTGACTTTCAACCCAGGACAAACTGACTTGGTAACCCTTACAGTGAAACTTCCTAGATTTTTAAAGGCATTCTAGGGTCAAATATTAAAAAAATCCATCATGCAAGTTATTTTCCAATTTCATTAAAATTATTAGATTTCAATCTAAACCATCTGACGTCTTTAATCTCAAAGGTATTCCTTTACAGGCTGACTAACATTCTCATGGAATGGCTTGATGACATGTGCCATAAACACAGTGAGTATTCTGACACTCCTGAGTTTCAAATCTTACCTGTCTTAGAGTTGTTGGACATTTGGTTATTACCCACAGCCCAAGAGCTGAGGCTCTTAACCAAGGACTAGGACAAGCACCCACCCCAATGTTAAATACCAGATGTTTGCCCACGAGGGTGTAGAAAGCATGAGCTTCTTGATGTCCTAAAAGAAGTGTACTTGGGTAGCTTAAGACACTTCATCCATTATTTTAACTCCTCTCTCTTCCTTTGCTTTGTACAATGTTCCATTACTCCTGTCTCCCCTATCCACAACTATTTCCTGACTCCAGTCCTCAGTGCTGCAATAACACCTCATCTTCCTTGGCATACAATTGTCTCCAAAAGTGACACAGTTTCCTGTGAAAAACACAGGAAGTTTACTTTTTTTAGTTGTTCAGTGCTAATCTAGTAAATGGCCTCCTGATTTGGGAAACACAATGGGAAAAGCTAGTACAGAGGGGAATCCTGCTCTGTCCTTCAAGTTCAAGCAGATGGTGCAACCTCCAGAGATTTGGCTGTCAAATACTGACTGCACTGAAAATCTGCAAGCTCAGATATTTGGAGTCATGACTCGCCCAATTTCAAGTTGACTTTATCCTCAGCCTCTTTTGAGCAATGTCGTAAGGCATTCCTCTTACAATTAGGCAGATCACCTGCAACTCTGCAAAAGTTCTGCAGTTTCTCAGCTAAATGATCAGTTAGTATTTAATACAGGTGTCCCTCAGCACACCATTTGCTCTCTCTCAAAAGGCTGGCTGCACATATTTGGATGCAGTGAAATCAGGAAGAGACAAGAAGGCACAGAGATCAGTTTCCAACCTCAAATCTGCTACACTGCAGGAGGGCACTACAGGCAGTGCCCACTGTACTGCCCTACTACCACAGTGACACCTGCTCACTCTCCTCAAAACGTGGAGCCAACTCATGCACTATATTGCTTTGTTTAACAGATTCTGTTATGAGCAGATTTCAGATTGATAATTAATTTTCAGGTTGTGATTTCCTTCTCTTTACTCATATTTGAACATTCCTGCTATCATAGCTCCTAGCTATCTCTAGCCAGATACTTGGATACTTAAATCTCTTATCAGTGCTTTCTGTAACTGACTGCCTGTAAAACTTAAAGTATTTATTTTGACAGAGGTTCTCCTTATTCTCCTCCTTGTTCTCCCAGAAACATGCACCTAATTGGATATGAGTATTTTAACAATGTTCTTTGGAAAAGTATCCCAGCTGCTTTCAATTTAAACTTCAGTGCCCTTGCTCACCATCCAGTTAGTCCATACACAGTGCTGTAACATCTTTAAAATTGAAAGTGCTAAAGCCAGCATAAAATGGAGGAAAACATCAGTGAATTCTACCATTGTTATCAAGGTAAAATTATTTAACTTAAATTTGCACTGATATCTTAAAGTAATCACTGAACAGCAGAATTAAATGGTCATGCTGCGTAATTAAGACCTGTGTGTGCCACCAGGCATTACCCTTTTAGCATTTTCTTACATGATTTTCCCTCAGAGAAGAAACCAATCTAGTACAAACACCTGCATATTGTTTCTCTCCCATGGTTTTAATCTAGTATTTGCATAAGCATGTGGTCACTACGAAGAGGCCATCTGGCTGGCCACACTCTCCTTGATCCATTTTCTTTATGTGCCAACAGCACTTGCTCTTGTGCCATCTTCCTTGTGGATAAATCTGCTTGCCACAACACTATACCCAAATGATCAGTATGACTGTTTCAGTTTCTGTCTGCTGAGCAATGAGTGCTTCTGTGTTTGTCACAGCTTCACAAACATCAAGGAACGCCTGCAGAATGCTACAATAGCCTTGAACCCACTATGAAGGCCAAGCAGTCTGGCAAGAATTCAAATCTTTGCCTTTTTGGTTTTCTTTTTTCAGGCACAATGAATTTCATCTAATTTTTTACAGCTGTGACTCATTATCAAGAGAGTTACATATAGACCTTGACCTTCATGCTCCCCTTTAACTGTCTGCTTTTGTATGACTGCTCTTCCTGTTTAGCCAGTTTACCAGTTTTAGCAGGACAGGGTCCCGTGGGTTCAGCAGATAGGTATCACCAGTACTGTCCAGCTCTGCTCTGTGCTGGTACAGCCTCACCTTGAGTGCTGGGGGCACTTTTGGTCAATATAAGAAAGACAATAAACTATTGGAGAGTAGCCAAAGGAGGGCAACAAAGATGGTGAAAGGCCTCGAGCAAAAGCCACATGAGGAGCAGCTGAGGTCACTTGGTCTGTTCAGCCTGGAGAAGAGGGCACGGAGGGGAGACCTCATTGCAGTCTACAACTTCCTTTTGAAGCGAAGAGGAAAGGCAGACACTGATCTCTTCCCTGTGGTACTCAGTGACAGGACCCAAGGGAATGGCCTGAAGTTGTGTCAGAGATTTAGGCTGGATATTAGGAAAAGGTTTTTCAATTGGGCACTAGAACAGGCTTCCCAGAAAAATGGTCACAGCACCAAGCCTGACAGAGTTCAAGAACCATTTGGACAATGCTCTCAGGCACCTGGTGTGACTCCTGGGGAGGAAAGGCCAGGAACTGGACTCAATGACCCTTGTGGGTCCCTTCCAACTCAGCTTATTCTGTGATTTTCTGACCTACTCTGAAAGGCTAAGCACTGTTCTTAGCATTACTATTGTTAGCATTATTACTGAGGCCAGGACCTCACTGTTATAGGGCTGGCATTATTCACATTAATATCAAAAGAGAATAACAAGGGACCATAATGATATTGTAGTTCCCANAATCTATTCAAAAGATAAATAAAAGCTTCCAAAGTTGAGAATTTGGAAGTCATGTGTGACAATTTCTAAAGAAGTATATGGCACAATGAAGACAGCAGAGGTCCCCAAAGATCTCTTTCTACATAGCCTCTTTCTCTGTTTATATCCATCCATCATTCTTGCAAACTGAGTTACGGGAAAGCCTATTTTGGGAAAAGATAAAAAGTAACTTCCCTCCACATGTAAAACAGAAGACAAGAAAGAAAAGGATAATGAGGTAGATTTAAAGAAGTGCTCATACACTCACTTCACTGACCAAAAGGAATGCTCCAGATGGCACATTTAATAGTATCTGTACTGTCTTTTCAAGACCAAGCTACAAAACAGACCAAGAACTGACCATAACTGTGTTGCACCATTGTGGACATCTGTAGGTTGGCTGCTTCCAACTACCACACTTCCCTTAGCATGTGAGATCATAACATTTCAGGAACCTGCATCTCTGATGTGGGCCAACTGATGCTGCCACATGGTGCTACAGGATGCACACCAGAGAACATGTTCTTGCAGATTTCCATGCAAGCAACCATGAGTTTGGGTTCATGCCACAGAATTATATATCCTTCAGTATTCTTTCCTTCAGTGCCCTGAATGTGAATCTGAAAGAGTATAAAGAGAATTTGAGTAAAGGACCTTTAGGCTCAGATATAGAGCTTAAATTGCAAAGAACAGGATATATAGATGTAGTGTCTGTTTGTTACACCCTGGCTCTACTTTTTTTCTGTTTGTCAGGGGTGTTTTTGCTTTCCTCTGATGTGTTTATGCACTCAGGCACTGCTACAGCAGCTGAGTGAGAAACTAACAGGAATGTCTTCACAAGTTTCTATAAATCAGCCTAGAGATTGAATTATTTCATGTTTTGTGGCATGTTCTATATATCTAAATATCCACTTCAGGGGTTTGAGGTTTCTTTTATTAACTTGCCTTGCCTCAGGGAAGGAGAAGTTTTGTATTTCATAATCATAAAGGATATGTTCAATATACATTTACACAGGCTTGTACGGAACAAGCACATTCTATAATAAAAATTTTTCAGAAATAACATTTGGGCAAACAGAAAATTTGCTGTTTTCTGTTAAACCACCAAAGTAATTTTCAGGAATTTCACCAGAAATAGTTAAAATATCAGCAAAGAAAAGTCAATTTAAAAAAAAAAAAACTTGCTTTGGAGATATATTTATCTGATAAGATTAAAAACCTAAGATGAGAAATTCCAAAGTATAGAAAATAACAATGAGTTAACATGTAATTTTGTAAATAAAACTTATTACCATTTTAATGGCTTCAGGAAGAATTTTAGAACACTTAATCAGATCTGCTTATAGAATAGTTAGCAGAAGCTTATGCTTATACATACAGATAATGGATTTAAAAATCAGTACACAAAGCCTGTAAGTATTGCCCTTTCAGAGGGTCAAAGAAAGTAAAGAAAGAAAAAATATGCTATTGCTCCTTTGAGCACAGCACTAGTTGTGTTCAGCAATACCACACATAATCTTCTAGTGAATTACAGACTCATCTGAGTTGTTTCCCTGTATCTTTTTGAATTTTAGATGTAGCTATTTAAAAAAAATCTTTAGATCCTTCCCATGCTATGGGAGTACCTTGTGTATTAAATTACAAAAGTAATGCTTCAAAATTATGAGTGTTTGAGATTAATTGCACCACCACCAGTTGCTGCAGATTTCTATGAAGGAGAAAAAGACATATACCAGAAATCATTTCCACAAAGCTCTGGAAAAGAAGCAAAAGACCACTTTACATGCATGAATAGCATTACTAGGAAAATCTAGACTACAATTTTATATATGTCAAGTTTGAGAAAACTTCAACCCTATGGACCTCTTCTATCCTGCTTTATATGCAGTCATTTTAAATAGAATATTTCTTACTCTGGTACCACTACTGGCACTACTACAGTGCATAGTTATTACAAAGAATGAAAACTTCTGTATTTTCTAATAAAGTAAGTGTTTATACCATTTGCAAGAACAGATCTTAGTTGGGTTAAGTAGTCTATATCCCTGAAGGCTGAGACAAAATGGTGAGATAAGACTGGATCATCATAGCTCAGTCATCAAACTTCAGAGTAGTGGAGGTGATATTTTTGACATATGAATAAACGTGTATCCTTTCACAATTTTATTAGCTCAACATTTCAGCTGTCATTGCAAGACATTTTCTGAAATGTCTGGAATAACTTATTCTTCTCAATGAATACGCAATTTTTCTGCATATATTTAAAAAATGAAGTTTCTGTCATCTTTTGTTCCAAAAGGTAGTGTGTGCTAATAAATGAATGCTAATAAATTTGTATCTGTTCCACCAGAGCTTCCACATATTTCAAAATAAACATTGAAATTGAAGAGGAAACTCAATTAAGAGTGTAATCTAATCTTTAAAGCAGAATATAGGCACATTGTTTAACCTACAGCTGTGCTGGAAAACAGATTGTCTTGCTTCTGTTTTGCAGTCCTGTCATGTACATTCCAAACAAGTGATGATCCAAAACTAAATATTGGATTCCTTAAATATAGAGCATATTCTCAAGTGCATACGGTAAGCATACTCTCATCTTAGAAAGCTGCAGAAGCCTTTTCTGATCTGTTTGTATCAGAAAAAGAAGGGTGGTGTGTGGAGGTGGAAACTTCTTGAGTAACACAGGCTCCATTTACATAGAAGAGGTGAAAGGATGGAGCTCATACAAATAAATGCAAGGGCCAGTTGGTTCTGCTGGCAGGCTGTAACAGCATGCCCCCCAAAAGCAGATGTTTCTATTACATCTAAGCTGCCAAATATAAGCACATGACCAGAGTTTCCCATGTTCCCCAGGTCGTGGGTGGCTTAGCCTGCCCACAACACCCCAACCTCTGACCCAATGGACCCCTGACCTGTAAGTTTCCCTTATCTTCCAAGTCACTGGACAATGCCCCATGTAATCCCACCCATCTAACCTGATAAAAACCACTGTTTCCAGAGCCATGTGCTCTTTTGCTTCTACTCCCTGGGGTGAGTGCTGGTACCAGTGCTCAGCCCAGGTGTTTTTTGTTTGTTATTTTCATGTTATTAAACTTTTTATTTTGGAAGAAATGATCACCGCCCATCTCTCTTTTAAGCCACTGCCTCAGCTCGCTGGAGAAGAAAACACCTCCTAGGTGTTAACTTTGCCCCTGCTGGGAGTCTACCTTCCCGGGCAAATCTGGCAGGGATACAAAGTTACAGCAGGTCTTGTTGGGGAAAGGTAGAAGAAATAGAGGCTATTGTGCTTCTCCTGGGGTAATGTTGCAAGTGGATGGAGACCGTTAGGAAATATAGTGGTTGAGTTTCATTCATTTGGATGACATCTGGATGAACTGTCTGTTGTGTAACTGAATGGTTAAATGTGTTTATCTCACCACTGAGACTTCATAGAATAAAAACCGGAAAACTGGAGAATTCCTTAACTGATTGTAAGATTTAATAAACCTTACTCATTCTTTTAAATATTTCTCATGCTATAACTTCAAAAAAGGCATTTTCTTAAAAAAAAAAAAAAAAAAAGACTATTAAGCTTTCATAGTAACTCAGAGTACATAAAAGTATACCAAGAATAAAGGAATAAAGCTAGTAATCTTTTTGCTGTGCTGTTTTGAG
The DNA here is from genome assembly GCA_013400515.1 of Erpornis zantholeuca. Taxonomy (NCBI): domain Eukaryota; kingdom Metazoa; phylum Chordata; class Aves; order Passeriformes; family Timaliidae; genus Erpornis; species Erpornis zantholeuca. The sequence goes on along the minus strand of VZTN01022309.1, from coordinate 44,590 downwards.
CTGGATAGTGGCCTTATTTGTAAAATAAATATTCGTAATTTTAAATAACATTTGGCAGCACTGTTATAGTATCTTCTGTTCTCAAGAGGGTATACTTCAAGCTGCCCAAATGTATCAGTAATAATACACCACTTGCCAGGGATATTACAGCCAAAACACCACAACTTTAGACATGAAATAGCATCCAAATGTGGATTTAAGTGACAATCCTATTTGTCACCAGCACTGCAGTAATTTGGGGGAAAATGCATGTTGACTGGCATGTATATTGATTTATACAGTTTCAGTTTTGTTGCAGCCCTTTGACAATAGCCTAGCTGTTAGAAATTGCAAACCACCACTCACACCCCTCTAAAGATTCTCTTTTACAAAACGGCCCTATTCATGCCAGGAGGTTTATATATGTTAAGTCTCCTACATGACTGCTTCAATCAGGCTTCAATGGACACTCACAGAAAACTAGAAGCTGTTTCTTGCTGAAAGTGATTTGGACCAGCCAAGACTGCCCACAGCTGACCAACCCACACTAAGGATTTCTCAAAACTGGGTGAGCAATGCATTTTGTTTTACCAGAAAAATGCACTCACTGAAGGGAGATCTTTCTACAGTCCTTAATTCTGGTTCTGAAAAAAAAAAAGAAACCAAAAACTCAAAACCCACAAAAACACAAACAACCCACACAGATTGCTGCATAGGATGATGCGGAAGAGCATTCTGTTTTGAGGACAGTCTTGAGCAGGTTTTCTGGCCTGTGACCTGAAAGAAATCCACAGTATTTATTTCCTAATGCAGTCTTCTCCGAAGCAAAGGATTCCTCTTCTTTGGTATCTGACCTCGGCATCTAAGAAAAACAAATTCTTGGTTCACTTTCCTCCATGAATGAAGCACTGCTTCATAGAATCAAAAAATCACTAATGCTGAAAAAGACCTCTAAGATCATTGAGTTCAGCCATTAAAATAAGACTGCCAGGTCCATCACTAAACCATATCCCCTAAGTACCAACATCTACATGTTTTGCTTGATCCATTTACAGAGATTAAATTTATACAATTAAACCAAACAAAGATTCACTCTTGCTGTTAAGAAAGACTATATAAATCCCTCTTATTTTCTCATAGTGGGTGTGTAGGCTCTAAAGTGAAAACAGCAGCAATCCTACATCTGTAATCTGTGTTACGCATTTTCTGGAGGACACAATAGTGGCCTTTAGTGGACATATCAGCCTCAAATCCTCTCAAGATTCATGGGACAATAGTAGCTTTATTCCATTTCATAACTTCCATCATCCTCTAGGCAGTGAGTATGCTTTATGCCTAACTGAAACAGATGCAAGACATAATTATGCCAAGTAGACCTGCCTCCAAATCCTATCACCTTTCCTATTTCCTTCTGCATCCTGTTTTTACTGTGGCTGCTATTACCGAGACATAGGGACGACCTGCGGCAGGCGCACTGCTCAGCCTGTTGCAGGCACCCCAGTGTCACGTTCAGAGTCCTGAAGCACGAGTGCTGCTGCTGCTTCCGCCCGAGGCATCTGCGGCTGGGACCTCCTTTCCAACAGCCCACACAAGGAGGAGCGCCTGGATTCACACTGACTCACGGCTGTCAAACCGCGGCATCCTGACTGAGGAGAGATTAAAAATAAAAAGCCAAGCGAGAGTTTGAAGGCTGCCTGTCAAACAGAGCGTGACACCAACCCTCTCTTCGCTTGAATGAGGGCTGTGGAACAGCGTTTCAAATTCCCTCTCCTGATGAACGCCTCCCGGCCCCACCGCGCTCCTCGTTCCTTTTACACCTCGCTCAGCAGCGTACGAGACCGAGGGAGGGATGGAGTCCGCTCTGTACATAATCACGGCTGAGCAGCTCTGCTGGCTCCCTGCCGGGCCTGCTGCCCTCCGTCCCCGAGCCCCCTGGCCAGGCCGCCGGGCTACACACGCTAGCCGGGCCCCG
>VZTN01022309.1:29958-42192 GCA_013400515.1 Erpornis zantholeuca | reverse complement strand
CTGGCCGGGAGGGGGCGGTGGGAGCCGGTGTCGCGCCGCCGCCGCGCTCCTTACCGCTCCTCACCGCGACCGATCTCCGGTCGTGCCGTACGCCCCCGGTGGGGCTGCGGCGGCGCCGACCCCAGCCTGTGGCGTAAGCGGTGCCGGTGTTCTCAGGGAGGCCTCGTAGTTGCGGATGCCCGGTGAGCCCCGGGCAGCATTCTGCCCATCAACGATGGCAGCGGTGGTTTCAGGGCGAGCGGTGGTTTCGTTTCCCCGCGGTCGCTGGCTGCTCGCCCCGCCGGCCCCAAGCGGCAGCGGTGGCTCATGGCCTGGGGTCTCCGGCCCGAGGATAAGCCGGAATCCCTCTTTTGTGTGTAGCATGTACTGTGCGCTGAACATCAGAAATAAGCGTTTCTGTTACAGGGCATGTGCCAGGAAGCTTCGGACAGTGCTGATGTCTCGTGCCTATGTGGGTTTGCTTAGCCTTCAGATAACGTGTCAACAGCTGCCTTGTGAAAAGAATCACTGCAGTGAATTTACATTGCTATAACATTAATTGCATGAAAAAGTAAAATTTGAAATCGTGGACCCCAAAGCAGCAGTATGTTGGGACAGCCTGTGATTTTTGGTTGCTATAGGTAACAATAACAGTGTCTTGGAAATGGCACAAGAAATGTTGAGGCAGGTATGTAGGTTTTACCCCCTTGTCTGAAAGTTTACTTGCTTTAACCATACATCAGGTTGATTTATTTTATTTTATTTTTTGCTTTGCTTGGTATAGAGAGGCAGAAACTTCTTCTCTGTATGTTTCTTCCTTCTTCCAAACAAAGAATATTTTATTTAATTTCTGTGCAAGGAAAAGCACAAAGAAACATAGATTAGAAGTGGGCTGATATCTTGATGTTCTTTTCCAGTTTTACCATGTTATATGCCTTCCTCCACCAAAAGTAGGTTTGTAGGAGGTCTGGCTCTGCTTCTGGCTAGGAAATGTTAGTGGCAAAGAAATAGAAGGATGCATCTCTCTAAGAAGAAAGGGAGAAAATGTATCCTTTTAGGAACACTTCTGAAATGTGTTCACAACCAGTGCTATATACTCGCAGTGATTAGTAGATGCATATAATGAGACTAGTTAAATATCCAATTTTTCAGTGCTTAGTTTCAGTTCTTTTCCACTAACCCTTGTTCCAGACAATTGGTTTTCACTGCAAGCTGAGCATTGTGTAAATAAATTGGGAAAATTGATGCTGTCTTTAAAATTATCTAGTTACAGAACTCTTAATGATTATTAACTGAATAAATGTGGTGTTCCCTAAAGGTAACTGGCTATCTAAGATTTACAATTGCAGTAAGAGGAAAAAAAAAAAAAAAGAGTCTGGTTTAATTTTCAAGGTTGAATGACTATGAAGCAGTTAAATACTGGGTTTAAGAAGCTGGCCAAAAACTCTTTCTTCAGGGCTGACAATAGGTATAAAACATCATGTAAGAAACTTAACTTTTGCAAAATGACGTGATAGTTTTTTCATTATACCAGTGGAGTTGATTCCATAATGACTCATACTGTACTTTACTATATATATAGTACTACTCAAAAAAAATTGAAATCTGTTACTGTTTTCTTAGCCTTATATTAATGTGACACTAATTTTTTTCTGTATTTAGTTCATATTGTTTATTTATAATTCACAATGAAACCAACATCAATGAGTCTCTTCCCTTTTTTTCTTTTTGAGATGAGTGCTTCCAAGTCTAGTTAGTCCACACATTTAGACTATGTAGTTGGCATTTCTAAACAGCTCTTTGTAAGTAAATGCTACTGTTTTCTAAAAAAGAGAACTCCAGTAGTCTGCCATGTGGGTCTCAGTATTTGACAGGGACATAAAGGAACTGTAAAACCCTTGCAAAAGTAGTTCTGGCAATCGCCCAAGTCTCTTAGATAAGCTCAATGCAAAGTGATGATAAGGCTGCTTTCAGAGAACTCCACCTAAGTCTTACCCCCGGCGCAGAGTTGTTATTGGCGGGGTCCCTTTGTTTTCTTGGAACACTAGTAATACTGTAATCACAATCAACAGCTTCCATGACTTCTGTCATGGTGTGGACCATTCCTTAGCCTGAGACTTGTGGGTGTCTGACAGACAAGCTTAGTACTACTTTCCTTATTCTAGGATTTTTGTGTTGTATATTTGGGTTTAAAATCTCATTTTTCTCTCCTGTCAGTGCAGCAACTAATTTCTGCTTCAGAGACCTTTTCCATGGATCATGAATTACCTTCTCAAGCTCGACTGTCTGGATGTCATCTCTGAAAGAACTCAGCTCTCTCTCACATAGAGATAGTGATACTGTTATTAGAAAAAATCAACTGTTGTGCTCAGATGAAACAAATGGAATCAGAACTGTCAGAATGATGTGCACATGTCATTCTCAAGAAGTGGTCACCAGTTGCACAGAAGAATTGACACTGCAGTCTGTAAATTATTGCAAAATAAAAATTGTAGGTGTTTTAGCATTTGTAAGCCAATATGTTATGTGCATAGAGAAAAGAATTTGAACAAAAAGGAACTACTGATTTTGTGCCATTTCTCCAAACCTCTTCAGGTTCTTCATGGCTGATGAAGGATAACCAGGCATGCTTATAACCATATTTTAATAGATTTTTGTGTCCGTTATCCTGTTGCAAAGGACAGATGCTGCTTATCATGCTAAAGTGGTATGTGTATCAATAAAGTCTTGCTCAAGGCACAGAGAACCTGGCCCTCTTAAACAAATTTAGGAAATTGGTGTCATGTATTCTGCAATTGCAAAACACAGGGGGAATCTTTGAGTAATGTGGCCTACATTAAGCTTTATTAAATACAGTAACTAACTGTGGTTATTTTAGCTATATATAGCTTCACAGTTAATATAGGCATCTATTAAATAATATGCAATTGAATAGTTCAAATGAAATCTTTTGAGAGCTTCTGGGAGAATAGAATTGTTCTTGGCAGTTCTTATTAGGGTTCTTTGAAGATTGAAGCATTAATCCTTTTCCTCTGTGTGTTGGTGGGGTTCAATGAACTATATTAGGGCATTGAGAAAGGATAGAGATTTGAGGTGCCATGATGCTGCCTACCAAAACTAGTAGGTAATAGCTAATTGTTCTTGTTGGTGGAGGTAAATACCTGTACAAAATCTAGGTGAAGCTGAACTTGGGTAAGATGAGATGACTTTCACATGAAGAAGGAATGTATTTTGAAATTCTGTAGCAGTCATCAGATTGTCTTCAGCAGACTGCCTGTTTTTGTAGTGCCTAATCTATCCTCAGGTATTTCTACTTACAGTCTAAAGACTGTAAGTAGACTATATAACTATATATAGTTATATAGTATAACTATATAACTATATAACATTTTACGGGATTTGGAGATCATGATAGTCACTTGTGTCTGGGACACACTTGCCAAGTGTATTTAGATCCCAGTGTTTCATGACAGGATAAAAACCTGGTCTAGTTCTAGACAGGCTTGGCCATCTCAGTTGTTCTAGCAAGTCATTTAAATTCCCTTTTGTGCTCTGACTCCAGGAAGACAGACAGACATTGTGTCACTGGAGGTCTGTCATGGCTTTGCAAAAAATAATTCTGAAGGCATCTTGTTTTTCAAGGTTTCATCTTTGAACTGTGCTACATTCTTCAGAAATATGAGCTAGCAAACATACTGTTCTGGCTTTGCCTGGGATAGACTTAGTTTTCTTCCTAGTAGCTGATACAGTGCTGTGTTTTGGATTTAGGATGAGAATAACGTTGATAACACACTGATGTTTTAGTTGTTGCTGAGCACCGCTTACACTAAATCAAGGACTTGACAGCATCTCATACTGCCCTGCAAGGGAGGAGGCTGAGAGTTCACAAATTTAGGGAGGAGGCACAGCCAGGGCAGCTGACTCCCAGCTGACCAAAGGGATATCCCAAACCTTTTGGCATTATGCTGAACAACTAAACTGGGGGAGAGTTGGCCCGGGGCTGGCAGCCTGCTGCTCAGGGACTGGATGGACATTGATCAGTGGCTGGTGAGCAATTGTGCATCACTTGTTTTCCATATTCTTGTATCATTATTTCCCCTTTTTTTTCTGTCCTGTTAAACTCTTTTTATCTCAGCCCATGACTTTTACATTTTTTCAGATTCTCTGCCCCAGCACTGGGGGTAGGCGAGTGAGTAACTGTATGGTGTTTAGCTGCCTGCCAGGTTAAACCACAGCACTTAGTTGTATAAGAGGATTTTGGCTACAGCAGCAGCTTTCAAAGGTTTTGGAAACTCTACCCATAGAATAAAAAAGAAATCTTTAATGATTAAGAGGACTGTATTAAAATCCTTTTGGCGATTTGGTTGAGGGTTTCCTTTCCTTCCATTTATTTCTGTATTACAGTATATCTGTATGTAAACTTGTTCCATTCTGGTAATGAAAATGAGACTGTTCTAAGGAATGAAAGCCGAAAGTTTTAAACTACCCTACCTAAAGGAAAAACTAGAGGTATGGAATTTACTGTTGTTTTTTTACTAATGTAGAAGCTTTTTGATCAATACTGGTTCAGGAAGAGTCCCTGCGAATACTGTGTGTTTGAAGAGAGATTTGGAAGCAAAGTATGGTATTCGATGGGTGCTCTTGTCGAAAGAAGCTCTAATTGGTTTAGGGGCTGTGTTTGTTTGTTTCATTGGTTATTTGCAGTTAATTGTTATTGAAGATGTTAATTTTTTTGCTGGCTTAGGCTGCCACATGAGCCTGTGTGGTTCCTTGAGGACTACTGTGTCAGCAGCACCTATTGAGTTTTGGTTAGCCAGTCTGTTAGGCTGGCTGCCCTTTCTCTGGAGAGACTTCTTGAGATATATACTGATGTTTGAGTGTGTGTGCCTTTCATTGGGCAAGGAAAGAAACAGAGAAATTGCAGAGAGTCAATGTAGTAGTGGGGGTTTCCTGTATCATAATAGAGTCTGTGAATTATGAATGGCAAATGGGATGAAATTAAAAGTTGCTGCTGAGCCTTTTCTCAGTGTGTGGAGACAAAGTAGTGTCAGAAATGTATTTTGAATATAATAGGTAAGAGGCAATACACTGGCCCAGTGGACTGGAGAATAGCTTGGATTTTGCCAGCATTGTTTGCAAGTATTTATAGAATGTGCTAGAAGTAAGCATTAAGTTTTCATATACAACCTTAATTATCCTTGACATACTATACATTCTGATATAATCAGTTGCATTATAACATAGGGTTACATAGGGTTATATGCATAATAACATTCAGTGTCTTTTTCTCATTGTCATACAGAATGGACAGTGTATATTTAACAAGCAGCTGTATTCACACAGATTATTGTTATCATGTTAAAACTTTATGGTGATTGATTTATGCTATGTCTGTTGGTACTTTAGAAGCTCCAGGCTGAAGGCTACTTAGGCCTATTGTCAGCAACGTAGTGGCTGACTGGTTGACAGAACATTAGTGAAAAGCCTTTGGAGAGAAGGATACATTGGTATCTCCTTTTACAGATGGAAGTTGGGTTGCAGGCTGGCACTAGATTCCTCATAGTCCATAGAAGAATATACAGAAAGCTCAACTTTCACTGATTAGTGGAGGCAGATGCTGAGAATGTCAGTGAGACAAATAAAACCATTTCAAATTAAGCACACACAAAATGAAGAATATTCTGATGCCACTTCTCTGGGAACAATCTGGCTAGTGTCGCAAAGAAAATTTGGAGCAAGTGAAGGACTGGTATCTCATTACCCAGTGAGACCAACCAACCAAGATAAACCAGCTTAATGGGCTTGGCTTCCAATGATCACGTCCTTCCAGCTCAAGATTGGTCTATCACAATGAGCAAGAAATCAAGCCAAGGTGGCAGGACTAGATGAAGCAAGGCATTTGACACTCTCCCACACAATATCCTTGTCTGTAGACACATACAGATTTGATGGATGGACCACAGAATGGATAAAAAAATAGCCGAATGGTTGCATTCCAAGAGGTGCAGTCAATGGCTTAGTGGAAAGCAATGACAAGTGGAGTTCCTCAGGGGCCAGTATGGGAACTGACTTTTTTTAACATCTTTGTCAGTGATTTGGACAGTGGGATTGAGTGACCCCTCAGCAAGTTTGCTAACATGCCAAGTTGTGTGATGCTGTCGACATGCTGGAGGGAAGAGATGTCACCTTGACAGTCCTTAGAGGTGGGCCCGTGTGAACCTCAGGAAGTTCGACAAGGCCAAGTGCAAGGTCCTGCACATGGGTCAGGGCAATCCTAAGCACAAATACAGGTTGGGTGGAGAAGGACTTGGGGGTGTTGGTGGACAAGAAGCTTAACAGGGTTCGATAATGTATGTTTGGAGCCCTGAAGGCCAACCACGTCCTGGACTGCATCAAAAGAGGCATGACCAGCAAGTCAAGGGAGGTGCTTCTGCCCATCTTCTCTGCTCTTGTGAGACCCCACTAGGAGTGCTGCATCCATCTCTGGGGCCCCCAGTATAAGAAAGACAAGGACTTCTTGGAGCAAGTCCAGAGGAGGGCCACTAAGTTAGTAAGAGGGCTGGAACACATGAAGATGGGCTGAGAGAGTTGAGACTGTTCAGCCTGAAGAAGAGAAGGCCCCAAGGAGACCTAGCAGCCTTCCGGTATCTAAAGGGGGCCTGCAAGAAGGTTATAGAGGAACTGTTCACAAGGGCATGCAGCGATAGGACAAGGGGAAATGACTTTAATCTGAAGGAGGGTAGGTTTAGATTAGGTATTGGGAAGAAAAATCTTTGCTATAAGGATGGTAAGGCATTGAACAGGTTGCTTGGAGAGGTTGTGGGATCCCTGTGCCTGGAAGTGTTCATGACCAGGCTGGATGGGGTTCTGAGTAACCTGATTGACTGGTTAATGGTAGGTTCCCTGCCCATGACAGGAGAGTTGGAACTACATGATCTCTAAGGTCCCTTCCAACCCAAACCATTCTATGATCCTATGAATTAGCAAGGAGGCCCTGACAAAGCTCAAGTGTGAAAAGGGGAACATACAAGAGGTCAAAGTAGCAACAGGTGACTGTAAAGGAGCAGAGAGAGATGGATTTAGCTTGCAAAGGGACAGCCTACCTGAGGTTTAACCTGATGAGCGGCTTGTAGATGCCTTTCTTGTTCTCCTTCAGATGTGACAGCAGGAAGATGATGACTGTGGGAAAGGTGGGGCCTCTAGGCTGCATGCTGCATGGAACCTGGAAACAAAAAATAGAATGCAGTAAACAGTGTCTTCTCCCCTTTAGTCTCTAATGATAAGATCAGCCTTCAGGAACTACAGGTTCCTGATACCTGTTGGAAAGTCCAAAACAAAAAGGACTTACCTTGGTGGAGAAGCACCAGTGTAGGGAACACTTAAACAGTGCAATTCTTGGAATGCAAAAGTCCATGGCATCTAATAAGACACAATCACAAGTGCAGAGGGAGCTTGAAGGTCTCACTGTTAGGCTACTCTGAGTGATCGTTGCAAGGTAATGATGGTCTGTGGGGAATGTAGATTTTTATCAAGCATCTTGACTATATAAAAATGACTGGTTTTGTTTTTTCAGAAGTCAATACTTTTAAGAAATGCCAATACATTGGGTTCACATTCACTATAAATGTCCTTTTTGTCTCATGAAGTGCCTTGAATCTTGTGTAAGTAAATCTCTTTATATGGAAAATCATGCTGTGTTTTTACAGGCTATGAGAAGACAGAGGATGTTTCAGAGAAAACTTCCCTAGCTGATCAAGAGGAAGTGAGAACTATATTCATCAATCAGCCCCAGCTAAACAAATTCTGCAATAACCATGTCAGGTATTAACAAAAACACTACAGCATTGCATGTTGAATAGCAAGATTGAAAAGATTTAATTTATTCTACTTCTGTCATTTCCACTGGTCACCAATGACAGTCTTAGACACTGGTGGGAGGAATGAAGTGAAATGAGGAGATAAGTAAGCTGTTTCTGTTACAAACCTGACAACCTGAATTTTTAAGAATGGGGTGGAGAAGTTGCAGCTGCTTTACCAGCTGTACCATCAGCATGTCCCTAGAGGACAGGTTCATTCTTCAGGTTTCAGTTCAGTTCATCTTTGAATGTGTTTGTGGTATCTGAATGTTGATGCAGATGTACTGCACTTGAGCACAGCACTGTTTGTACTTTGGAAACACTTGGCTTTTTCAGTCAGGCAGTAACAAAGATGCTGTGGTTGCCTATGAGACTAGATGTCAATTTCAGATTCAGGCTTTAGAGAGTTTGTGGATGGTTTGTGCTGTGGCTTTTGTTTGCTTTTGATGAATTTTAGGTCATACAGTAAATACTCATAAGTAATGTGTGTTTAGATCTGATAACATCCTCAGTTCTGTTGTTAAAATTCAAAGGAAATGAATGGCAAAGATAATTCTGTCCCAAGTAGATGTGTTTTCTGAAGGTACCTTTGATAATGTGCAGAAATTTTGTAGAGATTGGAGGGATTTTCCAAGACCTTGAGAAACTTTATATGATGTTTCTTGGTGTATACAACTTATTTTTCTGTAGTTTGCTTGGTTACTTTACAGTGTTGAGGTTTTTTGCAAGATACATTAATTCCCCCTTATATTGACTATTTTATGCAAGGTCAAAGTAAATATGACTGACTTAAAAAGAACTTAAAATATTCTTAAAAGTGTTTTGCTTCAAAGATTTTGGCATGATTGTTTTCACATATATTGTTTTAGCAGCCTAGATGGTGGTCGTCTATTCTTAGAGGCTGACACAGAGCTGGGAGCTCAAACATTTTGTGATGATGGCTTAGCAAAGATGTTTTGCTAGGATAAATCCTATTTTCTTCTCCCAGCCTAGCAAAAGCACGCTTAATATCCAATATTTATCAGTTTAAAATCAAAAAAGCAAACTGTTTCATTTGAAAGCTTGTATAACTGAGAGGGAAAGAATACATTTGGATTTTTTTTTTTTTACTGTAATAATAGCATGTGTTTTTGTCTCTTCCTCTCAGCACTGCAAAGTACAACATAATCACATTCCTGCCAAGGTTCCTTTATTCCCAGTTCAGAAGAGCTGCTAATGCATTTTTTCTTTTTATTGCATTGCTTCAGGTAAGAGGAACAATAAGTTTCTAATATTTTAAACTTGCTAAGAGAGCATTTATATTACAGACAGAGATACTGAGATACTAAGGTTTCTGTGCGGTTCTTTCCAAGCTAGCTGGCCTATCAGAACAGCTGTATCATGTAGACATATCTTTAATTAAATGCTTGGATTTGTGGGTTTTTTTACTCCTTGGAGATAGCAAAATACACACAAAGATTTTTTTATAAAACAGATTAAGTATAGCTGAAATTCTGTTGGGTGAAAAAGACTTGTGAGGAGAAAATTCCCTTTAAAAATATCTGGTATATACAGAAAACTGTTACCTGTAGTTGGCATTTCTTCTAGAGGGTACTGTTTAAAATCCTGAAATCTATGAACTTTATTCCTGTAAAGTTGGACAGGAATTGCAGCTGAGGGGAAGTGATTATTTATTCTTAGAGATAAAGATTGAAATTGAGCCTGGATAAAGAAAACCAGTTATGGAGTCCAATAGTACAACAACTATTTCCTGTAAACCAGCCAATCAATGTGCTGGTTAGAAAGGAAATACAGTCTTTTTTATATCACCACTGTAGCTTCATTAGGTATATTTGTAAAGTGAAATCTCTGACCCAGCTTACTGAGACTTTTTTGAAAAAGTACATGACATTTTGCCCCTTTATCAGAATATTTTAGTTTTGTGGTAGTTCAAGTTGATAAAGCAGGTTATGGGGTTTTTGTATACTATTCTTTCAATGCATTAGCTAATGGTAAATGAAAAATTGAACTGTGTTCAGGTGCAGTCCTAATTACCATTGACTAATTCTGCATTTCAAACATATTTGATAAAACCACATTTTCTGCATTGTTTAGAATGTGTTGATTTTTCTGTTGTGGAAGTCATTGTGTTGACATACCAAACAAAAAGTACTGAAAAATGGCACATAAACTGCCATATGGACTTTTTCCTTCCTCACTTCAAATGTTTCTGCAAGTCAAAGTTTATTTCTATGTCCTTACTCCGATTTCTTTGCTTCTACTTTAAGTGCTTGAGGCAGTTTCTTATGATACACCTGCATAAGTAGCTTACACTGTTTCCTGGTTAAAAAGTTCAGGGTTTCATTAGGTTTTCTGCCTGGAAGCCTATGGCTTCTAAATGAATATCCTGCTTAACCCTGTCTGGCATCTCAGGTTAGTCGAGGGGTCCAGCAGTGTTCCCTGTGGTGCCACTGTGCACCTCAAGCTAGAGACACAGAATATGAGGTTTCAGAAGTGTTAGGAAGTGGAGTGTTAGGACTTTAAAGCCCACTGGTGTGTCAGGCTATCAGTGAGACTGCATCGTCAGGAGAGGGAAGTGGAGATTAATGGGATTGGAGTACAGGCTGGTGACCCTTTTGCTTTCAGATTTTCCCTGCAAAATAACATGGGAATGGGAATTTGTACATACATGTAGGATGGAGTGAAAAGGTAGGAATAGCTGGAGAAATGATAGATCCCTTTCCTCTTCAGCCAACTTGCTGAACAGTAACTTTCTGCCTCATTTCCATTTAATTCCTTGAAAAACGTCTGCAGTAACCTGAAAGGTAGATCTGTATTGGTCTGTGCAAGAAACACAGCATATGTGCATATAATGTCCTGTTTTCTTTCAGAAGTGCAATGTGGTGACAGCAAAAACAAATGTATATAATTCAAAAGTAACATTGGCTGTTTTTCAAAACATTTTATGATAAATTGCAGGTCTCTTTTAACCACTTTGAGGCACCAGTAGTTAGTGTACCCTTTTCTTGCAGAGTTGTCATTGTTGTCACACTGCATTATCCATAAGTCTGTTAAGGCAGCAATCTTTTCAACTATCAGTGTCGCCATTAAGAATTCTAGTCAATATAAAGATAATTATGGGTAACCATCCATGTATATCACATAAGCAGCTGCATTTTCTCACAATTTACTTTACATACATGTTTGCTTGCATCATCTGTGCCCATACCTGGTTAGCAAAAATGGAGTTTTTGGTAACCAGTAGTCTGGCAGAAAGCAGCTATTTGAAATTTTTCAATTAATATCTAATATGATTAAAAATATCTCTTAAGAGATTAAAAGTGTAAAAAAGCAAAAATACCTTGGACTAGTAGTGTCCACTCTAACAAAAATGTAAACTGGAAAGTTTGGTTATATTTTATAAATAAGTATTTTAATTCAATTGTAAACACATAAAAGGAAGGTGAATATTCTGCAAACTAAAACCTCTGGAAAAAGTACCACTGAACACTACACTGCTTAAAATGAAAGTGTTCTTTTATTGTATCAGCTGCTTTTGGATTGAAGCCTATAAACCTCTCTTGAAAATTATGAACACCATTTCTAAAAAGTGAATTAACTTGTTTTTATTTTTACAGAGTACTGTTTCTTGTATTAAATATGTTTTCAACTGGCAATACAAAATTTTTTTCTCCTTTTTTTTTTTTAATAGCAAATACCAGATGTATCACCAACAGGCCGCTACACAACATTGGTTCCTCTTTTATTTATTTTAGCTGTAGCTGCTGTGAAGGAGATAATAGAGGATATTGTAAGTATTTAATAGCAGTATTTTGTAAATAGCTATCATATTTTTAATTTGTAATATTACAAAAATTTTTTCAAGTTGTCAAATCCAGGTTCAAGCATTGATTTACCTCTTTATTTCTAATGTCACATGCATTAAATCCTTTGTATCACTGTTGAGACTTTGCATGGTTTTTTAGACAGCAAGGGTAATAGGCCTTTTCAGTTTTTCCTGTTGCTCCAGTCCAGTGCAATTTACTTGTTAGCATTCCATATCTTAGTGCTAAGTGTGATCTGCTGACTCCTGATGGCCAGGGACAGACATAGAATTGGTCCTTGATAGGCAGGTGCCTCCACCTATACCAGGTTTTCCTATGCTCTCTCCAGTCACTGTCTGTGGTAGTGGTTGTTTTGCTTTCTTCTTGTGTTGAAAGAAAACTTTAAAAGAGCTGGGACATTGTCAACATGGAAGTGTCCATTCTGACTTATTTTATTTTGAGGGGACAGAAAGGAATTTCAGTCTCTGTTTCACTTGGGGTTTTCTGAGTACCTTCCTGCCCTCTCTTCACTAAAAATATATGATAGAAACCTGTCTCTCTAACTTGCTTAAAATAATTCAATATTTTAATTGATG
>VZTN01022309.1:0-16781 GCA_013400515.1 Erpornis zantholeuca | reverse complement strand
TTGCAGGTAAGTAATTCTTTTTGAATCCTGGTCTTACTTCAAGCTGAAAAATCAGTGATATGTTCTTTTTCTGTCTGTATAAGAGGGAGTGCAAATTCATCTAATTGACACTTATTTGTCGAGACCTTTAGACCTTCCTACCAGATTATGTAGGTCCAGCAGCTGTGAATTACACTTTATCCACTACCATCTTAATATATTTGCAAAAGCAATAGAGGATACTGAAAACATGTCTTCCTCTTCTTTCACTAAATGTAAGTCATTGGAGTGTCATAAATGTGGTATCTTTCCAGTGTTTTCTTCTTCCCTTAATGGGAGAGCAACTCAAAAAAAAAAAAAAAAAGTTTTCTTTTTTTCTTTTGGGTACCCAGTATTAAAGAACACTGATTACAGTTATTTTGACTTTTGGCTAAATCTGTGAACTAAAAAGAGGCAAAAGTTTTCTTGCTATCCTCAGCCTTTGAGTGAGCTAAACCTTTATCACCAAAGTGTGCAGCTCTTTGTTATGTGCATGAGTATACAGAAGCATGTCAGCTTGGTTTTAGTACTTGAAGACATCTAGCTAGAGAAAGGAGAAAAGTTCTTTAGCCTGGTTTATATGAAACTATGACTAGACAGAAGCTCGGAGAATGGTGAGGGCGTTTTGGAAAATAAGATCAGATTCTAGTTATCCAGACCTAAACTAAATGTTTTCCTGAAGACATTCTTAAGATTTTGGATAAGAGTGAAGTATACTTGTTAACAAAAACATTTTGGTATGTAAGTTTTCACGTGTCTCAGAAATTATCAGCTCTTGATACACCCTTAGCAGCTCTGCCAGCAAAGTATTCTAAAAGTGTCTTTCCCCATTGAGAACATCCCTTACTGAATACAATCCAAGCATGTTGTTGAAAGTCAGTACATCTGTAAAATACAAGAGAAATCAGATGAGTTGGATCAGCTTGAAGAAGGCTGAGGCTGGGAAATAAGACACTTGAGATCTCTGTCAAGTCATTGCACCACCACTTCATAGAGTGGAGTGTGATCACAATGTTGAGTATTAATCACATGACACCTGGCAGGCTTTCCATGCCCCTGGGTGCTTTGCTGTCTGTTCGCATATAAGTCTATGTACCAGTTCTACTGGAGACAACTCCCAGTGTCTGGAATCCTATTCTCTTCTGATTGTCCTCCCAGTAAAACATTCTTCAGAATAAAGTCCTGTCCAAGTTGAAGAATGGTATCCATTTGAGAGCCACTGTTGTGATGGAAAGAAAAGTCAGTAGATTCTGCAATAGAAGGGACTTTACTACATATCCTTCACACGTTTTAGAAAGGGAAAACAAAGAGAAAGGTCAGGAAGTGGTAGAAAGAGTCTTGGAACTTACCTGACTCTTGAAGGAGTACAAGAATTGAGAGTTGAAGATTTTGACTTCTGCTTTCCTCTCCTTTAACAGCAAAAGGGACAGAAAGCTTTTCGGCGTTCCAGAGGAGGTCCACAGTTCAAAATGTTTCAAATTTATCTATGGGAGACTTGCATATAGCCTAGAAAGGTTTTCTTTCGTGTTCTGTGACATTCATGTTAGTGTTAATAGACTGAAAATATCTGTTTATTCTTAGAATGATAGGGAATCCATTCCTTAACTGAAATGTCTGTGTTGTACTGATGAATGATTCTAAAGTGTTAAAATGGTTATGATCAAGGTGTGCAAATAAATACAAGTGCAGAAGCAGCCTTTGATATGAACAGGAGTCCTTCTTAATGATTCCTGAGTAAGAATCAGAGCTTCCTATCATACTTGGAAGGACATTTAGTCTCCTAGTTTTGCCATGATATGAACATATTTGAAATACAAGAGCAGCACAGTTCAGAAAGCAGTTAGAAAGCAAGTAAGTATCACGAAATATATTTAATATCAGTAAATGTGTCTCACATTTCAGTTTTCTCTTCCAATACCTTCTTTTGATGCAGTGCCTGCACCTGGATATTGTTTTCCATGGCAATATCATTAAGCATTTCAGTTGCTGAAGTATACTTACTTGCTGGAAAGAAGAATTCCTTAAACAGTCAGTATGCTCTGTGCTGGTTTCCTAGAAAGTAAAGTGGACCAAGTTGTAGTGGAGTGGTGTTAGTAGTTTGGTTTTTATAGGAAATTACTCAAATATTTTTCCAGAATATTTTTTTTAGCTAGTTTCTTCAAGAACTGATTCCAAAAAAGTGTTTGCCACGCTTAATTTTAAAAGAGAAATAATTCTGCTTGCAGTGTTTGAATCTTAAAAGTTTGTGTGAGAGGAGGGGACTTGATGATCCAGAAGAAATTATTACCTGAATCTCATTCACTGAGACTGACTATACTCTTTGATGTTACTAAATACCATGGCTTTTTCAGATGCTTTATATTTTATATATCAGAGATACAGCTGCTGTCCTAAATCAGTTAATTTTGATCTTAATAATATGTTGCTTTCAAACAAGTAGAGATAGTAGTTTTAGGTAAGAATTCCAAACACTAGAGCACTTTTGACAAGTCTGAACTTCTAGCCAGTATTTATAGGAAGAAAAGTACCAAAAATTGGACATGTTTTCAAGGAAAGGAGTAATAATTATCTAATATTTCCATATTTTAAGAAAAACTTGACCTACATTATATGTATAAAGACAGCTGTCTGAATTTAAGACAATGAAATGTTTCCAATGTCTTTTGAGAGTATGTTGTTCCTTTACTACACACAGTTTTAAAAGAATAACAGAACAAAATATACCTGGTTTTGCAGTTTAAAGAAGATGCATGAAATATAATTGTGAATGTTAAATAACTGTGTTCATAAAGGATGTTTATTTCACTAGAAGAGTTCACAAAATTATTTCATTTGAAAATTGCTTTTGAAAATCAATGTTGTAAGAGACCATTTAGGAAAAAACTCGGTAATCATGAATCACAGGAGAATTAGACATTTTTAGTTTCAGTATGCTTGGTTAGTAATACCATCTAGAAATTTGTAGTCCATAATAAAAATTAAGTGGTAAGTGGTATTTTTGGAAAGTTAGATTTTTGACCTGGTTTTTAAGTGTCAAGTTTTCTCTGTCAAAAATCCCAAAAAGTTAACTGTGACAATTAGGTTCCTAACATATTAATAATAATCATGTAAATTTTGAGAAATTAGTTTTAACAACTGCTGATTACTTTTATTCATTGACATTGATTGGTTTAGTTTTAAAATGTAAAACTTCTTACTTCTAGTACTGTTCCATTGGGATCTGATCAGATTCTTCTACGAGGAGCTCAGTTGAGAAATACTCAGTGGGTTCACGGGATAGTTGTCTATACTGGACATGACACAAAACTTATGCAGGTTTGTCACTCAGATTTTGTCTAACTAGTCTGTTTTATTACCTTAATTTACCAATCCATGTTACAGAAGCATGGTTTAATTCAATATAGTAGTAAAATGTCAATAATAGAGCATCTTTCTTATGAATTAAAATCAATAAAAATAAAGCAATTTCTTGTTATTTTTAGTCAATTAATCCCAAAGTAGTTTTTCCACTAGTAAGCATATTCATTGATTCTATCTTGTAATTTGGGCTTTGAAAACTATTTATTAGCAGGTTCTATTATCATAGTTTGTCTTTTTCTGTTTTTGACTGCTCCTAAAACTGTCCTCTTGTGGGGCTTTCTTTCAAGTATGAAGGTAATAATTCTTGTCAGAAAACAAAATGTGGAGGGAGGATATTGAAATTACTTTGCCTAATGTGTTTTGAAATACCAAAAATGAATGCACCTGTTAAGACAAAAAGAATTTCAGATTGGTCATTCATGTCTTATTCATTGCTTTTCTAATTTGTAAAATAGTCACTGGAAAAAGTGTGTTGAATTAGCAGCTGTCTTCTATTGCACTGACGAGGTGTATGCACATTCATTTTCAATGTTTATTGTTAACTATTGGTATTGCCAGTGTTCTGTGTGATTGTTTAAACTTGTGGCACAATTCTAAAGCTCTAGTTCATAGATTTATAAGATGCTGGATGTTTTTTTTTTTTAAGTAAAACATTTAGATCATTTATGATGATGGTCTATTTGGTAAAATACTTAGAAAAGGATACAGTAACATGTAATTTGAAAAGGACCGTGTTATCTCATCTAATATTTAATAGCCACTGTTGGGTTTTGTCTTTTGCAGAATTCAACAAGTCCACCTCTTAAAATGTCTAATGTGGAACGAATTACGAATATTCAGATTTTGATTTTGTTCTGCATCCTTATTGCCATGTCTTTGATCTGCTCTATTGGTTCAGCTATATGGAACCGAAGGCATACTGGAAGAGACTGGTATCTGGATCTAAATTGTAAGATTTAAAATATTATATTAATATTTTAGTATTCAGTTGCCTTTCATATTTGGAAAGGAGGATGATTACCTTCCCCTGCACAGTGGGTTTTTTGCCAATCTCTCTTCTTTGTTTGTTGGCTAAAGTCATTAGGCTGGGTATATCGCAGCATGTATAAAGTTTGCCTTACTGTGCCATCTGAGCTCTTGCTAAATTCAGGGAGGGTGAGATGGTTTGTTTGCCTCTACTTCTTACAGGCACTACATCTCTGCAGCTCAGCAAAGTCTGTGTCAGCATTCGCTGGCGTAAACAGTCAGCTTCCTAGAAATCAGACTAAAGCCTCTTTGAGCTGTTTCCAATAGATTACATTTAAAGCTGCAGAGACTTTGCTGAATTTTTAAACTTGCTTGTCTTAGAAAGTGATGCTGTGGCTTTATAATTTTTACTGTACAGTACTTTAACTAATTAATATCAGAACTTCTATTAGAACTTCTATTAGTCTATTGGACTTCTCCTAAAGAAGGTAAAAGAGGCATGAGAGGTCTCATCTAGTGTGTTATACTGGGCAGCTGTGCGTAAGGTGGATGCAGGGCATTGTGATGTTACTCAGACCTTCACGGCAGCATGCAGCATACTGACATTGTCTGACCCCCTCTGAGGAAACAAGATTTAAAAGAAGTTTTCATGAATATACTTTGCAGTCAGTTATTCATGTTTTCAGAATTTCTCATGGTGGGTCTAAAGCCTTCTTTACTTAGACAGAACCAGAACTGAAACAAAGGTCCTGAGTACAAAACTTCTGAGTGTAGTCAGCAAAGAGGGATTTTTGGGGGGTTTTGGTAAGTTTGAGAAGAAAAATCCTGGAGTTCTGATTGGGAGGCACTCATAAAGCTTCTGTATCTGTATTTGTGGTGAACCTTGCTCCCCTTCTTTTCAATACTGAGAAAGAAACTTCTTTTTTTTCTAATTAAGAAACTTTACTTCCATGTTTTCTTAGCGAGGTAAGAAAATGTGAAATAGTTCATAGAACATTGACACTTTTCAGTAGTATCAAAGAATGTCATTAGATGGGCTTCATTGGTGCAAATGAAGCAAAGTTTTTTGCATTCAAAAAAACCAGACAAAAGTTTTTTTCTTCTGTGGGAAATACAAAAGTTTTAAGAATACAGTGGCTATTATATGGTTAGCACAGTAGTGAAGCAGTTCATAAATTGTTGTTATTCCTGAAAAAAGAAACATTAAATAGTGGCCATTGATATTTTGGTTTGTGTGTTCTCAACTTATTATCCATGTCAGTTTGTTTTCTGATATATGCCCCATGATTAAATGAAATTGTGTTGGGTTTTGTAAGGTATGTCCTTTAAGGCTTTATTCAGCATATAGTTGTTTTGATATCAGATACTTTTAATATGTAAGAAGCATTTTATCCCCCTTTCCCCTTAGTTATTTAACTTCTTAGCTCCCTGGTCTTTTAAACTAATACTTCATTTGATGCTGGAATTGATATTAATGAAAGCCTCCGAAACCTTTTTTTCCTGGATCTTAAAGTAACAACCAGATCCACATTGGACAGACAGTGAAAACTGATCTGAGGCTGTTTTTCTTTGAGATACCTTGAATACAGACAGGCAGGCTCCATCTTTTACCCTTTTGCTGTACTGGAGAGCAGACTTCCTGATTTGCATCCTCTCTGAGGTGTTACTGCTAGAGTTATCTTTAAAAGGAAAACTTAAAACTTTTTTTCATGGGGTGTGACTTTACCTTTTTTATAGTATTTTGCTTTATTGAGGGAGATTATATGATTGTGTGAAGGTGGGTGGAGAAAAAATTCATTCCCTCTTTCAAAATATAAAACTGTAATATTTTGAGCTTAGAACTTGGTTGCTTATATAGATTTTCACAGATTTTGATCTTAAAATGTAGCAAACGGTTTGGTCTTCATCATTTGGAGATGATTGCAAAGATCGCTGAATTTGAATTCCACTATTATAATAGAGGTCCTTAACTCTGATGAAGATCTTATCTATAGGCAAGCGATACTGTAATTAATTCCAAAATTTTTTCTGAGAACACTTTAAAAATCAGCTGTTAATGCAATATTCTGAATACACTACATATATATACTTCTAAGTACAGTCTCAAATATTTGTTGTTTACTTTGGTTTTTCGCAGATGGTGGAGCAAGCAACTTTGGATTGAATTTCTTGACTTTTATCATTCTCTTCAATAATCTTATTCCAATCAGCTTGTTGGTTACGCTTGAAGTTGTTAAGTTTATCCAGGCATATTTCATAAATTGGGTAAATATAATTTTTATAATATGCATTGATTTCTAAATCAAGTGGTTCACAAGTAAGTGAAATGATGGATTGCTTGTCTATGTATACATTATTTTCAGACTTTTTCTAAATTCTGTGTATTTATAATTAGTGGAATCTGAGGAGGTAATAATAAATTATTTTATTTAGTGCTTGTATATCTGCACCAGATTGATTTGTGGAGCATATTTGTTATGATCCACTAATTGTAGAGGAGCAAAGTGAGCTCTCTGGATTGCAGACAAAAACTTTAGGTTTAAATATTCCCCAAGATGTGATTAAAACCAAACGATCAAAATATCAACCAAATGTTGATATGAAAAAATTGATACATTTTATTTAACAGTAAATGATCGAGAATGAAGGAAATAGAAAAAGAGGCTGGGGGAGGGACAGGAAGAGTGAGAGAGATAGATTAAGTGGAAATATATCACCCCTCCATGGGTCCCAACAAGATGTTGTCAGTCCTCTCCATCTGGTCTTCTTGGTGGTGACGGTCCCCCTCCAAAAGGCATAGAATTCAGTGGATCAGTATTTAACTAACCAGCCTGGTTTGGGCTAGGTGGAAACGCCCAGGGCAGGTTTGACACCTGTCTCTGAGAAAACTCTGGATTAGTAGTGCCATTTTGTGTCACGCGCAGTGCTCTGGTGCAAGGCCTCAGGAATGACTCTGGGGAGCGCTTCTGGGGGTCTCTGATGGATTGTGCCACCCCCTCAGCTGGTCCTCACATGAATGTCCTGTGGATGTGGCTTTCCTGGGGTGGTGGGGGGCTGTTTCACAGCTGAGCCAGTTTCTGTAAGGGAGGATGGGTGTTCATTGCCTTTGACCACAGCTTGTGCCACACCCCCAGGACCCTCCTCCTCCTCCCGCCTTCTGTACGAACCTGGCAGCAGGAGATAAGCTTGAGAGCTATGTCCTTGCCCCAGCCCAAAACCAGCGAGGGATGATTTTCAGGACAGCTGTTGGGTTTGGCCCTCCCATGGATGCTCTCCCAGCCTTATCTGTTTCTTCCCAGACCTGATATGAATGAACATAGTTCTCTGAGGCAGCTTAACGTCCAGTCCAAGGTTTCAGTCAGGGAGCCCATTCAAGGTGGGCTTCAGTGGTGCAGCTTTTTGCATCAATGTTTAAGCCATGAACTATAACATTCCAGTGTCAGACAATATTTTTGTGCTTTTTACTTTCTCCTTATTGATATTTAGGTGTCAGTTTCATTCAGAATAATCAGAAGAAAGTGTTTTGCAGTGCTGTGGGGTTTTGGCCAGTTTTGTATTTTCTTTCCAGACTTATCCCATGTTTTGGGAATTTTTTGGCATTTTGCCTTTTTTTTTTTTTCCCAAGCACAACCATAATTTAATGGAGCGGGGTTTATTGTACGAAGGCAGTATCTGTTAGTATTTTTACTTATGAAATACATTAAGATCATTTTGGCATCCTTTTTTTTTTTTTTCTTAATGAATTAGTGGGGAAAATGAAGGGTTTACTGTTTGAGGTGAGATTGAACTGTTTTCCTTTAAAGCCATGTAAGCTAGCCTTCTCTTTTTCCATTTTTTTCCTGAATGCAAATTTATCATAGCATTCTGAACACTTAAATCTGATTCCTTGATCAAATGTGTGAAATAAATTTGTGTGTGTGAGATAATGTCATAGAGATATAGATAAGAGTGCATGTGAAGTAGCAGGTAAAGCATATGCTTTATTTAAAAAGTTAAATATTTTTTGAGCAGTCAGCTGGTTTTGATTTCTTAAATTTTTTTATGTTGTTAAACAAACTCTTAACAAATCGGAGAATGCAGTGAATTTTTTCCTTAATTTTCTGTATTTTAAAATAAATATTCAACAAAGACCCATTTTTCAGGTGTAGATTGCCACTGTTCATACAAGAAATCAGAAAGACAGTTCTAACTTCTCTTCCTGCCCCGATTTCTCGTTATGAGGGTTTAGTTGCCTTTAATTTATCCTAATCCTGGACTCTGGACATTTACATAATATTTCTCTTTGTGTGTAGATTATATTTGTATGGAGAAGTTGGTCATCTGCACTCTGTTGCACAACATTGCCATATTTGACAATGTTTTAGTCTTTTACTGTATTTAAAAACAAACTTTGATGTTTATTTAACAAATAAGAAGAAAAGATCTCACACCATGTGAATTGTATCATACGTTTGTTGTGTGCTCTCAAATTTATCTTCATGTTTTTATCTCGAGATATATTTATCTTGCTATTTAGAAATGACTAGTTGTGCATACAACAGAAGTAGGTAAGACAGACTTGTCCATAAGGGTTACAGTGTAATATTTCTGCTTGTTGCTGAAGTTATTTTAGATGTGTGGGTCAACAGTTTTTCAATAATACAGATCACTAGAAATAATCTGAGCAAAATCTCCCTTCAGAAAATCTTATTTCTTCTCTGGACTTATTTCTTACTGGGAAGTAATCTGATATTGTTTGTGGCTTCCCATCTTTAAACAATCTTAAGTACATCTGTTCATGTTTGGTCTTCTATACTTAACTTTTCAATTTATGTGCTGGATATTTTGTAAGAAGTATTGGAAGACTGATTTTTAAATATATGTACTTTTTTTTGTCTGTAGGACATAGACATGCACTATGAACCTACAGACACTGCTGCAATGGCTCGTACTTCCAATCTCAATGAAGAACTTGGACAGGTAGAAAAAAAATTACTAATTCTAACTCTTTGTATTGAAATTATTCATGTGAGGATTTATTTCAAAAAGAATATATTCTTGCCTTTGTATTCACTTATTTCTATTCTCTTTATTTTGTCAGATATTTTTAAAAATACTTTGCAATATGAGCAAATTAAAACCAGTATTAAATTAACAATCTCTGTATCAGCGTGCATGTGGTGATCAAAGAATATTGAAGTGTATCAATAACGTTACAAAATCAAAGGAATTTGGAGCATTAAGGCTGTCTGTGGCACAAAATTTAGTCTCAGTATATACACTTAAGATAATGTGTGTCTTCAGTATGTCATTTTTTTCCACACACTCTGCATTCCTCAGAAGAGACAGTGAGTATCTTAGGGTTGAATCACAGTTTATACATGTCATTTTCTCTTGCCACTGAAGACTGGAAGCCCTGAATGGAAGGGGGTCTCATGGCTGAATTAAAACGTGGAAATTAGGGCTTAATTCTTTTTGCTTTGGAGTTCTCTTTGAATACTGTAAAACCAGGTCACCTTTTCACAATAGATCACTTGTATGCTGTTTATTTTATGGAAGTATGACTTAGTACAAGTGTGTCTGGGACACAGGGGATGCTTCTAGAAGCACTACACATGATATTTGCTATTTCAGTCAGTTGTACTTGCAATCTTGCAAATTTAATTGAATTGTATTATGAACACAAGTGTGCATGTTCTTGCATTTCCTAACCAAGAAGTTTTCATAACTAATTCTTTATTGCATGAGAATGTAAAAGTTGTCTCTAGCTTTCCAAAACCAATAAATAATAACTTTATTTTAGCCATGTAGCAAAGCAGTCCTAGTGCCTTACATAAGAGATGTGCCTTTTGGAAAAACTGCTTGAAGCTGAACACCTTCTATGATTGGTCTAGAGTCATGTAGGCTAGTACATGTACTCTGTACTCCTCCTAATAGAGGAGTACTGGGCCTTTGCCTGCTGAGTTTAACATGTATGTGCAGAAAATTTTGTTCTTTTCCTGGCTTTAAAGGGGAGTACCAGCTCCTCTAGTGGGGAAGAGTTTTTGTTGAATCTTAACTTTCCTTCTGTTTCAGTTTACACTGTCTGTTTTCTCTATCTCTGCAGCTAGTTTGTTATTCACATTCCCAGACACATAATCTTTCCTTCTGACTTCAGTAGTTTTTGTCTTCATTTTGTAGGTTTCTCATCAAATTCTCCTTCACTATCAAGAGCTAGTCAGACTTCTTGGGATCTCCACTTTCATTTTTTTGACAGATTCTTAATCTGAGCAGGTTTTTGTAGAGACCAAAGGACTGTACTAAAAAAAAGCAGGTTTCTTCTTTGAAGTACATGAGGGTTTCACATAATGAAGAGAAGATTTCCCCCCAAGAGATCCTCAGGTTTTAAGAAAGACAAAACTTTGGTGTTGGGAAAAAAGGCTGAATTTTCTTAGCTGCAATTCCCACTTTCCCATTGTGCCCAAACACACAAAAAACCACCCACCAAAACCTATTTGCAGTTAACCTGACACAGAAAGGAGATTTATTCTAACTGCTGATTTGGCTAAGTCATAATTCCTTAGAAACATTTTTACTAATATGTAGCTTTATTAGTCCCAGATATGATGTAGTTAATTCCTAATTAAGAATCCTTGGATTTTTTTTTTTATTAGAAATAAATTTTAATCAGTTGTAGTTTATCATAGAACTTTTGCTTCATCACAGATGATTTTATTTATTCATATATTAACTTTTTTCTTAAGATTGAGTTTAAACAAAATTTAAAAATATCACAGGTTCATGCATTTCAGCTTTGATTTTTAAAATGCTTTACCTAGCAGCTTCTGGAATAGAGGGGTTTAAAATGCTAGGGAAATAGGAGATCTAGAGTAGATAGAAAGGAATGTATTTCCTCTTTTCCTGTAATTTGGCATTTCTGAACTGCTGCTCTTTTACTAAAATTTTGGCTTTAAGAAGATATTTCCATGTCAAAAAGATGGGTTTAGAAATGCGTAAAGGTATACTTTTCTTGCCATATGCCTTTCTGTCAGAAGTTTAATGTTTTACTGGCAAAGTCATTGTTCTTCACTAGTTTCTTGCACAACAGCAAAATGTAGAGTGAGGAATGGTTAAGTATACCACTGTGCACTGAAGAAAGCTTAAGTGCCCTGACATCTCAATTGATTTCTTTGGGAATTGGTATGAAGGCTGCACCTCTGCCATGTTTATGTAACGGTTTTGTTGTTGGCTTTTTTCTATAAACTGTGAAAACTACAGAACAGGTAAAAATATTTTGTGTGTTGATAGCTATGAATTGCACTAGATATGTCACTAACTGCTGAATCTTAATGTATAATGGATTTTATCATTCATTTAGGTCAAATACATATTTTCTGACAAAACGGGTACCCTGACCTGCAACATCATGCAATTTAAGAAGTGTACTGTAGCAGGAATTGCGTATGGGTAGGTATTTTTATATACTTCTTCATCTGTGTGCCTCTGCCTGTCCATATGCACCCATGCATTAATACTGCAGTTAAAATAGACTTACAACTGGCAACATCTACAGCTCAGTCAGCTTTTTGTGACTATGAAATGTTAGTTACAAGAGACAGGATCATTTCTGTCAAGACATCTCTTTTTGCAAAGAGGAACAAAAATTAAGCTGAGATACCAGAGGCTTTCTGCTGTAAGTCAACTTCAATATGCATGTTTTTGCCATCATTTACCCTGTGTAATCTTGTTACAAAATAAAAGCCTGAGAGAGACTTGAAAAAACTTGTTTTCTTATAGTTTATAAAGTCTCAATAGAAACACCATATTTTTGAAATTTTCTTTGCAATCTAGGCACTAGCAAAATAGTTGGGAAAATGGGGTTTTTTTTGTAATTTTCTTTTATTAACTAACTAATTCTTTTAATACATGATCCAATTTTTTAGCATTTGTGATTCTTTCTCCTCTCCTTGTTCTATTTTTCCCTTGCTTCTTGTGCAGCCATTGCCCTGAGCCTGAGGATTATAGTGTTCCTTCAGATGATTGGTAAGCTATAAAAGTCATTTAGCTTCTGCTGTTTCTTGGAGATTCAGATTTAAAAACACTGAGCAATATTTTTAAAAATTGAGCTAAATGTGAGAATAGTACTCAGAAATTATTTCAGCACCGAATTCATGCAGACTGACCATCTTACACAAATTTAGGCCATCCAAATTCTATGGCATTAGATTATATGCTCTGGAATAGAATCTCTAATAGGGTCCCTGAAATATAGTGCAGTCATTTTACTGACAGTCCTGCTACAATTCAAAATTACTTGTGGGAGAGAAGGTTTTGTCTTTTATTATATATTTGGTACTATGGTGACTTTAATCACACTTTTCTACTGATAGCAATGTGTTAGTAATAATCAATAATATGTTTAGAAAAATAAATCTGTATTTGAGAGTGAAAAGTATCTGATGTTATTTTTGCTATTTTACTTCCTACAGATAGTTTTAGAATATTAGGACTACATAATTCTTAACTAGAACTGAGATCAGAGCACCCAAATACACTTGGGACTAACATTGACGTCTTGACGAGGACCTCATGAAAGATAAAGTCCTGGTTTCCTTTCTGCTGTCATCTACATGATGCCTTGTACTTCTTCATTATACTTTCTTAAACTAAATATTTGCAATACCATTCAAAGTAAGCTCAGATACATCAGAGAAAAAAAGTCATTTACAGCCTTTACATTATCATTATTTTATTTGTTGAAAGTGACAACAAGGCAATGCCACACAAAATTGGAATGTGTTGTCATCTTTTGTTGAAAACATTTGAAGGAAAAAAACTTCCCTAGATTAGAAGTAATAATCCTTTGTTTAGATAGAAAAAAACTCCCAAACCCTGGAAAATTCATCCCACAACACCTAAAATATAGTACACATGCATACCCCAAATTCTTACCTGACCTGAATGCCATCATTTGATGTCAAAGGAAAATGTTTCTTAGAGATGCACAAGTGTGCTTAACTGCATACAAGTGGTTTCATTAAAGCAGTGCAGTGCTTACATGAAATTAAGCATCCTTCCTTATAAGCTGTTAATGAAAAAAGGCTAGTTTTGACTAACACACTGTACTAGTTTGAAATCAAACCAGTGGGAGATCGCAAGTCAGAATTATAATTTAATGGGAGAAAATTAAAAGAAATAAATAAATGCAGNAGGCAAGGAAAACACTGCTCCACCTGGTTCCAACAGCTCACAGAGATGGTAACAGAATATACTTCAACCCAGGACACACACATAAAAATCATTTTGAGCACATCTGAAATGGATAAACTGATATCCAAAAGAACCAACCCAAACCTTTTATATTCAAAGAATATATTACAAATACTTACAAAATGCAATACTTGAAATTTCTTGGTGTGTAAATCAGTTGCAATTAAAAAAATCTGTTTGTGACAGTAACTTTTCTACCCCTAACATGACTAATATACTAAATTCAAAATCTTTTGTATCTTTTTTTTATTATTACTATTAGAAAGAATTGTT
The DNA here is from genome assembly GCA_013400515.1 of Erpornis zantholeuca. NCBI lineage: Eukaryota > Metazoa > Chordata > Aves > Passeriformes > Timaliidae > Erpornis > Erpornis zantholeuca. The sequence goes on along the minus strand of VZTN01022309.1, from coordinate 2,936 downwards.
TTTTACTTTGTTACAACATATACATGCAAATATTTTTCCTTAGTTTAGCACTGAGAATATGGAAAATTTACATCAGGAAGCTTTAAGCAAACAAAGCTTAAAGCTTAGACTCTTAACAGATATAATGTCTCTGAAGATGTTAATATTTGGCCCTTCAACATCTATTTGCTTTGCATTTAAAAATAAGCCTTTGTGAAGGAGAATTATTGAAATTTTTCACTTTAATTATTGTTAGAAAAAGTAGTCCTTGCATGGCTGTACAGACGAGGTTCTGAATTTTATATTCCTCTATGCAGTTACTGCAGGATTAAAACAGCTCACTTTTGGTTTTCATTGAGAATCTTTAGACTGCCTTTGATGTGTATGGTTTATTCTTCAACTTAAATCACCAAATGTATTTATTCTTTTGTAAGTTTATGTAATCCAAAGCAAGACCCAGCTTGCTTCAGCTGGATTCACCTTTCAGCATTGTTTTGTTTCATTCAAATTCAAAGTCATCTAGATACTCAGCTGTTGTATTAAGACTGTAGCTGTAGTCAGCTGCAGTAACAAATCTTCTTAGAAGTATCTACATTTTTGAGCTTTTACATTCAGCCAGAATATTTGTGCAGTCTGGGAGATGTTAGTGTATGACTTTTATTTCTCCAGAACCATCTCCTCCTTGCATTTCTTTAGTCCATACTTCACCATTGTTGCTGTCTCTTCTTTATCTTTCAATTAAATATGTTCCTTTTTGATCATAAGTAATAGAAAGCAAGCCCTCTACATGTCTTCTCTGATGTCTAAACTCAATTTTTTACCTCTTTCAGATAATAGATTTGCTTTCCTGCAAGCACTTAGAAATGTATCCCAGAACTGCTAATTTCCTGATGAAATTGGATCTCTTTAGGCATATATTTTTTTGTGTCCCTTCTATAAACTCATTCTAGAGATCAGAAGACAAGATACCTCAGTCTTTCATTGGGGATATATTTTTACTTCATTCTTCATTACCTGAATTCAGCAGAGAGACTTTTCTGGATTTAAGTGTATTTATATAAACCAAGGTTTCCTTAAATAACCTTTGGAAATGAGAAGGAAGTACCTTTTCAATTCTTTTTTTCACGGTACATGATTGCAGCCTTTATTGTAGCAGCTATAGCCCAAAACTTGTGTTTGGATGATTTGTACATAAACTGTTAAAATCATGCTAAGAATGATCTCTTTTTTTACTTAATTATTTCTAGGCAAGGCCCACAAAATGGAGAAGAAAAAACATTTAGCGACGTATCATTACTGGAGAATCTTCAAAACAACCATGTAAGTTATATAGAAACAATTACCATCATTTTGTGAGATGATATCATTGCTTCCAGTAATTCAAAAGATTATGTCCTTTGAGGGAAAATAAATAAATTGTGTATTTATACAAAATCAGCATGACCTCATTAATACTTTTGTAATTGTTGCTGATATATGTTATTAGATCCAACCCCTTTTTTTCTCCCCTCCTTTTTTTTCTTGATACTATGATTCAGATGTTACCCGTTTGAAGTAGTCATGTGTTTGTCATTCTCTGGGTGTTTTACTGGTACTCCTGTGGTTAAGATGATGTCATGACATCCATTAAAGCTTTGAGGATTAGCCAAGTTGTTTTACATCGCGACATTACTTACCTGTGCTGGGACAGGAGTCAGGAGTTCACCGTATGCCTTGGGTTTGTGTGCATGCTCCTGTGAGGTTAGATCTTCAGTTCCGATGATGAAATGAAAGAGGCACTTTGGAGGATGTTATTTGCCCCAAAGAGAAAATACATTTCTCAGGAAATTAACAAATTAGTTTATGATCAGCACCATCATTACCACTTTCTGGTTTTTGTTTGCACAAGAGATGTTTTTACCTAGTTGAAGCCAACACCTACTTTAAACAGTGTAACTGTTAGTTCTCTTTTTGAAGAGTGTAAGTAAATTGCTCTCTTGTTTTCTTAAATTTTGTCTTTCCAGGAGGCTAGTTCCAGTTTAAGTGACAGACAGTGAAGCATCTTCTTCTTACAAATGGGGCAGTCTTTAATGGTAGACATCTGAGAGCCATTCTCAAATGTGTCTAAAGCAGAGGGGACTCTTACACTTACCTGCACAGGCCATTTATATTTACAGTACTAGTAACAGGGAGAGTAGCATAGTTTGAAAGAGGCATCAACTATTACTGCTGTTGTCAAAGTGTCCTTGGTGTGCAAGTGTTGAACCTTCACAGTTTTCAGGTAGAAATGTAGTATTAAATATATATATAATATGAGCATGCAAACTATAAAAATGTGTTTGTATGCATGTTAAAAATTCAGATACACATTCAAAGGGAGGTTTCACTGCTGTATTTTAAATGTCTTCTGAAGTGCTTTGGAAAAAGATTTGTAATTCAACCTTCTGAATACATCTTAGAGGATCTGGGGGCTCTCAGTGGAAGAGAACAGGAACCTGCTCCCATTAGTGTTTCTGCACTATAGAATTAAACTAGGTTTTCAAAGATTATTGTATTTTATAGAGTAATTGTTAGTCCACTACAAATCTGAAAGACCATAAATATGCTACAAGAAACCCTCAGTCGAGGTGGCAGCTGCTTTGAACTCACTTATAGAGAATGCTGGGGTTTGTTTTAAACAACCATTCAGGAGTCAGTTCATTCATTTTGCAAATGACAGCTGTAGTAATAAAGTTCTTACCTGTGTTTGTCAAGTCCAATCAACTTTTTTGCTTATATTTTTATTTTCCCCTCTTTTGGTTAAATAATTTTAAATTGCTTCAGCTTTTTACACTTTGAAGTGCCTGATATGTTCATTGAAATGTCTTCTTGAAAAGCTGTATGGTCTTGCAACATTTTCTATGTGATTTTTGTTTGCTACATCTTTCTAAAGGTTCTTAAAAAACATTGTCAAACACAGTATTAGACAAAAGTAAAAG
>VZTN01022308.1:5107-24882 GCA_013400515.1 Erpornis zantholeuca | reverse complement strand
ATCTTAAAAATGTCCAGTGTTGGGGAATACGTTCTTTCCCTGGGGAAATTAATCCAATGGATAATTGTTCACATTGTGAAAAATTTTACTCTGTGTCCAATAGAAATGCCCCCAGAAGTAACTTGTACCCATTACCCCTCATCTTTTCTGTGTGAATCCTTGTGACAAAGGAGTCTCCATCTTCTTTGTAGCCACACTTTAAGCACTCAAACATAGTAATAAGGTCTCCCCTAAGCCTTCTTTTCCCCAGGCTGAACAAACCCAGCTCTCAGCCTTTCCTCAAATGGTCAGCTTCCCAGTTCTTTAATCATCTTTCTGGCCCTTCTCTGGACCCTGTCCAGCCTCTCTACATCTTTTTTTTTCGTCCATCAGGGACCAAAATGGAGCACAGTATTCCAGAGGTGGCCTGACAAACACTGAGCGGAGTGAGATAATGACTTCTTTAATCTCTGCTGGTGATGCCTTTTTGATGGAACCCAACATCTTTTGGTCTTTCTTTGCCGCAACAGAACACTGTTCACTCCTGTTGAGCTTGTTGTCCACCAGGACCCTAGGCNTTGCTCCAGATTCCCTGGGACAAACTCAGGATCCTTGTGCTAGAAGTATGTTGTAAAGACAGAGTGTTGCAAGGAAAGGATTCATGTCAGTTACCTGATGAATGACTAGCCCTAGATCCCACTGTTGTGCTTAGGGGTTTATATCTGGTGGATGTAATCCTCTCTGCTCAGTTCCTTGTACAGGGCTTGGAGCAGACAGTGAGGTTCTATGGGTTTTACCTCTGGTTCTGAACACAATTCTTAGATTTGATCTTGCCTTGCTGAATTAGTCAAAAGGCAGACAGCACCCCATCCAGATGTATCTTAAAAATGTCCAGTGTTGGGGAATACGTTCTTTCCCTGGGGAAATTAATCCAATGGATAATTGTTCACATTGTGAAAAATTTTACTCTGTGTCCAATAGAAATGCCCCCAGAAGTAACTTGTACCCATTACCCCTCATCTTTTCTGTGTGAATCCTTGTGACAAAGGAGTCTCCATCTTCTTTGTAGCCACACTTTAAGCACTCAAACATAGTAATAAGGTCTCCCCTAAGCCTTCTTTTCCCCAGGCTGAACAAACCCAGCTCTCAGCCTTTCCTCAAATGGTCAGCTTCCCAGTTCTTTAATCATCTTTCTGGCCCTTCTCTGGACCCTGTCCAGCCTCTCTACATCTTTTTTTTTCGTCCATCAGGGACCAAAATGGAGCACAGTATTCCAGAGGTGGCCTGACAAACACTGAGCGGAGTGAGATAATGACTTCTTTAATCTCTGCTGGTGATGCCTTTTTGATGGAACCCAACATCTTTTGGTCTTTCTTTGCCGCAACAGAACACTGTTCACTCCTGTTGAGCTTGTTGTCCACCAGGACCCTAGGCCCCTTTTCTACAGAGCTATTCCCCAGAGGGGTAAATCCCAGTTTGTGCTGTGCTCCTGGACTGTGTTTTCCCTAGGGCAATGCCTTATATTTGTTTTTGCTGAAATAAACCATAAGCTGTTTTCCACTTCTTCACATAGAGTTCTAAATGGGCTAATCTCCATATCATTTTTTCTGTTTCCAGAAGTGCTATAACCTGCCACCTGGTGTAGATAGTTGATAAAAAATCAACTTTTAAGCATTTCCTGTTCAGTAGGTGATACCAGTTTATAAAGCCTGAAAGCAAATTTTGGCTTTGTTACATACTTTAAAATTAAGATCCATTGTCTTGGTTTGTTTCTGACATGTACTGAGAATTATCTCAACTTCTTATTTTAGTGTTTAACAAAGATGCATTGGTTGTTGTGCATTATTTTGTCTTAGAGTAAAATAGATTTAATAATGGATCTGACTACAACAGCAGCCTTTGACACAGGTTAGTCAGTACGTCTGAAGTAAGTATTTTAAATGGAGAAAAAAAAAGCAAAAAACCAAAGGATTTGAAGCTTATCTTCAGCTTTTTTGGTGTGATCCTGCAGCAGTTCTCACTTCTCTCATTTGACAGCACTGGTATAAATGATGAATCTCTTAATTTTAGAGTTGTCAAGAAAGGTCTCCATTTTCTTAGTTTCCTTTTTCTTTTTTCTTCATCACATCAAAAATAGCAGGAGACACTCTGATCTAGCATGGACACTCTTTCTGTCACTCTTTCAGGTAGAGCTGATGATCTAGGGCTGTGAATACAGCTGTTTGGGAAGGAAGGCTTATGCAGGGGCTAGGGCTGTCCTATGGCTTTAGTTCCCTGCTCTTGGATAGGTTGCACAGGTGCAGATCTTCAGTATTACCTGAGCACCTGTCTTTGATGGAGAAAAACAGTTAACCCCAATGGCAGTCACATGCCTGAACACCTTCTGGATGACCTAGTTCCTGTACACATGACTCTTCTATTAGGTGGGTGAACTATTCTGCCCTATCTCCCTGCACTGATGAGCACCGGATGTGTGCCAGACCTTTGTGAGGAGACCTTTTAAAAAATAGGATCAGAGGTCTAATAAACAGCCATTTCAACAGTGTCACTCTTTTCACTGTATCTGAAGATGAATAATAACATAATAAAGTATGTTAGCTCTGAAAGACTGAGACCACAGTCAGGGGAAATGTGTATGCTCTTATTTCCATTTTTCTTAGATAATTCCACAATGGTTCTCTGAAATAGTCTTTAGAGCTTCAGTTTGATTAGATTTATGTTTTTACATGTGTTTTTTTATTTCTAAGAAGGCTGCAGATTAACAATTCTGGTCTTACTTATCATTACCAGAATATGTTTTCTGTCCTCTGCAAACGCTGTGATGCACAAACCATCCACAGCAATGCAAATATCTCCACTGCAATTACTCAAACCCTCTTACCCCTATGGTGAATTAAATATTTACTGTGTTCAGTTGTCAGTCTTAAAATTGTTACAGCTCTCCCACTCTGCTCCTGAAGACAGAAGTGTCTGACATTAGTAACAAACCAGTGTTAATCTACCACTGTAGTACTTACTAGCACTCTCCTTGATATTTATTAGTACTTGCCTTGAGTTGGAGATAGATTTGTGGGTGCAGATCTGCCCTTAAGCTGACATGGCTTGCTGGTTAATACTGCAGGACAGCCTAGGGGTACAGAGACTCCAGTGTAGTCTCTGTTGTGTGCTCAGCATCTGCTCTTATTCACCAGATCAGTGTGATCTAGCAGGCTCATTACCTTGTCATGACAGGGAAAATGTTCAGAGCGTTGACTTCTTTTTACCCTACCTTTGTTCCATGAAAGTGGAAAGTGGGAAATGTGTCAAGAAAAGAACAAGTTGACACCAAGTTTTTAAAATAAAATCAAGTAACAGAATTTTCTTGAGATTTTGACAAATCTGCCAGCCTTGCATAAAACTGTCAGTTTCTTAGAGTATACCTCAGTAATGATACTAGATGAATAAAATGAGAATAAATTGCAGAGCCCTAGCAATCCAACCAGAGGCTTAGTCAGTAAGGAATTTAGATTTTTGCTTTAGCAATAAAGGTTTGGCTGTCAAAAGACCTTTCTCTCTTTTGTCAAAGCTTGTTAGTGTTCAACTGACTGAAGATAACTGAAACTAGTCATCGACCATTCTCCCTGAAAAATCATGCTCCAACACCTTGACACACTGAATACTGAGTATCACTGTTACCTGTGAGAATAAAATACCTGGAAAACTCTTCTTTAAAAAGCGATCGACCCTTTTACCTTTACCTTTAAAAATATTGGCATGATGTAAGGCATCTGACTTGAGATATATTCCATGTCACCAGCAAGCTATTTGCTCCTGTGTTAGAACAGCTGGGGAGAATTAGGTCTCCTTGTCCTAGGTGAGGTCAGTCCAACTGAAGTCCAGGTACAGGTCAGACCAGTCTACTGATACCGTTTACAAAAGGAAACACTTGTCTTAATGTTGGCAGAAACGTGTGGCTTTGCAAAGACCCATTTTTAGAAATAGCTTTGATTCCCCCTCTTGATACTTAGCAACACGATGGCAACCCATAACTACCAGTTGCAGCCACTGACAGGTGTCTGACAAAGCTCTTTGTGACAAAAAGCAGCAAGAGGATCCAACAGCTCAGAGAGCAATGATTCAGTGCTTGTCAACAGCCTCCTGCAGAGTAGAAACTAAGGTGAACTCAAGAGAAGTTAGAGACTTTGACAGGTGATGTAGGTGCCATGGCAATTTCACAGGCAGCAAACCTCTTAATCCTCGGCTGAATTTGGGAAGGGATTTCCTAAAAGCTCTTCCCACCCCATCTGCTCCAGCACACAACAGCAGAGCAGCACTGCCTGACTTCCCTCCAACAGCACCGCCGAGCAAACCAATCGACAGAAGGGAAAATCAGCCCTGGGCAGTGGCCCTGAGCAGTCATCCCCAGAGACTCCAAAAGACGGCTTAGGCCTTTAAACTCTGAAGAGAAACACACTACTGACTGCTGAGGCATAGCAGGCAGCACAGTGGCTACTACCACATGAGAGACATGATTTCACCTCAGAGAAGGCAAGTTAAAAACACCTGGGGGTGGCAACCCAGCTCTTCTCACAGGTAGCCAGTTGGGTAGCCAAGCTCCTGAAAAAACCAGCTGGGAGCACAGCATACCCAGCCAGCATCTCATGGGATGCACAATCTGGTTCTGCTTCAGTGATAGGTTTTGCTTCCTCTGGGGCAGATTGTTGCTTTCAACATCTTTCAACCCAGTGGCACCCACCAAACCTGAAGTAACCCTTACACCTGGCAGCATTGCCCAAATCCAGGAACAAATGCAGATGCACCTGACACATGGGAGCACCCCCCAAACCTGGCAACACCGACCTGATGCCCACAGCAACACTCACAAACCCTGAAGTTCACCCCAAAGTAGCAGCAACCACCATACCCAGGCACATCCCCAAAACTTGTTAGCAACCTCCAAACCCACAAATACCCTCAAGCCCAGGGATACATCTTAAATCTGCCAACAGCACCACTGGTTCAGAGAGCTGCCAGATACACCCCTGAACTGGGCACCTTTTCTCAGGCCAGGCAGACCCCCAGAAACTGGCAGCACGGCATGGCCCCGGCAGGGTGCAGCAATCCCAAGCCCAGCGGGCTCTTGCCAGGCCATGGCATCTGGGGCAGCCTCTAGACCAGGCCCCCCAGCTTGGCCAGGAAAGGAATGATGGCTGGAGCAGGAAGCCTGGGTTGGTCCAGGTCTGGTGGCAACCTCACCACCAGGCTGGCTGTGCCCTTGTCCCTTCTGGGGACTTCCCAGCGCACTGGGGCCTAGCCAGGCATCCTGGACTAGGCAGAGACCAAGGATGCAGATGGAACTCAGGAGTGTGAACATCCCCTGGGGACAAAGGTCTGCTCTAGGGGAACACTGACAGAAGCCATTCAGAGCCAGCAAGGCTTGAAGCACACAGCCATTGCTCTGGGCGGCTCTATATATTATGGAGAGGCAACATGGAGGTTCTAGGGTGTTGGCTTCTCCTTCTTCTCCTTCTTCTCCTTCTTCTCCTTCTTCTCCTTCTTCTCCTTCTTCTCCTTCTTCTCCTTCTTCTTTCTTCTCCTTCTCTTCCTTTCGTCTCTGACACAAGTTCCTGTGGTGTGTTGGTTGGTGGAGGGAATTTAGGGTGGAAGGGACATGTCAATGAAATTGATATTCATTGGTGTTGGGAACAAAATAAGATACATAAAATTTCTTAACTGGGTGATAGTATATATAAAAGCTACCTGCTTGGGTAGCCATTGACTTTCTCCACTTGTGTTCTTGGAGGGCACAGGACAGCCTGTGCCTCTGAGGCTTTGATAAGAAAAGATAAACAAACCTTGAAAAAAGCAGAAAGAGGCTTTGTTTCATCTTTTCGGGACATAGGGCACTGAAATAAGGAAGAAAGCAGAGCCAGAGGCCATCAGAGTCTCCAGCACCCTGATAGTCCGGTCTGGGCCCTCATGACAAGAAGGACATTGAGGTGCTGGGCCAGGTCCAGAGAAGGGCAACATAGCTGGCAAAGGGTCTGGAGCATAAGTCTGATGAAGATTGAGGTGGTTCAGCCTTAAAGAAAGGAATATTTCCTTGTTCCTTGGGGGAACTTCTCACTCTGTAAACTGCCTGAAAGGAGTTTGTAACCAGGTGGGGGCTGGTCTCTTCTCCCAGGCAACCAGCAACAGTACAAGAGGAAATGGCCTCAAGTTGTGCCAGGGGAGGTTTACATTGGATATTAGGAAAGATTTCTTCACTGAAAAGGTGTGGAGGCATTGGAACAGAGAAGTGACGGAGTGGCCATTCCTTCAAGTTTTCATCATGTCAGGGACATTATTTAGTGGTGGGCTTGGTAGGGCTAGGTTAACACTTGGGCTCAGGGATCTTCGGGGTGTTTTCCAACCTCTCTGATCCTATGAGGTCTATAGGTTTTATCATGATTATTGTGAATAACAACATTAGTAGTGCTTGCTCAAGTTTCTTTCACTAGAAATCTTCCCCTTTTGCTTTGGGTAGGTGTATTTTGCTTGTTATCCACTTCTCCCCTTAGTCTGTCATCTAACAGTTTACTGTGCAAGTATTTTTTTAAAACTTAGTATTTTATCAAAAAGTTGGAAGAAAGGATATATTAGAGATCATGAATCCCTCTACAAGAGAGAAAATTGACAGAGAGATGGGTTTATAAGCTTAAAAAAGGCAGAGTAGTGCCTTTTGGGGCATTTTGGGAAAGACAACTGAAGTCCTTTGGGTGTTATTAATGCAACTAAGTACTTCATTGCACTAGAAGAGGACATGCACATGCAAGTCTTGCTGAGGACTTTCAAAAGTGATCACACTGTTTGGGTATGATGGAAGTGTGTTGATGGTGCCTAAATGAAGGCATCTGCAGTGTCTGGTCACTCTTCAGCTTTTCTCACCAACTTGTAGTTCTCAGCAGACTTGCCTGAACATATGAAGGGTTGTAGGGAAAGACTGATTCAATAATCTATCTTCAAGCCCAGTTTTGAGCTTAACTGGGCACATTGGTCTTACACCTGAAGTCTTACAAGCCTCAGCAAGGCTATTTCCTTAGATACATGAATCCTCATCTCACTGAGTGATTTTGTCTTCAATTTGATTTTGTGTGATTTTGTCTTTTCTGATTTGGGTGCTGTGACTAGCTCATATTAACATTTAAAGATTCCTGAAGATACCTCCTCTTACATTTTAAACTGGAAAAGCATGTACAACCTAAGAGTGCATTTAGGATGCAGGATGAGCTCTAGAATCATTGAACAGGATGTTACTGAAGAATACAATACTGTGGGCAGTCTTCTGTCTGTAGAACCTCTGCTCCAAGAGTATTTGCTTACTCCAAAGCAGTCTCCACCTTGCCTTGTATTCTTACAAGCAGCCATGAGGCCTCTGCCTTCTGACAACTGACAACTCCCTTCACTAGTTAGTAGAAATTAGTTTCTTTCTTTTCTGCTTAAAAACTGTAAAGTTCCTGACTAGTGCTACCAGTGCCCTAGGTGGAAAAACAGCCTGAGCAAACAGAATAATTCAGAAAACTGAATCAGAGCTTGGTCCTTTCTCTCACATGGCTTGACTAAGTGAATCCTTATACATCCAGTTAGTATCCAGGAATTATTCATGATTTTACTAGATTGTGTGTACAGTTCCAGAAGTCAAGGGAGAGGGAGGGTGTGTCAGGTACCTTACAACTTTTAGTCAGAAAATAAACTAATTTTTTAAAGATTTGAATATTTTGCCACTATCCAAGCAGCTGTTACAGTAACTTGAATTCAGGTTTTCACATTTCTTGTCCAAAAAATTAGGAAGGATATAGGAAAATCTGTGAGCTTTTTTACTAAGATGTGTTTCATTTTCTAGCTAGCATGTAGAATTTTAGCTCAAATATAATTTCAAATGTGTATGACCTAATATAATATTAGGATTCTCCCCTATGCGCTATCCTCTCCGTTTTAGATATTTCTTTATAGGATCATTGTCTTTTTTCAGGGAAAAGGATGACTTCATATATTTTGTGTCGGTGACACCCATCCCAGGAGCATGCAAGCTGCACTTTTGTTTTATTAATTAACATACTATCAGTAAAATACTCTAAAGATGGTAAGCATCCTCACCTTGCTAATGTAATTACTGCTTTTCATACCAACTATGTTCCTAAAAAAAGTAATATGGATATGAATGGTCATATCCAGGTGATAACAGGCTGGAGTCTCACAACATTTTGATGGCTTGGAAATTTCAAGTTACAAAAGCACTGTTAGTTTGCAGTTTGAAACAGCCTACAGGGCCAAATGCACCATAAAAATACAAACATGAGGACATTCTGATGAAGTTAAGGAAATTGTGTGTATGCATATGCATGTATGACAGCATACTGCACAACAGGGCAAAAAGGATTAAATGCTTTTGGGGAGACTGGGTCGCATATTTGTATTTTTGCAACGTTTAATTTTTTATGGACTCTCTACACCTAAGAGCATTTATCCCACCTCTCTCTTGCCTTTCTGTTACTTCTTTCCACTGCCTTTCTGTCTGTCATGCATTGCTCCACGACAAAACACTGATGGAGAGCTGGTCAAATACTGCAAAGCTATATCCTCACAACTTTACAGGCAGCCCTGACAGGGCTTGCAATTAGGTGAGAGTTCCTGAACTTGAGTGATGACAGTGTGATTTCATAGACCAGGTTAAAGTGGCTAGGAACATCCGGAAAGATACTGCACTGCTAACATTTCAAATAGGTGCCTGGTGTCTTTGAATCTAAGCTTAGATCTGTTATGAATGTACAAATATATCTGTGTTTCTCTGAGAAAGCAATAAATAGAATTGTACTTTACCATGGGTTTACTGGCTGTAAGCCAAACCAAGGGAGCAGAGACAGGCATTGAGGCATGTATCTTCATACCCTCCTGCACTGACCTCAGAGTTTACCCCAGCTTCGCATAATTTCTTCTTGATGCAGCAAACTATTTTTTATACTGTTACTGTATGTCACCCCTGAAGCTCAATCCTAAATCCAAATGGTTAATTATATGAAAAGGCCTATTAACTTAAGTAAGAGGACTACTCATGCACAGAAATCTGTGCAGTTCTGGGTCAGGTGCTAAAAAAGGAAAGCTGATCATGTTGTTTTGAAAGGCCAAGACTATAAAAGGTCTCCATATAAGTTTAAATTAATTCTCCGAGGGAAGCAAACTAGCAGTTTGAATTTCTGTGTTATATTCATTGTCTGCAACTGACTGGGATCTGTCCAGAGAGTAGAATTCTGTTTTTTCATTGTGAAAAGATTCCTGCTTTCAGTGAAATCCTCCATCATTTCCCTTTTTCACCAGTATGAGATTCCTTATTCACAAGGGTTGTGAGTTTTAATGAACGTTATTTTTTGTTCTGTCTCAGCCTGTCAGCGAAGTTTAGTAAACCTTGTGCCTTGTGACAAATGCATTCACCAGCTGGATGGAGCATATTTGCAGTGTGCTCTCTTTGGAGATGCTGTCTCTGTGAATTACTGTGGTGCAGAGCAAAAACATCTGGCATTCCCTTATGAGGAAAGGCAAGCATGGATCCCTTATTGCTGGCTAGTCCTAGCAGGGCTCAACATTTGGCTTCATCAGAAAGAGGAGCTAGGGAAGAACAGCATGAATCATGCCTTCACCATGTGTGCAGAGATACATGAACTTCAGGGCAAGGAGGCAACTGTCCCTTCACTTCTCTTCCACACCTTCCCTGCCTGAATACACCACTGACTTCCTTGTGACATGGCATCATTCCAAGTTTGCATTCTTCTTGCATGGAAAAAAAGCTCTATAGTGCACTCATCAGGAACTTCTTTGCATCTAGAAATTGCAAGGTGGCGATGCAAAGGGTAGGCTCTTTTGAACATGTGCTATTGACCAGACACAACACAGCCATAAATTCATGCTCAAGATGTAATTTAGGACTTGAACTGCTCCCCTCTGGCAGTCATTTGGAATCACCATGGCAACTGTTCCACTGGGAACAGCATGGGTACACTGGAAAATACTGAAATATTGAAAATAATTTTGGGATGGAAATCTCATTTGGAAATGAGGTCTTGTGTGAGACAATTGACTCGCTCTTTGATAAAATGCTAGAGGATGCTCCCACTCCATAGAGGTCCAGTTCCTGGGACCAACAAGTTTGTGAAAAAGCTGAGAGCTACACGTAGAATTTGAAAAAAGCTCTGGAGTTTCAAAAACCCCATCTTTCTAAAGTTGTTCAGTTGAACAGAATAATACTTTTGTACCTACTCAATGTGCATACACTAAGGACCCTCAAACTGAATATAAAGTCATAGCAAGGACAAACACATTGTCTTCCTGGGAGGAGATAAGGGAAGTTCCATTGAATGGTGATGTGCTATTTGATGACCCTCACAATACTGGCACAGCAGCTGCCCAGTGGAGAAAGTTGCTACAAACAGGGAGAGAGGCTCTGATAGTAAGAAATTACAGGTCATGTGAAGTACATTAAAAAAAAAGTACAAAATACATTTAGTTGAGATTTCCTTTGTTGTTGCTTTACTCTGTAAAGCTAATTGTAAAGACCAATAGGCAGAAAACCCTGCTACTATTGAGATCACACAGATTTCTAAGCTACTAAGTTTCTTTAACACTCCTGGTTTCCATCATGGTTTACACATGTATTAGATCCAAAGATTTTAATCCAATGTGCTTATTTCTGAGAAGCTATTGCATTTCTAAGTGAATAACCTTTTTCAAGCTTTGCCTTTCTTCCTTGTAATATTGTCTGATGGATGCTGGAAGCAGAGGAATTACAGTGCTTCCAGATTACTGCTCTACTTTAAAGGGGGTGGTGTGGCCCAGTGGGCTGGAACACAAGAGATGGATTCTCTACCAGGTAACCTTGGGTGGCTGGTTTCACACCTGTAAGCATCAGCTAACTGTAGCTGAAAAACAGAAGGGGAAAGGGAAGCTGATGGCACACTGCTTTGCAAGTGCTTGAGTCACAAGTAAAAAGCTGTGACACGAGGAAAAAGCTCTGTCTAAGAAGCAAGATTGACCTTCAGCTTCTGAAGCAGGCTTATTTTGGGATGTGATTCAATTCTGCCATCTCTCTGTCATTTTGTAGCTAAAAACATGTGTATTCGATCTGAACACATTCATGCTGATCTGACTGTTCAAGATGTTTTTCAAGGTTAATGGTTAAATAGCTAAAAATACAAATGAGGACATTCACAGGGGTTGTTAGAACAACTGCAAAATTTTATTTTCTTTGTAAGGCTACCTGTTCTTCTTCGTCATCATAATCTTAAAGCACAAGAGGGTCTTCCTCCTGTGAATTACAGTTATTAGAGAAGAAAAGTATTTTAATGAACATTATCAGTCTAAACTTTTGCAACAGCTCTTTGAAGACAGAAGCAAATAATCGGAATTGTCTTGCAATTGCAGATGCAAAAGCCATGAAGAAATAGTCAGTGAAAGTGTATTAGCAGTGAAAGTCTATTTCAGTATAAATGCAAAATGTTAAAAGAATCTGTTCTTTAATATATTTTTGAGGCTGAAATGAACATGGAATCTCTTTAATTCTTGTGGATGAACCAGAAATATTTGGATGCTAGTGTAAGGCTGTTTCAGAGCCTCAGAAGCAATCAGACTATGAGCTGGGTGTTGTGTTCTCTAAAGAAAAAACATTTAATTGCTCCCAGAGCTGATGTGAGTCATTGTTTGTTTTCTGTTAGAGCAACACCTCGGTCCTCAGCAGGGACTCTGAATATGAGTTAGTTCCATTGTATTTTTGTCCAGTTGTCTGCCTGCTGCCCAGATTTCTAACAGGAATTATCTGTCTCAAAGTACTTGAAGCCTTACTAGGCGAGACAGCAAAGCCCCAGAAGTATAGGCAAGGAGAAGTGATTTGAGTAGCCAATTCCACTTAACAGCTAGGAGCAGATACTCTGAGTCCTAGAGATCTTTCCTACCTGTCAAAACATTTCTGGCTATTCAGAATAATGATGCCAAGGAATCAGAAGAGGGATAAAATGTTGTGCTTTAGGATAATTATGGTGGTGTTTATGATACTCTAATGGCTTATTTGGGTTTTAGACAAAATTTTCTC
Organism: Erpornis zantholeuca; assembly: GCA_013400515.1. Taxonomy (NCBI): domain Eukaryota; kingdom Metazoa; phylum Chordata; class Aves; order Passeriformes; family Timaliidae; genus Erpornis; species Erpornis zantholeuca. Next base: position 12,809 of record VZTN01022308.1, on the reverse strand, counting down.
AAAATTGTTATACTTTATATTAAAGCCTAGAGGTATAATGTGATTCTTTACAATACTTATAAAAATATTTCTTCTCTGGTGGGTGGTTTTCCACATGATACAACATGGAACTTCTATTAATAATCATAAAAACCAGAATCAACAACATCAAGTGCTAATCAGTTCTCCACATTTAGGGTGCTGCAGTCTGCGTGTGTGTTTCTCCCTTAAGTACGGCACAATGTAGAAGAATAAGGCAGTATCCATTAAAATAGTGTTCATATTTTTTGATGCTTCAGTTTGCTGAAATCTCCAGAAAACAGCTAGAGCAACTAGATGCACGTATGTCAGATGGCTTGAAACATTTTAGTGCATGTTGTAAGGACAATTCTGTTGCACCTGTCAGCATCCATGGGATTTTTCAATACTTTCAATATTTTCTTTCTCTACAGCACTAAAGGTGCTTTGAGACATGAAAGATTTCTGTATAATATGGGACCTGGGTGAAGTAAATTTGTGAACTATTATGAACTGGCAGTTCAGACTGGAAGTTAAGAGATGTAGCATTACTGAACTTATCCTGTGCTTTCATAATGCATGGTTACCTGACCTCTCTTCCTCTAAGACAGACAATTAAATAGAAATTATAATGACTTCTAAAATAAATCCCATAACTACCTACTTGATTTCAAATATTTCAAAATTACTCAGGACTCTGAGCAGGACTGAAAAATTTCCTGCAATTTTGCCTGCAGTTTTGGGAACTTTGGTCCAAATATAATACTTCACATTACTAATGAATACTGCTCAACTTGCCTTACAGGTATCTTTAACTTATGTCATCATAAATACAATATTTCCAAAGAAGGAAATAATTTCACTTTGAGGTTTTGTTTACATCCCCTGCTTGGGGGTTTTTTTATCTCATAAATGAGGAACTGAGTGCTGCTTTTCCTATGGTGAGATCATTTGTCAAGCTTCTGTCCCCCCACTGAGTCTCAGATAATCTGGTTGGATTAAAGCTGCAATGCTACAATGCACTGACCTTCTCATGGCATTGAATCAGTCCTACCTGTAGGTACTGCACCATATAGCAAGTATTCTCAAAACTGCCTTTTTAAACAATTGTCTTTTACATTTCTTGAAGGTTAGTATGATAGGAAAATACAAATATTCCTTCTGCTTACAATATTTCTTGCTACAAGCAACACTCTTCAGCTGACTTTGGTCTTCCCATCTTGCAGATTTTATGACAGAAAAGAAGTGCAGGTTTTGAAGCCTGATATATTGAATTAGTCATTGGTTCATTTTGCCATGCTGTGAGAAGCACAAGCAGAGTCACTGACAGCTGTTCTTCTCAAGTGTTCTGTACTAAAATATGATTGGTGCACATTCAACTTTTGGAGTCTTGGCATCATATGCAATTACAGAAATGGTAATGGAAAAGTTTCAAGAACAGCAATGATGTAGTGCAATAATTCTGATCCATAATAACGATAGGTTTAATAAGGCAAAGTGCTGGATCCTGCCCCCAGGTCACAAAAACCCCATGAAGTGCTAACAGACTGGGTACAGGGTGTCTGGAAATCAGCCTGGCAGAAAAGGACCTGGGGGTGCTGGTCAACAGCAACTGAATATGAGCCAGGAGTGTGCTCAGGTGGCCAAGAAGGCCAATGGCATCCTGGCTGGTATCAGGAACAATGTGGCCAGCAGGGCAGGTATTGTCCCCCTGTGCTTGGCACTGGTGAGGCCATACTTTGAACTTTGTGTCCAGCTCTGTGCCCCTCACTACAGGAAGGACAGTGAGGTGCTGGAGCGTGTCCCAAGAAGGGCAAGGGAGCAATGGAGCTGGGGAAGGGCCTAGAGAGTAAGTTCTGTGAGGAGCATTTGAGGTAGCTTGGGTTGTTTATCTGGAAAAAAGGAAGCTCAGGGGTGACCTTATCATGCTCTACAACTCCCTAAAAAGAGGGTGTAGCCAGTGGGGGTCACAGGCAACCAGTGACAGGATGAGAGGACACAGCCTCAAGCTGCACCAGGGAAGGTTCAGATTGGGCATCAGGAGGAATTTCTTAATGAAAAGCGTAGTCAAGGATGGGAACAGACTGCCCAGGGAAGTCATGGAGTCACCATCCCTGGACGTGTTCAAAAAACAACTAGAAGTAGCATGCAGTGCCCTGATCTAGTCGACAAAATGGTGACCAGTGAAAGGCTGGACTCGATCTTGGAGGTCTTTTCCAATCTAAATGATTCTGTGATAATTTTTCTGTGTGTCCTTTGTAGTTTAGGCCTTTATATTTTCAAAAAGTATATTTTATTAATCTGATGAAAAGAAACACAGTGGTAAATATGGAATAACTATAGCAATAAAAACCAAAACCAGTATTGCCCTAAGTATGAATGTAATTCTGGTACCACTTCTTCAGAAGCTCTCTGGTGCTGTCTAAAAGATAGACACAATTTAATACTTAGAGATCTATAGAAAATTGAAGAAAAGCTGCACTGAAGCTGATCTGTGTCAACAGCAGGGCTTTGAAAATGAAAACTCTCACCACACACCAGACCTGACTGGCATCTACATGAGAAGGAATGGGATAGCAAGCAGTGAAGCACTCATGAAGTGTTGTGGACAGAGCTGCCAAACCTGTCCTGAATTAAAAAACTCTGCCTTAAAACCACCATCTGTTCCTACAAATCTGAATATTTTAGTGAACAGGGCAACAGGGCTGCTAAAAAACCTCCAACAACATCCTTCAGATGCACACTTCATATATTCAGACTAAGCTGTCATCAAATAATAAAACTGATTAAAACAGGAGACAGTGAAAACCAGCTAAAGGAACAAATGGTTGCAAAATAAGTGAGGGCAGCTGTCCTTGATAATGCCAGTGTTCACAAGTGCTTATGAAACCTACAAATAAACATATTTTTACAATAATGTAGACTTGGAAAGTTTTAATGTGATGCCAGATTAGCAGAACTTCATAGTGATGAATGCCTTAGATGTAAAGCTCGGTAAATTAAAGTTTTGCCTACCTAGCACTTGCTCAGCATAAGTATTCCTCTCCTGATACTCAGAATGTCTGTTCCAGATCAGAAGTGTGGTCAACTGAAAAGAGCCCTGTCCTGAGTGAGCCAGATATCAGTTCCACAGTCTGGAGCAAAGTGCAGAGCATTAGAGAGTTAATCTCATATAGGTATTCCTTTTTTCAGTTCAAACCACTGAATAATCCAGATTTGCCGCTTGTGTATACAGTCCTTGAGAAACTGGAGCTGGGAAGTCAAATTCAGTAGGTCATTTGATCCATCACTTTAGAGCTGGAATTAGGTGAGAGGCTTTCCTGTGTGCACATGCTAAGTAATGGTTTGGCTTACAGTAAGAGTACAAAAAAGCTATTTAGCACTAGCTATTTATGTAAGCATTTATTTTACGATGCTCTAGTTGAACTCCTCCAAAGTAGATTAAGTTGAACAGCTCAAAGGATTTTTCTGTGAAATTTGATAACCCACAAAAATAGTTAGGGAAGAATAATGATGGGGCATTAAATTTGCACCTGATCTTATTTGACAGTAAATTCCTTGTGTTGCCAGGTCCCGAGAGCACAGAGCTCATAAGTGGATTGTACACATAAAGTGTGGTGTGGTTGCCGCAAACAAGCAGCCAAAGAGCTTTGAATGCTCAGTGGAGGCATGAAAGGTTATACTGGAGAGCAGCAGAGCTTTTGTTGGCTAATTAAACAACCATGCTGTTACAGAGCAAAACAAATTAAGGAAGGGAAATATAAGACAGAAGCAGGGTTGAAATAGCAATGTCAGCTGGAAAGCTGTTGCACAGAGCATTGACTGATGTGACGTGAACACATGGACTTCAAGATTTAAACGTAGACAAAACCTTGCAGCGTCTAATCTGTTTACAAATGTGACCCTTCAAGGTGCTCACATTTTTAAAAATACATTCCTTACCCATTGTTAAGGAAACTTCCCAGTCTCACCACTCAGGAGACTCTGGCAGTCACAGGCCCCGTGTCAGAGACTGTCACTGTGGGGACCACAGCCCCTTCACACGTGGGGGCTGCGCTGAGCCCACGGCAGCCCTGCTCGAGTCCCTGCTCTCCCCACTCTCACTCAGACTGCCCAGGGCAGACTCTCAGATGTCTCATTCCATGAACAATTTATTCACGGCACAGTAACACAGGAACAGCCCGAGCTGGTGCCTCTGAGGAGGATCCTGAGCAAAGGAACCCCTGGGCTTTTGCACCTCACAATCCAGGTCTCAAGTCTCCCAAACTTCACTCTTCCTCCAGAGCCCTTGGCCCCTGCCATGTCTCCCAGTGCCCACTCCCCTGGCTGGCACCACTGCTCTTCGGGCTCTGGGCTGTGCAAAGGGTCAGCAGTCACGGCCTCTTGTCTCTGTGGCCCTCACCCCCGACTTAATCTGCATCTCAGCTGCACCCTGAACTTCAGCTTGCAAAGCGACCTACCTGCACCAGGGGTATTCCTCAACATTGCCCATGCTGTGGGAGCAGGTACCACCATCTTTTCTCTCCTTGCTACAGCTGTAGCATAAAGCTTGATGTGATGTGCCACACTTACTCTCAAGAGTGGTCTTCTGGGTTGTGTACACGTGTGGAGCGGGCAAGCTGTGTCTGTCAGCTGTCTTGCACAGCACAGGCTCTCTGCAGCATCTTTGTGACTCCTGAGCTTTTGCTGTGTTGGGTAACACATGGTGGTCTGTGAATTTATGTCAGCTCTTACAGGCATCTTACACTTGGTGTTTTGGTGCCACTCTTTGTCTTTACTTGTGGTTTAAAGACATTTTAATCACTCAGTCACAGGATCCATCTTAGAAACAACAATGCTTATTAAGAAGACAGTCCCCAGTATGGTGCTGCTTTGGATGATTTCCCAGGGGAGATTTAGTTTGTTGGCAATGGTGCCCACCACTATGCTTCAGTTACTTGTTTCATAGGCCCACATCTGTCATGCCCTGGAAGTTATGCACTGGGCTGACCAGGAAGCAAAAATGTGGGAAGTGTGTGAATGCACTGCTCCTCACATCATCTGGGTGGACAGAGTTCATACACAGAGATTCATGGTAATCAGACACTTACCTGTATATGGAGTGTTATATACTAGTGTTGAAGAAGTGTAGATGGGCTATAAATTAATTTATTTGTCAGTACTTTGACATTGTTTATTACAACAGGGGACAGAGGGCTTTGCTGAGTCCAGAAAGTGGTTGATGCTTAGATGACGAATAGGAGGTGGACTGAGGAAAGCATCTTCAGAAAAACATATTCTCAAAGCCATGTTCTCACTTACACTCAGGCAACACTGCTGTACACAAACATTGTAGAATGCAGGCACCCTTACTCAGGACAGCAGCTGCCTTGCCCTCTCCGTTTCCTCAGTTACTCTCCCGCAGTTCTGGGCAATGCTTCTGGTACATTTTATCAGTCTTGATGGCCTTACACTGTAAATATTTTACATGGAAAGGCACTGCTCTGCCATCGTGACTGGGAAAACAAGACAGTTCTTAGCAGAACTGCCATGCTTAACAGTCTGGGTGAGTCCAGAACAGAAACCCACAGGCTGTTTAATGAAATCCTCTGCCTTTTTTAACCACAGCTGCCTTAAGGGGAAGGGAAGTGCATGCAGATTGTGTCAGCATCATCCACACATGAAGCTCCTGGGCTGTGCTAGCACAGGGAGGTGCCTTCAAAGACTGTCCTTATTCCTGAGGCTGCACCTCCCCACAGGAGGCTGGAGGAAACAAACATTGTGGGCTCAGCCTTTGCTCTACACAGAAAATATACTCTGTTACAACAAGAGAACCTCCTCCTCTGCCAGGCATTTCTCAGATTTTTCAGGTCTACTCTCCCATAATTTGTTTTCATTTTCTAATAAAACTATTGTGATGAAATGAGACAATTGTCCCATGTGGGATGTGAATAAGCTAACCCGTGCTTGCCATTAATTAGCTGGGTTTCAGTTCTTGATTTCAAACTATTAAAATAATTAAGTTTTTATGAAGGCTTAATCACAGAAAGTAGCTGAATCTTACAGTAATGTCAGTAAGAGTCCCACTGGGGAACATGCTCCTGGTTAGCTGCTTCTGAACATTGCTTCTAGTGACCTGCTCATATGGTCTAATTGGTCTGCACTAAAAGCAGAGTGAAACCAATTAGGACTGCAGAAGTCTGGTACATAGCTGGGGCGAGCTTAGGGAGTTTTTTCTCATTATCTTGTGTTAGAGAATCTTTCCCTCTGGCCAGCTGTTGAAAAATGGTTTATTCTCTTTTGGCAGGAGCTGAAATTCAAGTCACATGCTCATGCCCTTGCTACACTAATTTGAATATCTGAAGTAGAGAGTGCAGTTAAGAGTAATGCTGAACCCTTGTCTAAATAAATGAACACAGAAAGTTATTAAGACAACCCAAATTGGAGTAGGGCAGAAAGTGACTGTACCTCATGCTGAGCTGTGATACTGTCCGAATCAGGAGTGCTGATGTGGGAATTTAAGTAGCACTTAACACGTTTTCCTGCTCAACCCTCTTCCCACCCCTGCTCCTGCCATTCCACTCTGTCCCTGCAGGTAGATCTGTGCCCGGGAAAATTGTGTGTTTTAAAACACTTCTAGAGGTTTTTCCAGTTTTCCTGTTTTGCACAAGCTCAAAGAGTGTATGTATGAGATGTAAACACTCTGCATGGAACTGCATCAGCTTCATTAAACACAGAATCTCTTTGCCCAGGACAGCAGAATTATTAATCAGCCCAGGTGAAGACAATTATCCCCAGCTTCTTCTGAGTTCTGCCATTGGTGACTTAGGAGACCATTTGACTCAACTCTAGTTGTATTACCTTTGGTATGTCTAATTACTTTCCCATTTTTAAAAAAATATTCCTAAGTTTTTGGCTTAGCTGTAATAAAAACAATGCTTCACAAGTCAGAGTGTTCTGAGGACAGAATTACAACAAATAGACAGGTCTTCTTTTATTGTCTTTTTTTAAAACTTTTTTTTAATCTTGACTAGAGTTTTCCTGCATTTTTCTCTCCCCTTCTTAAAGGTACAAGACAAATAAGGCTTTATTGGGGAGAGAAATGAAGCCATAGATGACAAAATTGTAAAAAGATTAAAAAAGGAAGGAGAGTATCTCCTTTCTTCTGCATGGTTGTCGGTGCAACAGCTCACAGTGAAGTAGTAAGTGTAACAATCCGGAAGAAGAGTATCAAAGTGGAAAGGACCAGAATGCAATGTAGAACTATGCTTAAATAAAAGTAATATAACTACACCAAACAAAGGAAAACCTTGCCCTGAACCTTGCTGCACTTCTGTCTGTTTGAAATGGAGGGGGTTTGGAAGCAGGCAACAAAAATAATCAGAACTGGGGAGATGGCTGCAGGTAGAGTTTGCCATATACCTGGTTCCAAGTTAGGCAAGAGTTGGAAAGCAGTGATAGCATAATCCCCAATGGAACAAGGCATTATAAGAGACTTCAGGGTTTCTACTCAATCTTCCTCACCTTTTAAAACCAGGAGGGGACACTCAGTGACACTAGTAGTTAATGAACCTTTGGAATAAGATAATATTTCTCTCAGCCATGCAAAAACAAGGTTGAAAGCTTTCCTTACTATGAAGAATCCAATCAGTGGAATGGAATTCTCTTAACTAGTCATTCAGCACACACATACAAAGACTTGATTACAAGATGTATATTATAATTA